>VRYO01000710.1:739437-801861 GCA_009812075.1 Sialia sialis
AATAAACATACCCTTTCTAACTTTGAACTGTTAGAGAGTCTTTTGTCCATCACAGTTGAGTATTGGTGTTAGATCAATACTCATATTTTGGTAAATCAGAACAAAGCCCAGTTAGCATCCTCCACCACAAGGAATTTCCTACGGAAAATAAGTAAAAAGGCAATATTTTCTGCATAGCTGGCCCTTGGCTGGCTGTGGCAAGACAGCAGAATTCCGTGTTTCAGCATTTAAGCAGGGTTTTAGTTCAAAGCCTTGGGCACAGAATGACAGAGAAAAACAGCTCAAATAATTGTGTAGCTCAGACTCAAACACTATCATCACTTGGCTTTTCCAGTAAGTGTTCCCTCTTTTCTGGAGACATCCAAAAGGCTCCATGGGCAGGGATGAACAGAGCAGAATGGGAAATGCTGGGTAAGATCTCACATGCACAACTCAGGGCAAGGCCAGCTGGCAGAGGGACTGTTCAGACTTCATCCCAGCAGCCCTTGTCAAGCTGAAAAGAAGATGAAAACCAATTCCACTCAAAACACATTTTTCAAAAGCCTTGATGACTCTTACTGCTCTCTAGAATAAGCTAGCATTTCATTGAATAAAACCACATGGTAAATGCTATGAGGTTTGTTGTTTTGTTTTTTTCTTTTAAGATTAGTCATATAAAGGTTTGTGTGGAATGAAATTCGACTGATTCCTCTTAATTGGCACTAAAGATTTTTCTATTCCTGTATGAAGTGGGCTGATTTTATATTGGACATTGATGAAACACAGTTTTCTCCCCTACGCATTTAAAAAGCATTCAGTATTCCACTTTAGGAGCTCCCTATTTAGTGAACTGAAAAACAGTGATGTCTCCAAACAAGTTATCTTTTCAGGCAGTAAAAGTGATACCTTTGTACTGGAATATTTGTTTTACTAAACACTGAATAGTATTTTTCAGAACTGAGAAGAAATTCTAAGGATTCATCACAACTAAGTGACATATCAGCCATTCCAGAGAGTCTTTGAAACCAACAGAGAGATTTGGGGCATTGGAATTTAATTTGTTTTCCCCAAACAAAGCAAGCATGGATATAAACCTGCTCTTACTGAAATCAGTAGCTCTGACTTCAGTGACAGCAGAATTAGATCAACATCCTGCACTTTTTGGGATCCCACCTGCATTCAGTGCAGAAGGGCTTTTGAGAAGCAGGACAGAGCATGGTCCTGAAAGGGTTACTCCATTACAGACATGTTACTTTACAAACAAAAAATATTTGTGCTATTTTTACCAACTTTTCCTGTCAAATGTGTTTTTCTTCCTTTAAGGTGTATATTTATATTAGGGATTTTTTGTTTGGGTTTTTTTCATATTTTGGTTTTCGTTTTTTGTTTTGAGAAAGGGAGACCCAAAGGTTTGCTTTGACTGAAAAGTGGCACGGAGAGGCAAATGCACCCCTGTGAAGTTGAGAATGTGCTGGATAATGAAGCACAGGGGTTCCCAGACCCTGTCTTGTTGCACAGCTACAGCATCATTTCACCTCCTTTTCTTCTGACCCTTGATTGCAGCAATCTGAGAGCAGGAACTGCCTGTTACCATATGATGCTCCACAGAAAAAAACCCCACTCATATTTATGCCACTCTGTTCCACCAAATCACAGTGATTTTGCAGATTTCCCTCAGTATTTTTCAGAATCTCTCTGACTACAGCAGCTCTGATTTGGCATAGCCAGAGTGAACACACACTTGAGAAACCAAAATGCTGCCTTGTTTCAAAGAGTTTGTCACTGTGCATGAAATGATAACCTCAGCTCCCGGGCAAGTAAAGCTGTGTGTCTTTCCCAGTCTGGAATGGAAGCTGAGCTCTCAGCAGAGGTTCAGAAGCCCTGTCTGGGTTCTCACCATCTCACCTGCCTGCCACCAGCACTTTAGCAGCTCAGCATGGCCACTCCTCATGCCAACCCTCCCTTCTGAGCTGCCTGTGCCACACCTGCCAGTGAACAACAGGAACAAATCACACCAAGGGGGAAAAATCCCAATTAACCTGCTAAAGGAAAGATGATCTGAGTCTACTTGCTCTTCCCTGCTCCATGGCACCAATGGCTTAAAAATTACCTATACACCAAGTACACGTGTGTGGCATCTTGGCACAACTGTCAAAACAAAGAAATCAGAGCTGAGAGTTTTCCCCACTGATGATTTGTCCAGTTCCTCACAGCTCTCACTCTCCTTGTGGTTGCAAGGCAGCTTGAACCCCAGCTTGGTTTTGTCCCCAACCCTATGAACTACATTAAAATAAAGCTTTCCTTTTTTTGTTTTTTGTTTGATGACTTCAAAACAAAGAAAATTAACAAAGGGGTGTCAGCTCCTGAAAAGTGCCCTGTGATTACAAAAACACTTCCAAACTCTTCCATTTCTAGAGTATTTCAAAAAGAGTTTTCCTCCCTGGCCTGAGTCCTCACCATACAAACTCTTTTGGTTGTGAAAGCTGTATTCAGACACAGACAATCAGAGATGAAGAAGCACAGAAGGTTCAGAGATCAGTAGGTATGGAAATCTGAAGTTCCATATCCTGATACTTGCACTCAGGTCTAAAACTTAGAGAGGGGGAAGAAACTTAACATTGTCAGTACACAACTTCTCCAGGTTCTCCTGGGCTGCACTCTCATTTGTGCTTAGGAATTACAGAAATACCAGATACTCACAAGTCCTCTGGAATCTTACCAGAGTGAGAAGCAGGGATTTTATCACTTGTATTAAAAAAGTAAACATTCTGCCCCCTTCTCTTTGCACTGCTTCCCTTAATAAACCACTCCAGCCCAGACAAATGAGAAGCCTTTGCACAGCACACATTTTCCTGGTAAAAACAAGAATCCACAGGACTGCTGAGACATGATTATCCTGCACACTTGATCCTGCAGCAGAGCAGGGTCTGGTGACCAAATGACACCATCCCAAGATGGAGTTTGCCAAAGCAGCTCACTGTTCCTGTGTCCCAAATCCCAGCAGAAATCTGCACTGTCACGAGCACAGAGATGCTTATGATGTCAGGAAAGGACAAGAGGGAGAAAAAACCCCAAATCCTCTTGGGAGTCACTCAGCTCACAGGAGACATCATGCTGGGAGAGGAGGAGAAGCTGGAAGCTTGAGGGACCAGTGACCACAACATGCTGAAGGATCAGGCAGGACAGCTCAGCTGGAGTCACTATCCAGTGGTCTGTCTGTAAAAATGATTGAACAGCAGCCTCAAGGAGGTTTTCTGTTCAGACTGAGCTCAGTCCTGAACCAATCTGAGGTCTATCAGCTCTGCCCAGGGAGGGGACAGCAAAGGGACACAAGAAGAGCAGGGACAGGAATGCTCAAGCAAAGGTGAAAACACAGCACAAAAGGATCTGTGCTGGTTTTGAGTTAGTTTTTTCTATAGTATGGCACTGTGCTGGAAACAGTGCTGACAACCCAGGGATGTTTTTGCACTTGCTGAGCAGTGCTTACACAGAGTCAAAGCCTTTTGTGCTCCTCACCCCACGTGAGGAGTCTGGGGTGCACAAGGAGTCAGGAGAGGACACAGACAGGACAGCTGAGCCAAGGGCTGTTCCACAGCTCATGGAACTGTGCCCAGCATGGAGAGGTGCAGTGTGATGGCATTTGTCTGCCCAAGCCACTGTCACCCATGATGGAGCCCTGCTCTCCTGGAGAAGGCTCAACTCCTGCCTGCGGATAAGGGCTGAGTGTTATATTTTGTTTTGTTTTGCTTGTGCATGTGGCTTTGGCCTCACCTGTTGAAGTGTGCTCACCTCAACCCGTGAGTTCCTCATTGTGATTCTCTCCCCCATCAGTGGGGAGTGATGAGCACCCCAGTGGGGCTCAGCTGCTGGGGTGAAACCACAACAGAGCCCTCGTGGGGTGAGGCACAGCTATGGGGACAAGGGCAACTCACAGCCCTTCATGAGTAATCCACGAAGACACCAATACCTGCAGCACCACCAAGGCAAGAAAACAGACATATAACCAAACCAACACATAAGAATTAAAAAAACCCAAACCTCACTGTTTCTTTCGTGTGTATGTGAAGAAGGCTAGGCAGCCCTCAGACTTGCTGTGAACACACTCCTGCCTGGGTGGCAGGAGCAGCACAGTTATGTAAGGTACACGTGGTTTTCAGATGCCAAACAATACTTTTATGCCAAAGTGATATATAGGCCAGCCACTGTCAGAAATGAAAATGCTGCTCGTGAAGGCATTGTCCTATGCATCAGCAACAAAAGGAACAAAACAATCTTACAGTAATTTCCCCAGGGCTGGAAAAAAAAGGAAACAAAAACCCAGCTAACTGTTCTCTGCACCATGGTAAACTCATTTTGATTCATATTGATAGAGTGAAACACAACATGCCTCTATTTAAACTCACTACATGCTTACGGGACACCTCTCTTATCCTTGTGCCAACAGTGACAAACAGGGTACTTAGAGGTCCACATCTGAATCTCAGCCCACTCATTTCAGTAAGCTTTTAGCAGAAGACAGCAATGGTTATGGAAGCCTATCTTTGCCTGTTGGAGTATAATTTTAACACCTCCTAAAATTTACAAAGGCACTTCCACCAGCCTGTCTAAACCATCCCAAGCCCAGCTGCTCAGCACAGAAGCTTGCCAACTGTCTGGAAAGAGCAGCACATCTTTATGTTACTGCATAAACAAAGCGACATCAATTTTTCTGAACATCGCTACAAGTCACTAGATCTTATTTCAGCAGGGCTCAAAGCAGTAGCAAAATGACAGCTGCCATCTCTGTTGTGAAAAAGCACTCCAAGAGAAAAATTATGCCTTGGTTTCCAGGCACTGTAGGTGTGCACAGCACCTATTTCCTTCTCAGCAATCCAGCCCTCTCAGGTTCTGTTAGGAAAAGTCTAAGCACTCTCCCCTGTATAAGCGAAAAAGGATTTAGATTTGGAGGTACAGTCTGCTGCAAGATCAGGCTGTAGGCAGAGACATCTTTGTGCAAAGAATAAATTTTCATTAACCCACTCTTGGGGTTTTGTTTGTTTGTTTAAGCCTGACATTTATTAGGTTTGAAAAAGTACGTGCTTGTGGTGTAGGTGTACCAGTGGTATAAGCAACTTCAAAACACACACACAATTCCCTGACAACTGGAATGAGCAGAGAGGCATTTCACCCCCTGGGATCTCACTTGCTGAATTTAACTGGAGGAAGCTCCCATGTTTTGACCTTGCTTCCCAGCCCTTCAGGTTGCTGTCAGAGGGAAGCAATGCTTTCCCAGCCCAGGCAGCTGCAGGCATTCCTTCACACCCTCTCCATATCCACTGTGGGACACAATCCATCGCCACAGAGCTTGGGATCCCAGCAGAAAAACACTGGAAAATGATCTGCAACTGGAGGCTGCAGAATAAACTTGCTCCCAGATGTGGGCATTTTTCCTAGGGAATCTTGACTGAATTTCTTTGTCCCTCTAGGAAGGAGCTGAGATGGATACAGGGGAGCTATGGCATGGCTATAAAAATGGGAGAAGTTTCCTGGCCACGGTGCAGGAGGTGAAGGGCACAGAGATGCTGGGTGTGCTCTCCATGCTCTGGCTCTAAGTGAAATGAGAATTTCACAAGCCCCAGACACAGCACAGCTCCCCTCCCCTTCTCCTCCTGCCCAGCCAGGAGAGGCAGACATTTAATACCAGGCTCATTACTCGTCCTAATGAAATGTCAGCAGCAAACACACAGGTGTTTAACTGCTGCTGGAATGCCTGCAGATGCCAGCAATCCCTCAGGCAGGGAATCATCCCAGCCAAGAGCCTTGAAAAGGTCTCAAAGGCAGTGCAAGGTCGTAGGAGACCTCTGACCTTCATGTGCTGTGCTGAAGGAGCTTTGGTTCCTCCTCCCTTTGCTTTCCCAAGCCCCCAGTGCATTCCCTGCCAGGGCAGCCTCTCCAGGGCTCTCTGCCTCATTGAGAACAAGTGCAAATGTGTGACCTGAGCGAGCCCTGAGCTGGGCTCAACAAAGCCAAGTCCCAAACAGCTCTGAATGGAGATGCAGCCCTGCCTCTCTCCCCAGCATCCCCAGGGAGGCTGAGACCTTCATCTGCATTACAAGCCCCGAGCTGGCTAAAAGCATCCTTCTTGCCCTTGTTCAGAAAAGCATCCTTCTTGCCCTTGTTCAGAAAAGCATCCTTCTTGCTGTGTTCAGGGCAGGGGTGTGATTTATGAGTGTGCTGGGAGCACAGAGCTGGCTGCAGGCACTGAAACCCTGCAGGAACTCGCTGACAGGAACCCAGTGGGAAAGGACGCTCCAAAACCAGAATGGAAAAAGGGCAAACACAGAGGAGACCAGCAAACTCATTTAGGCAGGTTCCTTCCACTTGCAGCTTAAAAATTACACAGATGCTGCTTAATATTCCACCTAGCTTGCCTTTCCTGAAAAAGGGAATGGGGGTAGGGGAAGGAAAGAATTTCTATGCAGTTGTTTTTATTTTTCTCCTGCTCTAAGTCACACACCTAAAAGAATCCCACAGGTATTTGGACAGCTGGAGGCTCTCATTGCAACTGTGCAACGTTGTTAGAAAGGAGGACAAAAAGGAAGGGAAAATAAAAAGCAACATTTTCAATAGAGCAGCCAAAGCCACAAGGGGTGGGTTTAGTTCTGCAAGCACACAAGAATTTGGCAAGTCCCATCCTGCTCCTTGGTTGCTGTAAAATCACTCCACCTTTGGGCACAAGTGGCAGCATCTGAGCTGAGCTCAACCAGAAAGAATACAGCAGGGCACAGAAAGAGCTTGTTAACCTGCACTTACCTGACTTGGCTCAAATAAATTCTCTGTAAAAACCACATTAAAATGTAACCACTGGCTGACAGATTTGTTGTTTACTTCAACACCAGCAGCTCTATCTTGGACTCTTAGAGAAAACAGTATAAATACAGCTAGGAATTTCAGTTTCTGCTCATTTATTTCTGACTGAAAAATTCTCTAGTTGTCTTCAAAGAGTTTGAGCTCACCCAAAAAGCGAGATGAGGAATTGTAAGAAGTTTATGAAACCAACTGACCTTTTTCCAAAATAGAGGGAAGTCAATACCTATAAATTCACAATACAAAAATCAAGTGCTCATTTTGGAATAAAAACACATCAAACCAGAGGAAAAAAAGCTTATGAAAAGACTGTGATACAAGGCATTATGAAAAGATGGTGATACAAGGCATTTAAAAACATATATGTCAATAAAATCCCTTTTGGTTCACATTGTCTTGGGGTTTTTGTTCAAGATTTGCTTGAAATTTTTTTACCTGATTCACGGTGCACAGTAAAGCAACCCACTAAATTCCATACAAAAATGTTGGCTTTGCTTTTGGACTCCCCCTTTTCTTCACCCTCTTCTCCTACCAGAGAGCCTTGTGTCAAAGACACTGTGAAATCCCTGCTGACACTTCCTATTCTCCTTCCCCACAACCAGAAAAACACTGCTGCTGCTGCAGCCAGGACCTAAAGTAAAAAAACCAAAAAAAACCCCTCTTTGCCAAACTTGGAAACACAGGATGAATGCTGAGGGATTGCTCCACACTCACCCATCTCAGAGTTCCCTGGTTCTGGGGACAAACACTGCCCTGGGCTCCTGCCCACCTGTCCCCTGGGGATGGGATGAGGAGCAGCACTCTGTCCTGGGATGGCTGACACCAGGATGTCACAACACTCCTCTGTTCTGTCCTCAAGAACTGCTCCTGCAGACACCAGGAGATCCAAACAACTCTCCTGCAGCTCACACACCTGAGCTGCCCAGGTGTGAGCACTGTGTCTGCTCCAGCTGCCCAGCACACACTGAGGCTCTGCAGGCTGTGAAACTGCTATTTACACAAATAAATAAAGGGATGCTCACAGGCGTGCTCACATTTTTGCAAACTGAAATCTATTTGGGCTACAGCTCAAAGAACAACTGAGGATTATAGTAAAACCACTCCTGTGATGCCAGGGCTTCCACTCACATGCCCCCTGTGACAACTTATTTAACAGTTTAGTTACTGGGGTCAGGCTGTTCTATTCTCTTCACAAGACCTACATCAGGACTGAGCTTTGCATACAGGATTTCCCAATTAAACAGGGGTGTCAGAACTGTTTTAAAATTTTCCCCTCCTCTCCCATTAATTCTCTCTACAACTCCTTTTCCCCCTTTTGATTTCACCACTGTAGTCCTTCACTGGCAGGCAGAAGTTGGCTCAGTGAATTATTCTCAGCTCAAAATACTAAGCTTTCAAAGAAAAATGTCAGTTAATTCCACAGCAGTCCTGAAATTCCCTCGAGTTTATGAGAGGTCAGGGCAGAACCAGGCAAAGCAGGGAAGAAAAAGGTTTACACATTCCTGGCTAAGAATACTCTTCCTCCTTCCAGCCCCCAGCACTGAAAAATCTCTGTATTTCAGGAGCAGAGGTAATTAGAAGCTGGACAGGGATGAGAGCTGTGCTCTGAAAATCCTCTGGCCCTTCCCACTTCTTTTGGAAGCAGGAACACAAGGTGCCAAAGGACAGTGAGAGGAACACCAGGCAGTTCAGCTCCCAAACTGTACTGCACTGTTAAGCCATCTCATACGCAAGCAAAGCTACAGAAATATGTGAAGTGCACAAAGAGAAAGATTTTACTTCTCTAGTGAGCTGCTTCTCATTTTTAATGTATGTATGAGGAGCATAACAAATTACCAGTTTCCTCTGTTTGCTCTTATTTCAGATATTCAAATATATCACCAAAGTCTGCTATGAAATGGTGAATGCATTTCTACAGAGGGTAGCAGGAGGCTGTGTTGAGATGTGCACACTGCAGAGCTACACAAAGTTCATTTTTTACATCTGAGGTTTCACACTAATGAAGAAAACAGGATGTGGTTACCTACAGCTGAAGCCAGCAGCAATCCACTACAAGGTGAAAAGTTTGAGTTTCTAAATGTAAAGAGTCTTTTTCAGACTAGTACTTTCTGTAATGCCACAAAAAACACCGAAATGAAGACCATGAGCAGCCCTTACAGCTGTGAGCATTCAGCTCTTTCGGGTCTAATGCTCATTTATTTGTTTCCATTGCTGTTCAGATCAGTACCTTGTCTTCATGTGATTTAAACAGACAGCATGGGCAAGTGGAGAAAATGCAGATATAAACCATGGATCACCACCAGCCTCTTCCACAGCACTGTGCAAGCTATGGGAAGTACAGTAATTTCATGACTATAAGGCACACCCTTTTGACTAAAATTTTGATTCAAACCCAGAATAGCGCCTTGTAGGCTGGTGCACCTTATATATGGACAAAGTTGGGAAATTTGTCAACCCAGAAGCGTGAGCCATGAGGGGAGTTGCGGCAGCCGGTGCCGGGGCCCACAGCATGGGGAGGGTGCCGGGGGCTGCGTTTAAAGGCCACGCTGATCTGGGAAAACTGTTTGCAAATTGAGCACCTGCCAGTAAACCCCTGGGTAATTAATTTGTTACTTTGTTGCGCACGGATACTCGCTGGAGAAAAAAAAAAGTGTGCCTTATAGTCTGGTGCACCTTATATATGGACAAAATTCAGGAAATTGCAGACAACTCGGAAGTGTGCCTTATAATCCAGTGTGCCTCACAGGTGTGAAATTACTGGAATTGGGAATTTGGGAATTCTGCTTGTGCCACAGCTCACCATTTACAGAGCATCCAGCAAGACCCTGCTGCCACAAGCAGCTCCCCATCAAACTAAGGAACAGCTTCCTCAGAAATGCAGCTTGTGACTGCCTGCTTCACCCCTGGGAACAACCTCCTCAGAAATAGTTTGTGACTCCCTGCCTCACAATAAATACCCAATAAATACAGCTCCTGAGCCAGCCCAGTGAGTGCTGCTGAGTCTGAGGCAGGGATGTGCTGCAGGGCTCCTGGACAAATCCATGTTTTTCCCCCATTAAATTTTGTTTCTCAACCTGAGGCTGTCTCAGAGGGTTCCCAGTCTCTAACAGAGGTCTCCCTTCTCCCTCTCTGTAGGTACAATGAAATCACACTTGCTAGAGCAAAAACTCATAAAAATGTTTCTCAGACACATTTTCTCTCTTTTCCATGTACCAGAATACATCACTTTCCAAGAATATCTTTCACCAGCATTTCACAAGTCCTCAGGCAAGCCCAATTCAGCTCTGACACTCTTCCCAGGCTGGACATTGGATGGCACCACACATTTCCTTCTGTGTATTTATTTATAACTTTGAAACTTAGAACTAATTTTCTCAGAGACTCCCAACATGACTGAAAAAGCAGATCACGTGCAGTGGGAGAACTGCAGAGGAAGCATATCCCTCATGGTCTTAGCATGTATTAAGGGATTCATATTAATTTCCCTGGTAACACAATATTGACCTTGTTTCAACAAGGTCAGAAATTTCCTACACAGACTTAGCCATTGTTTTCCATTCCAGTAGCTACACTACTGTTCTCCCAGCTAATGGCATCTACTGAACAGACTGAAACATCAGATCATGGGGTCATTTTGGAAGTTGGCTCACACATTTTGAGAGAGCTCAAAGATACTCTGTTTTGCCATGGGAACTGTAACTGGAACTGAAATAGCATGTGCGGGTGCAAAAATGTACGTATTAGGGAAAAAGAATACAAAAGTGCTGTTAATCCCATCCCTGCACCCCACTTTTTAATTCCTGCAGGAAAACGACTCTTTCTAAAGACACTGATGGTCATTTCTCTGCATTGACAATTGGCACAACTCTTCAAACCTACGGAAGGAAATAGTTATGGCCTGAATAAATAGGAAATAAAGAAGATAAACAGAGAATTTCAGATGACATTTCTATCAATTCTAGCCAGCAGGTGCTGCTCTGGCAATAGGAAGTTAAGAGTTACAAAAGCTTCATAAAAACAACTGCACCACATGAAGACAAAGAAACATCATATGGATGCAGAAAAAAATGAACAATTAAAACTACAACTGTTACATGGAGAAGAAAACCATAAATATTTCAGCCCTGTTATTATTGATGCTGCATGCCACAGCTACATTCTGTTCTATATCATTACATCCTCACTGGCTAATTTCACAAATAACATTCTATTAACAACATGTTGACTTCAAACCATTGTTATCTCTTCTCCTCCCCTTCTCTGGTATTTGACACTGAAATTGCTCCAAGGACATTTGAAACATCAGAAACTAAATAATAAAATAGTTTCTTGCCCCACTCCAGTGCAAGAAGCAGCCCAAACTTGCTGCAAGTAGAGGTGAAAAGGAGAAATTCACAAAAATATTTAGATTTAAGGAAAAAAACCAAACAACTGAATCATTGCTCAACATTTGCCCCACCCCCTTACTTCTGTAACCTCTCCTCTTTTTAAACCACTTCCAGTCCAGAGGGGAAACATAAGGGGCTTTCTAATCATGGAATATTTATGGACCTGGAGACCTAGGAGCCTTGAAAAGAAGGAAGATTCATGCATAATACAGGGACAGGACTTGCTGTATGAAAGGACAAATTTACCACACTGGCAAAATGAACTAAGAGGCAAAAAGACCCATTGGAAAAAATGCCCAAGTTATGAATACTGGACAAGAACCAAATACCAGAACTAGTAACCAGAGTAATGGCATTTTCTATTACAATTTATTAGCTGATAAATGATCAAGCAAATTGAATTAACCTTCTCCCACCAACAGTTCACTGAAAAGTTCCCTCCCCTCTTAATTGCTAAGATATTAGGAGAAACTGAAAAATAATTCAAGTAATTTACACGATGGGAGAGCCCTCAACTCTTCAGTATTGCATACAAAATAAAACAGATCAGTCACTGGGCACTGCTCTCTACCTCCAAGTCATGAATGACACAAAACCTGATCCAGTGACTGCCAAAAAGACAAAACAAAGGTGCTCACACCACACTTCCCACTCCCTGAGGGGCTGTTTGCTCATTTCTGCTCATTCTTTATCAGCACAATTCCAGTCTTATAATGGGAAGTTATAATAGCAATACTTTTTTTTTGTAAACATCAGCAATTAAGAAAATGTTAAATTTCAAACAGAACAGGGGGTGTTGCAGACATCAGGAGCGTGTCCTACAGTAGGAAAACCTACTCCTTCTCTAAAAAAAAACCCACCTCCTTCACATCCCAAACTCCTTTTGTCTGCTGATTGTGGAGGTCCTGAATGAAGGAGCTAAAGACTTACAATGACATAAATCCCCACATGACTATAATATATGCAAAAAACCTCTTCACTGTGTGAATACAGCCTGATGTCCTTCACCATTGCCTTAAAACAACCATTACAGTCTATTCCTAAGTAATTTTCAACTTTTCCAGGGTTTTATGGAAAAGGTTTATTGAAAGCTTCGGTAAAGCAGGTGTGGCATTTCACCTTTTCCAGTGTGCACAATTTCCATTAGCAGCTCCTTGTAGACATAAGGACTTTTTACTTTTTTTAAGCTACAGGCAAACTTGTTCAAACTCACTTGGCCTGGGTCTTTGACAGCCCCCTCAGAAATAGGCCATGATAAATGAATGAATAATGAATGCCACAGAACCTGATCCAGTGACTGCCAAAAAGCCAAAACAAAGGTGCTCACACCATTCTTCCCTCTCCCTGAGTAGCTGTTTGCTCATTTCTGCACATTTTTTATCAGCACTATTCCAGTCTTATAATGGGAAGGTATAAAAGCAATGCCTTTTTATTTTTTTTTAACTCCAGCAAGTAAGAAAATTATAAAGGAGCTGAGAAAGCAAAGGCTGGAAGAGCACTTAGGGCAAAGTTTTGTAGAGATTCACGACTGCAGGTGCAAGGGGAAATTGCAGGGTCCCCAGTTTGGTTCCTTTTCTCAATTTCCAGGTTCTGTGGCAGCTCCAGAGTGAGCTGGGCTGGCTCCCCATGGCTCATTCCTGGGGCTGAGCTCTGTGTGACTTTACTAGAGGGCAAGAAAGTACCATGTTCATTAAACACCCTGTTAGCAGCAATGGGCAGAGGGAGCAGAGTGGAATTTTTCTGCTTTGTTCTTGCTTTTTTCCAGCTCTGAAGCAGCACTGAGAATACGAAGGGAATGCTGTCATTTCAACTTCCTCTGAGAAATAAAATTAGAATGCACTCTTCAATTCTCTTTGAAAAGCATCTGAGTTCAAGAAACTTTTTAAGCAGGATTAGAGGTAAGGCTGAAAGCAAATGGTCTCTCTTAGTGAAAAAAAAAAAATGCATTCCATTTCTCAACCTCCCCACCCTCTGGGCCAAGAGTTTCATGCATATTTGACATGTTTTCCATCTAGACAGCAATACAGCATTTCTACCCACTTTCTTTCTTCAAGTTACTTAAGTGTACAGTGTTTCTTTCTGAAATTTATTTTTTAATTGTACCTGAATACTCTGGGATTTTTACCTGGACTTCACATTTATAATTTGTTAAACAAAAAAGAAAAAAGTAAGGTGTATACACCTTATGAACAAAAGTTGTTTGCAGTAAACTAGAAAGTGCTTATGGGGTTGTTATTTAAAGTTTTGGATTTTCATTACTATTACAGTAGAACCTAGAGGTTTTTAAACAAAATCTGCCATTCTGCCATGTTAGGACATACATAAAGCAAAAGCTCATCCTGGCTCAAGGCACCCACAGGAATTATAAAAATTCCAAAAGGAACAGCGGGTGAGAGTGAACAGACATATACTAACAAGAAAAACACAGAAAGAGGGTGAAGTTGCTTGCCCAGAGCTGTGAGAAGTCAGGGGAATACAATAAAATGGAATAAAAATGCAATGTGCATCACTCTGAACTTGCACTGTGATTTCAAACAACCTTCATTGGGGTCCTAGTTACAACCTTGGGGATACAGTAGAAAAAGTTCCTCCTGAAGAATCTATAACACAATAAATAAAACTTTTTCATACTTGTAATTACCCACAGATCAACTGTAGCAGATTTTTGCAGTGTTTAATAATTTCAATACTTCTGAATTTTTAGGTAAAGAAGTGTTTGGAAAAATTCAAGCAATTTGGACTCAAAAGAATTTCTTGAGGAAAGAGAAATGAATGCTGACTTCCAGATGCTTTTCCACTTTCCCAATTGTTCTTCAGAAAATGCATGCATTAATTACAAAAAACACTGTATTTTTATTTTCCTTTTGAAAGTCAGAATGTTTGGGTTGTGCTTGCAATGACTGCTAGTGGACAATGAACTGCAAAGTTAAGTTACAGCATGTGTGCTAATGACAGCAAACACTGAGCTAAGTGCAGTGAAAGCAACTGCAATAAATGCTTAGAAAAGGGTAAAGCAGGCAGAAAAATGCCTGTATGATCACTTCCACAGTGATGTTTGTTTTCAAATTGTCATCTTCTGCCTAAAGTTAAAAAAGTTAAACTCTCAGTTTCAATGCAAGAATATTTTCAGTATCTTGTTTTATTCCTCCCCTAAATAAATCTGTGCTTTTATACAAATGTTTTGTAACAATTGATAGAAAAATAGGAGAAGTAACAAAGTTTTATTTGAGACCCATTTAACCTTAACCAAGATTGGTGGTCCAGAGGTGTCCAAGTGCCTGTGAGTGCACAGTGGTCACCTTCTCAGCTGCTCTTTTTACTTTCCCTTGCCACAGCTGAGTACAACTGCTTAAAAATCACTGTGGAAAAAGCAGCATGGTATATTTTAACATAAATTCAAAGAAGGCACCTGGAATTACCATTTACCCTGCCCCTCCACCAAATTTTAGGATAAAAACTGACTGAAAGTGTAACTCCATCTAACCATGAAGTTTCCCAAAGACATTAAAATGAAAGAATAATCCAGGACTGAAGAGATGAAGTACAGAAGTTGAAAAAAAATTTATATCCCTTGAAAATGTATTCTCCAAGCATGTACGAATCCCTTATTTTCCCACTGCCACAGCTGTGGAGCTCACAGGGACACCAAAGGATAGATCAGGATGGTACAACATAAATAATGCCACCCCCAGCAGGTGCCAATTCATCCCAAGTCTCTCTCCCCCCAGGTGAACATGCAGAAAATCTGAGCCTTGGAATGTTCCACCAAATCTCCAGAGAGCTTCTGGAAATATTCAATATTTGGCTGCTGCACAGGAAGGCTTGGGAAGGAAACAGTTTGTACCCTGCAAACAGGCAAATGCAAGGGAACAGTTTTAGAAAATGACAAATCATACACAGATACAAATGGAGCTGTTCACACCAGTTCCACCTCTCTCGCTTTACTCATCTCTTTTATCCCTCTGTCCCACCTTTCTCCAAGAAAGATTTTGGATCCTGCTCTCAGTGACTTTTCAAGGGAGCTGTATCAGTGCAGACTGCAAGCAAACATTGTGTTTTCCTGATCAACATCAGCCTCATGTATTAATTGGGTGCTTTGGATTTGCATTTTCAAATCACATGCAGGAGTCCTTGCAATGATCTCACTACTATTTGCATTAGTGACCTTGTGTCTAGGAAAGGTGGCCTCCCTTTTCTACACCTCATTTGTCTGTGAGAGCTGAAGTGTTCTGGTCCCACATTTCTTTTTGCTATTCATTTAGAACTGCTGTCCTTTCTTACTACAGCAATCAGCAAACCTGCTGTCACGAGCAACCACTGTTCTCAAACTCTCTTCCCTGGAAGGTGCCACAAAACCTTCCAAATGATTTGGGTCTTCCCACTTGCTCACAAATAGATCTGTAATAGCAGATCTCAGAAATAATTACATTAAAGACAGAGGTGGCAGAAACAGGAGGAAGAATGTCACAGAATTGTGGAGTATTGCATCTAATTAATGAAACTGAAAAAAATCCAGCTAACATATTTAATTAAAAACTTGCCCCCACATATTTGCAAAGCCTATGCATTTATATCCAAGTGGCATCTACTCATATTCCACACCTATTGCACAATTATGTTAATATACATAATGTATACACACTAGCACAGCAGGAGCACTTAAGATCTGTTTCTATTTGCAGAGGAATTCATTATGGGAAACAGAAGGCTTTTCTCTGAAAGGAAATTTCTCCCAATGGATGTAGGAATGAGTTTCTCTCCCTTCTCCCCTCCTTTTGCTATTACTCATTAAATGGATAATTTCCTTTTGTAAACAAAGGAGTCCATATAATAAGTAGGTGTGTTTGGATAGATCATTAATGAAATAAACTTAAACCCAGAGCCAATACCTTCTCAGCTGGACTAGAGGAGCACCCAGCCCCTCTCTGACCAACCCTGAGAGTGCCTGGCCAGCCTATTTTAAATACCTCCCATGCAGAGTGATGATTTCAGCAGAAATGTGGCTTAGAGAACATAAATCTTTCCCATTTCACTGTTATATATGGAGATCTCCAACGAGATCCAAGAATATTCCCTCTATAGTTTACCTTGATGGTTTCTCATGGAAGTTTACCACAGATAGATTTTGACAACAGCAACTCCTCTTTGATTTCTTCTTAAATATCTTATGACAGAGCAGGACAAATTGTACCTGGTCCCCCAGAGGGGTGGGGGAGATTTGGAGTGAGCCACATGCAGCTCAAGTAGTTTTAACTCCATGGTCTCTTTCTGTAGAGTGTTGCCACTAATCCCTTTTTATTCCACACATACATTCACTTCCCCACCAAGACAGAGTGCAGATAATTGCAATCCAATCAGGAGTTTGATTTTTTCTTCAAATGACTACCAAGTGCAAGTGCTAGAGTTCATGTCCTCAGACAGGCAGAGGGAAGAGCTCAGCCTGTGGTGGCCAAAATCTTTAGATAGAGCAACACATACATATAGAAACTCTTCTTTTTTCCTCTTTTACTGTGAATGGAATCCTAGACATTTTTTTAAAAAACAATTCTTAGTTGCAGTTCAGAATAATGGAGTTATTCTTTAATGCTTTATCAGCAAACACCACAGGCTGAAGGCTCTGCTGTCACTCTGCCCTGAGTTCTTCAAAAATATCTTCACTGCTGTCTGGCTCCAGTACAGCCTGAAATGGCCAGTAATGCTCCAGCAAGGCTAAATTCCTGCTCCAGAAGGCTGTTGACAATGCCTGCACAAAACATGAACCCTGTTTTCCCTTGAGGTCTGTAAGAGCTTTTAGCAGTGCACAGGGAACACTTGTGACCAGAGAAGGACAGGACCACACCTCACACCATGGGCAGGAGCTCAGGGGGTTCAAGCCACAGCAAAGCACCAAAATAACAATCTAAACTCAAGGAAAGCTTAGGCCCAAGAAGAAGGTGGTGGTTGTTTTGTTTTGTTTTGTTTTCCTTTTCTAAACACATTCCTTGGGAATTATCCTTAAAAATATTTGTTATTTCTAGGAATGAGTAATTTGTCCATGCATCAACCAATTCCTGTGAAGAACTGCATTCCCTGCAGGTGGGTGGTGGGGGGAAGGAAGGGCTGTGTGTGTCCATCCTCATCCTCACAATTTACTAGTAACTGAGCTAAAATTTCTGAAAATTACCCTCCTCAGGACGGGAGGGTAGGTGGTGATGTGCAGACACAAACACTGCACAGTTCACAGTCACAAATACAATTATTTTCCTAATTACTCTTCTTCCCCTGCCCTGAGGATGAAGAATTCAATTTAGTGGCCCATTAAGCCTCTATATAAATAAAGGAGGATCTGCTAACTTTTCCTGGTTAAAAACAGCTCTGCAAGTTCTGTGCAGAAACAGAGCTGGGTGCTCATTGCAGAGCTACTGATAGAACTCCAACATCTTCATTTGCTTGAATCAAACCTACAGACCCCAGATATGTTTTTCACAGCCCAACTATTTTTCTATTTGGCTCAGTATTTTGGCTCAGTCTTTCACAGTGATGTAATTTCAAGAGCAGTTCTAGCAGAAGGAAGGGGGACTTCCTACCTGGACCCACAGTGCACAGCAGTATGCAAGATTAACTCAAAAATCTTATTTTTAGAGACTAATTCTTAGGGAGAAACAATATCATTGGCTAAGTTTTCACTTTCCTTTCACGCTTGGCTGGCATGAACTCATTTGTTAATAATGCCCATCTGTGATGGTCCATTTTTATATTCATACATTTCACAGCAGATTACAGGCTTTTAGAGAGTCCCCAAACATCAGCTTCACCCACTCCCCACCACTCCCTGAGCCCAGGCAGCAGGTAAAGCTGCAGCAGGTGAAATTGTTTGAAATCTGAGCAGCCACACTGAAGCTGGCACTCCACAGATAAACAAAAAAAAAGAAAAAAAAAAAGAAAAATCAGCTCCTGATTTCTGTGGGACAGCAGCTTCATGGAGATCAGCAGAAAAAAAGGAACCATCAGTCTCTACCTCCCAGGATCTCCAGATCCAACAAGTTTTTAACAGAATCAGCAGAGGAATGAGGGGAAAAAGGCAGGTGAAAGCTGGCAAATTAGGAAGTCAGAATGAATGGAAACTTTTAATAAATTTTAGGGTCTTCAAAGAGCCATTTGTGCATGCCATAGCTCAGCTACTGCAACAGATTATCTGCTCAACAAGGAGGGGACAACAATGGAAAATCTATTAGCTGGTGGCTGTGGAGCATCACAGGTCCATTAGGGATTGACTGATTAGCCAGTGGGGTGAGAGTCAGACTTCCTCAAATCTGGCTTTCAATAAACAGTTAAAAGTCAATATGACACAGAGTGAAAATTCAATTCAGGGGAGCAAAGAAAAAAACACTTAAATATTCTTTTACAGCACAGTAGATCCTTCCAGGTCTTCTTTAACAACAGATTAAGCACTCTAATAGACTATTTATATACAGATTAACAACAAAGATAATCTGGGGAATAACACAAATAAAAAAAAAATTCTACATGCCAAAAATTCACAGAATTTGAAATGCTAAACTACAAGCAAATGGCTCTCATACTACAGAATCTCTGTGGAAGAACAAAGAGATGAGAGAGTCAGCAAAAAAATTACAGTAATTTCACAATTATAACCCGCACCTGATTATAAGCCACACCTCCCGGTACCCGGGCAGATCACGGGATTTGTCCATATATAAGCCGCACCTGAATATAAGCCGCCATTTTTTTTACAAAAGTGAGGATCCATGTGTAACAAAGTAACAAATTAGTAACAGAATCAATGCCAGCTGGGTTTGGTGTCAGGTGCTCAAGTTGCAAACAGTTTTCACAGACCAGCGAAGCCTTTAAAGGCAGCCCCAGGTGCCCTCCCCAGCCGGCTTTCACTTCCGGGTTGGCATTTCACTGGGATTTGTCCATAGATAACCCACACCTGAATATAAGCCGCACTACTGGGGTAGGCTGGATTCTTCAATGAAAAAGGTGCGGCTTATAATCATGAAATTACTGTACCTTATCTCAAAAAAGATTTTTTTCATTAAAAAAATCCCCAACATCTTATCAACTTAAAATGGCAGAATTTAAGCTGTGGAACACAGCAATCAATATAGTATCAGTGCACTGCATATAAAATAAAACCAAGTGTGACAAAGCCCATGCTTTACAGACAATGCTGGGTTTGCCAGCTCAGTTTTCCTATAGAAAGTAACTGGGTGCAGATGAAAAAGGCAAAGCAAACTTTGAAGGATGTAGATTTTCTGAGAAGATTGGTAACAACAGCAAAGAACACACCCAAGGAGTTCGTCTGGCCTTCCACTAAATCCTTTATACTGCTTCTGAATAATCAGCTGAGTTAGTGGTCTTGAGACACACCAGCTCCAAAGCACCTGAAAACATGGGAACAGGATGAGAAAAAAAACCCAGAATCTGTACTTCATCCAGACTTCAACTATATATAATATACTTTCTATACAGTATTATATGTACTATATATATATATATATATAATATACTTTAGTCTTTCTCAGCTGCCTTGAGGAAAGCATTTGTGGGACCTTGTGCAGAAATCAAAAACTATTTGGATTAGAGAAAATCTATGGATTTCAACTGCTTTCAGGGATATTGTCTGAAAGCCTGGTCCCCAAACACTTGCAAAAGTACAACCAGGACACTGGTGATGTGGCATGGGATAAAAACAAAGCACAAGAAGAAAGTAAATGAATCAACTAATGAATACATGTAGCAATGCTTGGTCTGCAGTTAAAGCAAAGAGTAAACTGGGAGGCAGGAGTTCTTGGTAACAGCATAATTCTAAGTGTGAGCTGTAAAACATACAGTAATTTCACAACTATAAGGTGCACCCTTTTGACTAAAATTTTGATCGCAACCTGGAAGTGTGCCTTATAATCCAGTGCGCCTTATATGGACAAAGTTCGGAAATTTGCCAACCCGGAAGTGCGAGCCAGGAGCACCAGCAGTCATGCTGGGAGTGGGACGGAGTGCTGGGGCCCGCAGCACGGGGAGGGCGCCTGGGGCTGCGTTTAAAGGCTCCGCTGATCCATGAAAAATGTTTGCGAATTGAACACCTGCCAGTAAACCCCGTGATTCCATTACTAATTCGTTACTTCGTTGTGCGTGGATGTTCGCTAAAGAAAAGGAAAAACAAAAGTGCGCCTTATAGTCTGGTGCACCTTGTGTATGGACAAAGTTTGTAAATTTGCTGACAACCCAGAAGTGCGCCTTATAATCCGGTGCGCCTTATAGTTGTGAAATGACTGAGCTCATGCTTTGGGATGAGATGCAAGTGTTCTGTGTCTAAAATGAGGTACCACAGATGCCAACATACGGTGGTACCCAAGGGCAGCTCAGCTTTGGATGAGCAGATGGGAAGGTGCTGCCTGTGCATGGACCTGCAGCCAGTGCCTGACCACAGCACTGCACTGCAGCACCTGCAGGGCTGGCAGTGAACGCAGCACAGAAAAGCAGGAGGAATACTGAATGCCCGCCCAGAACCTGCAGATCATGCAACTTTTATTGTCTCACCTCTATCACAGAAGAAATTACTTATCATTGGCAGGCTAAATACTAACACACCCTGCTACTAACTCATCCTACCTGAAAGTGATGTCAGAATGTAATTAGATAGAGTAGGCAAATGAAGAGAACAATCTAATACTGGTTACAGGTAGTGCCATGATTTCAGTGGACTAAAATGCACAAAACACATTTTAAAACCACATCAACATTATCTCCAGGGCCTGAAATCTCTCCAGCTCTGTGATCTCAGTGACAGATGTCAGGCCTGCATGGCTTCTTTCTGATGTCTCAGAAACTTTGGGATCTTTAGAGATCCATGTTATTTTTTTAAATCCAGTGAAAAGCAAAGTAAGTAACACAAATAGTTGTTTTCTAAGCTGAAAGACCACAGGGCTGCTCCTCCACTTTAAACCACTTAATCACACTTTAAATCAGTTGGGAAAACAACAGGGCTGCAAGACAAAAGTCTTCCAAAAGCAACTCCCTGTCAAAAAGGGTTTATTCCAAATTCCTCAAATCAGATATACTTCAGAACAGAAAGTGACTTCTAGCATCATGCCACAAATCCATGGGCGGATGGAAAAAAAAAAACAACAAGCCAACCGGTTTCAGCCCAGGCTTGCTCTATCTTATTGTGGTGTGTTTTATTCTGAATTACTTCTCAATGTGAGAGCTCTGTGCAGCCATGTCCAGGGGAAGGAACAAGGAGTCTGCAGTGTGGGGAAAGCTCATGATGATGCACTCAGGCAGTCACAATTTCACAGCCTCATCTTCTGGCACCACTTTTTGAGACTGACATTGCACAGGATGATGCACACTCCTGTCTTACACCTCCCCCTGGGTGGGGAAAAAGTGATCAGGGAGAGAGAATCAACCCCGGCAGACAGCAGAACCTCATAGTGAGATGGGCATGGCCAAACCAAAAATCAAACAAAAAGAAGAGCTGATAAAACACAGGGCCTGGGATAACCCTTGCAGCACTGGAGGGGAAGTTCAGTCACCAGAAGCTCAATAATTAATTTAAAAATGTGAAACACAGTTTCAGAAGGAAATCTTTAAGACCCAATCCTGTAGGCTGTGTGCAGCTGTACAAATCTGCTTAAAGTGCCTAACCCAAGGAGCTGAGCAGGAATCTGAAATTGCAGCACTTGGATTCCCACAGCAACCAGAGATAAGGAAGAGTGGAAACAGCATCATTTTAGTGTTTGCTAACCAATTCCCCCTTTCCCCTTTCCCCCAAAACCCAGTTTAAATTACAAGATGTTTATCCTAGCTGGATACTTTATTTATTTAAGACAGGGATTTGCCATCTGGTTAGCAATCAAATAAGCTATCCAGACTGAAATCAGCAATAATGACATTTTCCCTCTGTGAAGTGCTATTTCTTCAGAAACATGCACAGTGTTGAGTGTGGGGGGTGTGCAGGGCAGAGGACAGACAACCAAAGTAAACCTCACCAAGCAAAAAAAAAAACTACCCAAAATGAACCAGTTCTGCCTATTTTCCAACATCTCCAAGAGTGCAACAGCCAGGCAGTAATTGCATTTCTGCCTGCACAGGATGAGCATGGGGAAGGCAGACAAACAACAAACTGCTCGCAATAAAGAGTGACAAAATGCATTAACCCATAACCCAATCTCAGGTAGTACTGAATGTTTGGATAAGTAAATATAAATACAAGACAAGAAATAAAAGTTGAATCCATTAAGGAATTATCACTTCTCTGCTCAAATTTATTACCAAGAGGAAACAAATGCATCAAAAGCTGTAGGGTAAAGGACACATTTAACTCCTTTTTCATCACTTTAAAACTGTTATTTAAACTTAAAAGCTTTCTACTTTGAGCAAGGCATTAACAGTTACAAAAAAAAAAAAAATTCCAATGAACTGTGTTCTTTTCTCAACACACATTCTATTTCACATATTCTATGAATTCCCATAATGACTTTTTAAGAAGGACATAGACTGATTACTTTTGTTTTGGTGATTATTCACCAAAAAAAAAGAGAGATTTAGACTAGATATACTTTGGCTCACATACCCTAAAACTCAAACAAAATTAGCTGTACTTCATACCTGCCAGAAGATAAAGAGACATTTAAAATGCATTATTTATTCAGTTTCCTGCTCAACGCAGGCAGATCTCAGCTGTCCAGCCCCATTTAAAGCAGAGAGCTTTGGGCACACTGGGTGGGTTCCTCTGTCTGGGGCATCTCCACACCTGCAGAGAACAGCAGGAGCACCCTCTCATCCTTCCATCCTTCCCCCTACCCTTCTGCCAGCCTGGAAACAGGTACAGAACACAACTGGGACACCCACAAAGCTCATCTGGACTAAATCAAAATCAAATCCACGCACCTCCCATTTTATGCTTCACAAATCTTAACTTGAACAAGTCTGCTCTATTTGTTTTGAACCCACTATTTTCAAAAGAGAGACTTCTTTCCTCAGTGAAAGATTTTCCAACAATCTGGTATTTTTTACTTGATTACTGCATGTTTTCAGAGTCCCCTAAAATTATTATAGATCACAGATATGATAACTGGATATTTTTCTAATATCCTTTTCCTCTTTTTTTGTGAGTTGTTTTACTTTTCCTTGACTCTGAACACTCTTAGAGCTGTCACAAATTAAAGTGATCATAGCATCTTCTGTTTCAAACAAGAGGACAACCCAGTTCTCATTGAAATTAACAGGAGCTTTGCCACTCATGGCAATGCAAGTAGGATCATGCACTCAACCTCTGTAACAAAAGTAAATAAACATTTTCATGTCTGAATTGGTAAATGCTGAAATAATAGCTTTCTTCTAGTAACAGTGGAAAAAAAAATCTAAGTATAATTGCAATTCAGCTTCTGTGTGAAGGAAGGAAAACAAAACCCAATGAAGCTTTTTATTACATTTGCTATTTGCAGGAAGAATGAATGATCCTACTCCCTTTTGAAGAGGTGCCCAGCTCTGGTTGGACATCCATGAAACTCATTTACTGTGGACTACACTGCCCCAGATCCTACCCATGCAACACAGACACCAAGGGCAAAAGAAACAGATTTAAATGATAAGATTTTAATAGATTTTTTTCTATAATTAGCATACATAAGCAGTATTTCGCTGGGTAACAATAAAAGCTTCTTTGGTTAGGAAAGTGGGAAGAAGAGACAGCCCTTGCACTGTGGTGTTACTTCCTATGGATTTATTTAGTATACAGATCTGGGGAGCCCCACTGCTCACCCCATCAGTGATGCTGCACAGGAGCTCCTGGCTGCTGCAGAACCTCTCTGCCCCCACCTTCAGCTGTGACTCCTCAGCTCAGCACTCAGGGAAACTTTGGTCAACAGTGGGGTATTGACATCAATTTACAGCAGCTCAGGAAATAGCTGTTTTTCTCTTTTCTTACTTATCCATTCTCGTTTTTTCTGAAGCGTCAGCTGTTCAGCTGCAGAATGAAACATCCAGTAAGCAGAGTGGTTAAGAGAAAGCAGAAAACCAACCCATCTATAAAACTGCCCTGTGTAAACCCAGCTTCCACTCAGTGTTCCACAAAAGCAGAGTTTTCATTAACTAAAGGAGAGAATCTGTGGTCAAGTAATGACTCAGACTGGAATGAAGGGTTTAAATTCTTTTGTGCCTCCAGTTCTATTTAGTGATGAATCTGACTCTGCATTGTTCTAGTGCCACCAAACTGAAA
This sequence comes from Sialia sialis, assembly GCA_009812075.1. Taxonomy (NCBI): domain Eukaryota; kingdom Metazoa; phylum Chordata; class Aves; order Passeriformes; family Turdidae; genus Sialia; species Sialia sialis. The sequence goes on from VRYO01000710.1 coordinate 763,876, forward strand.
CCTCCAGGACCTTCCCCTACACCCAAAATAAGGGAATGATTTGGTTTAGACTGCAAGATCTGACCTTTGCTTCCTTCCAGGTGTTCTGTAACCTGTAAAGAGAACCAGTGGCACTAACACAATACTGACAAAACAACAGCTTTCATGGCTCATGATCTCAAAATCACCACCACAGATTTTCTGATCTTGAGACACCCTGCTCTTAGCAACTCTCCTTCTCAACAAACGGAGTTGCACAAAGTGGCAAAAGGATATGCCTGAAATATGTGTGAAAATAAACCAGCCAGGTGTGGTGCTGATGCCAGGCAGCCTCTGGGTTCAAGGCACAAGGACCACTGCTCCTTCTTGCAGCCGCTTCAGGTACCTGAGGCCACAATTTTTTCAGAGCAGGCAGTCACTGATCACAATGGCTGGCTGTCTCATAACTAAAACATCTGTTTGTAGAGCTAGTTCTAATTAATTCAAGTGGTAAGGAGCCAGTTGGGATTTTTTAAAATCAAGGCAGGTCTCTTATAAACTTGAGTCTCTTTGCAAAGCATTGCTAAAAAAACAGGAAGCAATGTCTAAAACTTCCTTCAGCCTATTATTTTTCACTTCCAAGGAAATCCATTTCCAGTCCAGCCAGGAAGACTCATCACAGAATTACAGCAGCCAGTGAACTACCAGAAAATGTCAATGCAGTGCTTACAGCCAGGCACCCAACCCAGGGGAAAAACTGGCAACAAGAAAAAGTCAAGACAACAAAATACAGAAAATCTCAAGTCACAAGTCCAGCACAATACTTTACTATGAAAAACAGACACACACACACAAAAAAAAAAAAAAAAAAAAAAAAAAAATCCAAGAAAGGTCAGTGGAATAATCAGGTGCTGAAGAGAAAACCTCCTGCATCAGCAAAATCACACTGCTCCATCATTTCAATGAATCAAATGAACAAAGAAATCAAAGATGGACCCTGGAATTTACCCCCACTTGTTCTGCTTTGTGCATCCACTCTTACTGATAAGCAAGTGAGAGGTAAAACATTTTCTTTTTAGATGCTGTAAATGTCTGAGGCAAAAAGGATCCTTAAGTTGTAACTCTGCATTTCTCAGCTTTTATGAGTTTACATCAAGCTTTTAACATGACTTCTGGTGCAAACATGTAATGCTTGCTCCTGAAACAGACATTGCCAAGTACATAGTTTCCTTCCCAAAAAGCATTACTGTTTTCACCCATGCCACTGTATACCTGCTAACACACATCAGGTCAATACTGGTACAAACTGTTTCTTTCTGTTTCTGTAAATGTGTGACATTTATATCCCTTCCTTAAAGCCGAACACTCACCACACAAATGATGAAGCCACTTTTTTCTAAGCACTTTTTTCTATACACATCTACTAATAAGTAAAGAACTCCTTTCCTTCACCCAGGTACACAGCAGAGCCCCCTTCTCCTTCAGGAGCTGACTTCTTAACACAATTCAAAAAGGGAAGAAGCTACACAGAGCTCTCCAAGAGCACAATGGGGCACAAATGTGAGGAACTATAATTTTTTATCAAGTTTTCAATAGCCAAGTTGGCACGTAAAAGCTTGATTTTTTTTCAAAAGCCTGCATTTCTTCCTGTCCTGGTAAATATTTAACAATCCTCTGTGTTAAGAAAGCATGCATGGTATGTTGGTTTAATGATGTCTTTGGCACAGGAGATGGCATGTCATACTCAATCAACCACTCCAGTCAGGTGGGAACAGTGGGGGGAGTGCTGATTTGTACAAGTATTTTTCTACATTTTTCAATTAAAAAAAAAAAAATATTTAAATATATATTTATTGAAGTATTTTTCATTTGACTGCTTTGTCAAACTCCAGGCCTTCCCCCAAGGAGTACAGATGAGAGTTGAAGTTCAGGCTAAGGAAGAATGGCTATCCATCAACAAAATTAAAAAAGGCAAAGAAAGAGGCGGAATCATACAGTGAGCTTCACTTTCTGTATTTACTGTACAGACAGGATTTAGGGGTTTGTTTTTATTTTCCTCTGCCTCTTCATTTCCCTTGGTAGCTGTATCACATTTGGAGGAGGTGGTTGATGGCACATTCCTCAGTTCAGAGAATGAGCAGCAATCAGGGGCAGCATGAGAAGATTGTCTCGTTCCCTTGCAGAACAAGGCACTGCACAGATGATTCCCCAAATCAGCTCGGGATTACATTCCTCCTGCAGCTTCATGGATTCAATTCTTCCTGCAGCTTCATGTGCATTTTCCACATCTCACACTCCAGACAGTAAAGAAATGGTTGGAGACACCCACATTTCTGGCTCTCTCATTGTGACCACCAAGCTTTACAAAGAAATAAAGCAGAACCTTGTTCTTCCCAAGTTCAGTCACCAAGAGGAAGCAGGACAGTGTCACATCCTTTAAGGCCCCCAGCCTTTCCATCATGCTCCCAAATTTCTTTCAATTTGCTCTGGTGCTTCCCTCTGTGTAACACAGGTTAAAGCACAACTACAGCAGAATAAGCTGTACAACGTTATTATAATAATTTATCAAAACCAGACTTTAAATGTATCATATGCCACATGAACTGTATCAGCTATATCTATCCAGGACTTGCTCTGCCTCAAAAAAGTGAACTTCAATCGGTCATTCCAGTTTTTGTGCAGGCAAACGCAGCTAAACCAATCCCTTCTTGTTGGGAATGGGAAATTAAAGAACTAATAACGAAAATTTTATAACACTTTGTAAAGAAATACATCTATTGCATGTGCAGAGTAGCTTTATCAAATTTGTCTTATTTCACTATTTTCTCTTTCCCTACTCATATAATTACAAACATCACATAGTCATACAGTAGACACTAAAACTTTCTAAAGTAAATTCAAAGCAAAACCAATACGACTGCTGAAAATTCCTCATGTCACTATAAAAACCTCAGCCAGTCCAAAACTATTTTTACAAACACTATTTTTACAGTTTGGATGGTCTTGCCACTCCCACCCTAGTCTGGCATGACTCTCCTCTTTTAGAACAAAACCTACCTCATGTGCTTCTTTAAAATGACATTTGCTGATTCCAAATTCAATTTTTATTAAACCCTGTTTCAACAGACTCACCTATCCAGTGTCAGGGTCAACACAAACTTAGAGAACTCAGATTTAAATTCCTTCCAAGAGAGGACTGAAATCAAGCAGCAGAAAAATTGAATGAGAACACAAGCCTGTAAGACCCTACATGAGTATTTGAGAGGTCTCCCTGCCCCATAGCTCCAAACTGCTTGGACAGAAACAAGGAGTTTAGCTCAGGACTTGTACCTATTCTCTCTCCTCTGCTTTTTTATTCTCCTGTGTATGCAGGAAGAACTGGAAATTATCTCATATGGAATTGATAATGGACCTACTGGAATTCTGACATTTATCAAAGGGGAATCATCATGCAGTGCTTTTTCCTGCCAGCAATCATATATTCTCAGCATGGAAAACACTGTCACATATAAATAAAACCACATATCATTCCTGCTTCTGCTTGGAAAGTACTGAACTTTAACAGCTATGGAAAAAAAAAATACCGTGCATCAGAATGCACCCAAACCTTCAGATTTCCATGCTGAATTTTTAATTTAAAAATACTATTCACCTACTTAAAGACATGCATGTGCAGTAGTGTCCGCAGATTTAAAATCTCTTTCAGCACTCGTGTGAATCATGTAAGATATTACCAGCTATAAGCACTAAGGCTGCAAAGCCAATTTCCATTAGTTCTGGTTCTGACCAAGCCACTCCATGGAAATATTCCAATTGTTTGTACCACTTAAATTATCTCAGTCAGACACCTAAATGTGTTTGTTATACACCCCACTGCAGCATGAGGTGTCATGCTACAACAACACATCAGTTCTTACAGGGGGAAATGGTTTATCAGTAACTATTTCTCTCAGCATGGAACAAGCAATAGTGGGAAGTGCAAACCAATTTAATTTAACAGGAGGGATTCCTAACATGGCACGCAGTTGTCCATTAACAGAACAAACCCCTGCCTCCCTCCCTTTCTCCAGTTGGCAATTGCAGCAAATCTTCCATGAAAATACATTTCCTGTAATGTTCTGGTCATGGTTGGCAAGAGCTGCAACCCATTTCCATAAAGCCACCATGTGGAAAATTGCCTTGGCTGTTAAAATGGACTAATGCAAAGGAATTTTTTTCTTAATATTGAAGGCATCAATCCTTAAAAAAAAAAAAACAACAAAAAAAACCACCACTTTGCAGGACATTAGCTGATCACCCAGCAGCTGAAAGGCAGAGCCCTCAAACAAAACAGAAAAAAAAAAGTCCTTCATCCAAGTATCACTCGCAGACCTCTAACCCAGCAAACAGAACGAGAAGAAAAGCCCAAAGGGACTTTTCAATTGCAACTCTGCTTTCACCAAAGCAACATCTCATGCTAATCAAGAAGTTTCCACAGCATAAGTCAGCCCCCAGAAAGTGAAATCCTGAGCTTGCAGCCAAGGGGCTATATCACAGGGCAAGTCACACTGCTCAGGAAGGTGCTGTGAGGCTTTCAAGGCTGGAATCCCATTCTCCAAGACTGCTGTCACCTGGTGCCATTGAGCTCCCAGGGACTCACAGAGATCCTCTTTACTCACTCTTGGTCTTCAGGTCTGGTTCAACCCAAAACTCTTACTTACACCTGTCTCTGTTTTTGCACAGATGAGCAGAACACATCTCTCTTGCTGCCTGAGCTCCTCAGCTATGCTGGAATCTCTTACTGCTCAAAGCACATTATTCCATCCATCCATCCATCCATCCATCCATCCATCCATCCATCCATCCAGCTGAAGGAGCTCTGCATTCTCTCTTTCACGCTGGAAGACCCCTGGAACTTCAGGCTGTTATAAAACCAGAAGCTGTTAAATGAAAATGGCTGATCTGGAGAAATCTAGCAGTAGATTTTATAGAAACACGTGTGAGATAAGACACAGGCAGAGGAGGTACCTCTTTTTGGAAAGGAGAGAAACTCAACATGCAAGACTTCAGCGTCACTGACTGATCTCAAACCAGTTCTTAAATTGAAAAATGTAAACTTGAAGGCAGATCCTGCACAGACTCCTGGTTATGTTTTATGAACAACAGAACCAAATTATCTGCAAAAGATTAAACTTGGTTACAGTATTTTTGCACATTAAAAAGATAAAGTGTTACCATGGTATCATTTGTTTAAAAAAGCTCACAAAAAAGTTTATGCCATGAACCATGACATGCAGGACAGCACTGATGTCACGAAAACATTTTGGAAGACTGGAAAGTGAGAGAAAAACTAAAAAAAAACATTCAGGAAATTCACTATAACAAAATCAAGAATCTGAAATCTCTGGACATGCACAGCTTGCAATGCATCCACTGGACACTTGGGAACGTCTCAAAATCAGGCCAAAAGGGTCTATAGACAGGGAATATTATGGATATACTAAAAATAAAGACATTTTGTAAGATATAAGGTTTGTTTCAGAAGTCCAAGGCTTTGCAAAAGTAAAATGAAACAGAAAGAGGTCCTAGAAATCTTTAATTGTTCGGTGCTATCATAGTACTGGGCCAGTTTTGGACTCCTGTACAAGAAGGAAAGGTAAGGATCATTGTAAGCCTTAAGAAAGGGTGATTAAAGCAAGGGAGCAAAGATTTTTAAGATAAAATATCTATAATTAAAAATAACTGATAGAGCATAGAGAAATATGTTCGTGAGCACGAAAATTCTCTGGAATCTAAATATTGTTGTGATACATTCCTTGAATACAAAATTCGGATGGCTGTGTTTCCAGGCTCAAAGCTGTGCCTAAAGGAATAGATACAGAAATTCAACACCAGGTTTCCCAGTTTTTTCCTTCCTGCCCCAGTACAAAAATAAGATCTACATGAACAGAAAAGCCACTTCACAATGTCTCTTCAAACTTCACTGTTTTTCTTTTCTGGAAAAAGAACCTCATCATATTATAAAGGGGTTTTTTTGGGGGGGAAAAAAAAAAAGGAAAAAACCCAACCTCACAGAGTAAGAAACAGGAATAGAGAAACACTGTGCTGTACATGCCATCAGAAGGGTGCAGTGGTTTGCTACCATATGTGCCTAAGAGAAGCACATGTATTTCAGAGAACAGCAAATGCAATTAAAGGGGTGCATGAGAAAATCCACATAATGCTGACTTCTTCCTGAATAATCCTGTTTTCTATTTATCAACCTGCTCTGCAAAAATTTAGTTTGTGCAGGGTCAGTGAGCAGCTGAAGCATCTTGAAGGGAAAGTCCAACCTTTCCCAGTCACCTGTGCTTCCTGTGCCCACGGCATTGCCCTTGCCCTGATTTATGATTGCCACACTGTCCCTGTGATTAAAAGCCTGGTGGTTTGTTTGCATTTCGGCTCAGACTGGTTATCTTCTGCCCTTCCTCCAACTTCAGCCTTAGATGACAGGTCTAAGGGTCCAGTACTCATTTCCAAAAATGATGCTTCCCCCATTCCCAGCACACAGAGGATGAGCATTCTGTATCTGCTGGGAGTTTCAGCACTGCCCACTGGGTTTTGCTGTAACTACAAAAAAGTTGCAATTTCTTCTCTGTCTAGACTTGAAAACCTGAAGTCTCCAGAAATTCTAGTTAGACTGAAAGGAGAAATCACGGTTTGATTTGTGTCCCTCTAAAGCCCAGCCTGAAAAGTCCCATAGGTTTAGCCTGACTGACAAAGCAGCTGCTGGGCACTTTTGAGAAGTTTTGTGAAGGTTTTTTTGCCAGTCCTGCTGGCACTTCAGGAGCACAGGGACAGACAGAGAGAAAGGACAGCTTAATGGAAATGATGTTTGCAAGGGAGAATGGCCACAATAGGTAGGTTCAACCTAAAAAATAATGCTCATGTTGTGTCAGAGACATGGCTGGTCAAGGAACTCACACACATCCGAACAATTAAGCAACACAATGAATTTGCTGCTGTGAAAACAAAATGCAGGAGCCGTGACTATGATGCCTTGAGAGGCTCCCTGGAACAGAGGGTGGGCAGAGTTACAGGAATAAAGTAGGGATTTATTAAAAAGGCTTTCAAAGGATTCATCTTGGGCAGTACAAGAGCCTGGCCATGGCTACACCCAAGATGGACCCCAGGTCAGGAGTTCTCACACTTTTATAAGTTTGGGTTCATTGTCCAATTCCAGCTCCAGGCTCTGCAGTCCCACCCTTCCAGATTCTCTCCTCAATTCCCTGTTTGCACTTTTTGGGGCTGAAGCTGCAATGGTGCCCTTGGTTCTGGGTGGGAAAAGGATTGTTTTGTGTGCCTGAGCTGTGAGGAGAACTTGTAACACTATTTGAATTTCAGAGTTGCACACTAATGCAGTACACAATCTGGAAAATATGAAAGTTAAAACTTCAGACATCCACCAAGCCCAGCAGGTGAGCTCACCATGGCATGGTTACTGAGCATAAATCACACTTCTGGGAGGCCAGAAGAACACAGGAGTGCCTACTGGCTGGTTGCTATTTTATCATCTTCTTTGTAGCTCTGTGAGGTGTAACTGCTCCTGCACAGCTGGAAAACACTGTGTCCACAGAGGAAGGTGATGGGTGCTAAATACCAAATGGATGGTGCATACCTCAAAGCACAGGCAGCTTGTGGGTTCTGAATGAGGCACCTCATCTATGGTAAGTGCCAACATTGGTTATAAGAAATTCTAAAGCCTCACAGACCCTTATTTGCACCTATTTTTGGTCAGTCAAAAAGAAAATCCCACAAATGAAAAATTAACATAAATCTCACTGAGTCTTGGCAAACTGTTATAATGCTGAGTAATGCAGTAAAAATGTGTCTTTCCTTGCTCAGGCATGTCTTCCAGCTCATGTCTACAAACTGCCTTAATCTCATCTGCTGAAGGTGACAAGAAAAGGAACAGACCAATTGTGTTTTGCTAGCAGTTTGGCTAAACCAACAAAGGGATCTTTCATCACCTCTGCAATCACAGAATCTTTTTTTTATTAGAGAAGCTGTCAGTACTAATAATTTCACAAAGAGGCGTTTTACGAAGAAGCCTCAACCATTTTTACTGTGCTTCATCACTTTCTCATCCCACCAAGTTTTGTTTTTCATTTTTCACCCCCAAGACAACAAAGACGCTAAAAAGAATTTTCCCTTCCTTTCAACAAAATTGGCAACAATCCATTTTTATCATCATGATGTGCCAAAACAACAACACATCTCCTGCCATGACCATTGTGTTTCTCTCTCACAACTGGGTTATTTCTGTGTGGCACATCAGATATTAGAAAAACACCACGGTTAGTACCTGCCAGGTTCCAGGATGCTATTCCCCTTGCATTAAAAGAATATTATAAACTTCAGTTTGTACTGTCTCAGTAAATTTTTCTGCAGGCACAGAATTCCCATATATTTGCAGCTCATGGCATTTCATGAACTTGTGAAATCTTCTGTGTTTCTTTCTGAAGCGGAAAACAGTAATTTCAGCAGAAATATGAATTTCATTATGTTTGACTGACAAGCTCGGGCCACATAACTGACTTAACATACACAAGGCATGCTCCCTTTCCCTTTGATTTATGAGTCTCCACTATAGTTTGTTTTTTTCTGCAGGAACAGAAGCAGAGTATATTTATATAACTATTCTATTCCCCTCCTCCTTTAATCTGAAACCTTTATATAGAACATCTCTGACTGCAAGAGCAACTGGAAATTACTGTGCTGTAGTAATAGACCTCACGGCAGATTAATACAGGCACCAAAAACCCAGCCCTTCACAAGCAGGACTTTTGAAAAACACCAACACCTTTGAAAAGGCACTGACAATTGCAATAACACTATCTTCTGTGTTGACCTGCCACTAAATCACACCAACTCTTTTATTTTGTTCCCAAGTTCCTGCCAGAAAGAAAAGATCTTCTTGTGCTTTTCAGCTGTCTGCACATTATTTCAACTTTGTATTTCTGGTTAGGTGATTTAATTTTAGATCTCCTTTTTCATTAAAGAGCCCACATCTAACACAGAGCTCCATACTCCCCTTTGTTTCTAACCCCAAATAAATCACCATTTACTGTGCTCACACCTTACATGCAGTCCACTAAAGAAATCACTTCAGAAATGTAACAAATTTAACCATGGGAACCACACAAGAGTGGAGCAATAACCTTTGAAACACCCACCCAAACACAGCAATTTTAGCACACAGCTTTCCAGGCTACCAGAGGCTTTGAGAGGAAGCTGACTCAACAGCCAGGGACTGAAGAGAGGAACACCAAACATGAAATTTCCATTTCCTCTACACATGCTTTCAGCATAGAAAAGGACACACGCAACTAAATAACAAGCTCTGTCCACCTTTGGCTTGTGAAATGAGCTCTGATGAAATAAAAGACCCCAACCCTCAAATCACCAGACATTAAATTTTCAACTTATTAGCCCAAAATGCATTTAACAGGAATTGTTAAATGCTTCTGATTTTTCACAGCCTGAAAATCCAAGAAATGGTGATTGCCAGTGTTTCACAGAGGCAAAAAATAGGTTTTATATCTCTGGAGTGAGGAAATATAATGGTAGCTGTAAAGGGTTTTACTATACAACATTGAACTGGCTTATTAAGATAATAAGTTGTTTTTCCAATCACTCTTCAATTAAAACAAACAAAATGAATCACTGAGCCTTTCCTTCCCAATGCAGCTGTATGGCACACTCACATTTTGCAGCTTTTTACGTGGTGAATCAGTGGGAAATAAAGGATATCTCCCTTGTAAACTTCCTCTTCTTGTCTCACCTCCTAGCTCCTCTCCACATCCCTTAGAAATAACCACAGATAGAAATGTTCTAGCAGATCACATACACTCTTCATCTATTTCTGTAAAATGCTTTGCTTCAGAGCTCCTGGGTGATTTCTGTTCAGTACAAAGAGTTCTCCAGTGCCCACAGGGGTAAAAGGACTGATGGAGAAATGCCAACTTTTGGCTGTGAGCTGTAAAGCACCTGCTTCCAATGGTTCTATTTTCTCTGGACATCCTCCACTTCTTACCCCAACTCCTTTCATATTTAATTCTCAAAACTCTTATTCCAAAAGGAGGACAGTCATAGTTCACAGTCTGTACTCACTGCCTTACACTGACCATCATTGAACTGGAAGAATCCACCCAAAACACAAATCTTAAAAAAATAAATTCAACAGTGTCAAGCATAAAGACTTTGATAGGGACATACATTCCAAGACCACTGAAATGCACAGCAGCTTCATTTCAAAGTGCTTTTCTCTCTTTAGCAGCTAATGTATATGTCAGGACAACAAAATGAAGTGAAATAAAATAAAATAGCCTTTGCAGATCCACCACTGACTCAGCTACAGCTCAAACACTTCAGGTGCAAACTGAAATCACTGACCTAATAACAAAGCAGAAATAATACCTACCTCTCTTCTTCCCACCTCCCCAGCAGTCTGGGAACTCAAACAAAAAAGCCAGAAAGCACTTTTCTCTCCTTACTGCTTTTGCCAGCCTTTCCTATTAGCATCACTCACTGCTGAGAGGGCACCTGCCAAAAACCTCAAGGGTTAAGCAGGGGTTGAAATAGGGAAGACACTAGTCCTGTTCCCTTCTGAGTATTCTACATAAAAATAAGTAAATCACCCTTTCATATGCAAAGTTAAATGACAAAAGATACCACACAATAAGAAATGGCAACTTCAGATTGCAAAAATGAAGAGGAAATTAAGGAAAAAGAAGAAAAAAAGACTGATGTATCTGGAATATTCAAATATTAAGGGCTTGTCCCTCTGAGATACTCAGCACATTTTTCAAGGCAAGAAAAGTATGAGCTAATGGTGATTTAAGCCCGTTCTCAGTGGTAATACTGCTGAAAAACACCACCACCAGGTTAAAGAGCATATATAATTATATTCTATGAACAGTAAGGAAAATGTAGGAAAAATACAAATTAAATTGTTCCTTTCAACACACTACTAATGTATCTGTTCCCAAACTGCAGACAGTTCAGGATGCTCAGAAAAGTAAGCACATGACAAGTTCAAGAGAATTTTAACCCACTCTTCCCAATTATTTTCTTGAAAAAAAAGGGCCAGTAAGTAATCATCCCTCTTCGGCTTCTTTTCAAGAAATTTTTGCTTTATTGCCATTATAAAATGGTATTAGTTTATTTTCAGAAATTTGGTTTGTGTACTTTTTAAGAAACAAAGATGAAACATACAATTTTAGTATTACATGCAAAGTTTCAGAAAGAGACAGGACCAGCTTAATCCCTCTAAGAATAAAGATTTGTCTGAGCCTCTGTCAGTGAACTTCTATAACACTACAAAAGATGAAGAAACTGCTCATTTCCCATTAAAAATGATTTTCTATATGTTAGATGTATGCATAGAATATAATGTGCCTATTTTTATTGCTAAGAAATAAAAATAAACATAGTAGATTTTTACTGTCTACTTGTACTGACTGCTGGATGTCATAAAATCCTTTGTAAGGTACAGCTGTGGAAGAATTAAAGTCTTGACAGGTCACAAACTCCATCTCTAAACTACTTGTGAGAGAAGCAGCTCTTCAGCCACCAGTGCTGGTTGGGCAGGTTTGCATGAAATGAAAGTTATTTCCAAAATAAGTATCAAAGTGCAGGTACTGAAATAGTGAGAAAAACCAGGAATTATCCTTCCTGCTGCTGGAGTGATGCCCCTCAAGAGCCTTGCAGAATGACATTTTTGAGAGTGAAGTTACAACCAGCAGCAAGAGAAATGTTTCAGAGTAGGAGAGCAGCAGAAAAATGAAATTGGTAGCACAGGTAAGGAGAGAAATTATCTTCAAGGGAAGGCAGGAGCAAGGACTCAGCTCTGAGCTGTGACTCCAAGGGACCTGGAGGAGCTCCAGGAGTGGTTTCTGCTGAGCCTGGGGTGTATCTGTGGTGTCTGCAGGTAGGGTTCAAATGGCCCTTACCCAAACTCAGTCCCAGCTCACCAGACAGAAATGCTTGTGGTGGAGAGGAGCAGAAGTGATGAGGATGCTGCCAACTTCACTGGAAGCAGTCCAGCCCTCGGGCTCTAAGGACAGCTGGCATGGGAGCATCCTCACGCCACTGCTGATGCCTTCTGCACACAGTTTGGACTGGCCTTAGAGGAGAGCACATGGAAAATGTTCAGCACAACATCATTCCTCACACATCTACACAGGTAACAGGGCTCAGGGTGGACACTGTAATTCAAGTTGCAAATGCTGAATTTCAGTGCGGTGCACTCCTCAGAACACACAAATCCCTATGGAAAAGGCAGCCAGTTGAAAATGTTATTCTGTTCAGTTTTTAGTTTCCACCTCCGTGCTCCCATTCAGAGACAGCAAGAGGCAAAACCCAGAGATTCGCTGGCCACACCTGAGGGAAGCTCAAGCACCTTGCCAGAGCTCCTTGCCAACATAATTAAATTGTGCCATTGTAGATTCTTCAGACAAGGTTTCTGATAAAGCATTTCCCACCTCATTTCCTGCCAAAATTCAGCAATGCAAGTCCACGTTCATACATTCTCTGTCGCATTTTCATTCTCTTACTCGGTGATGCTGCTGCTTAAGGCAAGTGTTTAGCACTGGAATGGCCAAGCATAACTCCAACATCTGTTCTCTGAAGGAGGGGGGGAAACAAAACAAAAGAATACACCATGCTCTTGTATTCCATTCTTTTATATTTCTCAAATAAAAAAACACCAAACAAACAAAAAACCAACAACAACAAAAAAACCAAGCAGGAATCCTTCTTGCTATTGAGGGTATCACTAACTCCCCCTTTAGTCAAAAATCCAATGTATAGAAAACCAAGCTCCTAAAGTCTGGTGGACATCTTTGTTATTTTCTGCCAAAGGCTTATTGCCCAAGTGCAGAGGTGTAAGAGCTGCTGAACTTGACCACATTACACCTTTTGCCTGTACACCATAAAATCACAGGGCTATAAGGCTTAGAAATTGAGCAGCAGTCTGCTCACAAACAGCAACTCTCCAAGATCAAGCAGGGGCAATGCTTGTCCTCAAAGCCATTGATCCAATCCTGCTTTTTCAGAACCCCTGCCATGTGTGTGGTACCTGACAAAGCTTTCTAAAACCCAAACCTCCCACATCTCTCTGTTCATGGAAACGCAAAGCTGGATGTGGACTAATCCAGCCCATAGAACAACCTGAGGCTGCACCCTGCAAATCAATTGAATAACTCTGCTCTCTCACTGGAGGCATGCCAGAAAGCCTGAAGCCAGGAAAGGCAAATGGAGATTCTTGGGAGGGAGCTCAGGTCCCTTCAAGTGTCCTCTTTATGCCTTCCTTTTCTAGCAGGATGCAAGGATACAGCACATACACCCAAGCTGTGCTGCCATCCAAGGCCAGAAAAGGATTAATAGCACCAAAAACTCTGTCTTGCTGCCACTGAAGCCAACTGTGCTGAGCCACACATCTGCATGGACAGCCCAATCTTTCTTTCTGTCAGACATGAGTCCTTTCTTGTCCACCCTAGGTTAGATCAATAACACCAAACATCTCCAGTGTGACACCTTATCCCCCATTTCAGCTCTGAGCTCTCCCACTGCCCTGAGAGCTCTCAGGAGAGAGCTGCAAATGCAGACCTTTAGTCAGTGCACCTCTCCTGAGACTGCTACTCATGATTGAATTTCATTACTGAAGTGTTGAAACTAAATCCAGCCTTTTTTTCAGAAGTGGCTCAGAATCCTATGACAGGTTCACTTAATTCTGTGCCTTTCAGAATGAATTCTATCTTTCTCAGATTGAGAGTTAGTAACTGCTGGCATCTACAATTCCTTTTTTCCTCATGTAGAGGAACAGACATAAAGAGATAAGAGATGATGACACCAAATGATTAAAAGAAAAAAAATTGAAAAATGGTAATTGCTCCCGTGTGTGTGAAAAAGAGAGTTAACGCACAGAGGATGGAGCCATACCCCAAACAGCTAATTTTTGGGACATCTCCCTTCTCCCAAGCAAGGAGAACTCTGATAAGCTATAGAAAGAATCAAAACAACAAAACTACACAAACACTGAGAACTCCATACTTAAAGTCCAGATTCATGTTTATTTCTGGCACTAACACTGTGTCTCTTTCTGCCTTCCTTGCTTCCAACACCTGGGGAAAAACTGCTCCTGTCTCCTGGGCTAGCTTACAATTCAGTGTCTTTATAAAAACTTCTTCAGAGCTGTACAGTGACAGTAGAAAGGAAAGGAATAACAAGAACACCCAGTACCTGCCCAAGGTACTGAACTGATGGCCACTGTGACTATATCCAAAAGTATCATTTTAAACTCCACATTTCTCCTACAGTCCAGGTTGTGTGCCTTTGAAACAACTTTTCTAATCTTAGTAAGCTGAATATTTTTGGTCCTTGTGTCCAAGGAGCACTTGGATGTAAGTCTGGTTAGTCCTTGAATCACAGAACTAAAGTGAGATGATTCATGGATGCCAGGATTGCAGTTTTGACACTGCTCTAAATATGCTGCAAGGAGCAAATATGCTTCAGTGACATGGTCTGTACCTGTGTCCCACTGTGCCATCACTCTTCTGTGTCCAAAGAGCAGAGGAGCACTCTGGCATGCCAGAGAGGCCACCTGGAGAAATCAGAAACCATCAGTGCAAGTGTTGGAACATCACAAATGACTTGGCCATTTGCAGAGCTCAGTTCCTCCATTTCTTTCTATCTTACTTGCCCAAGTAAGGCTCCAAAAGAAAGCAGGGGTCTGCTAGGTGCCATATGGATAGCCACATTTGAGAGAGAACATCTGGTACCCAGGAGCAGCACTGAAAATACTGACTGGGGGGATGTGAGCTTCTAGCACATCAAGCATTGATCCTCCAGGTGTCTCCTCACCTGGCCTCAAAGCACTGGTGCCACCTCCATCTCTAAGCAGGCACAGCATTGCTAATACTAATACTAATACTAATACTAATTCTAATTATTATTACTAATACTGCCCCTGCTCCTCCTGTGATGCCATCCTGTGTGCTGAATTGAGTGAAGAATGAATTGTTCAAAACTTGCCTGTAGCTCTTCTTGGAGGTGTGATTTAAAAGCATGGCTTAAAAGCATGTGAACTTTTTTTATAGAGCTTAGAGGGAGCTAAAACAACCAGGCCTTTGTTTTAACTTGCATCATCAAGCAGAGTGGAAAATAAAAAAAGGATTATGTGACATGCAGAATAGTCCCGGCTTTAGTCACAGTTAAATTCCTTATAACTAGGAAGGGGGAAGAAAAGCCAATAACCAGAATGAATCAGTGGAACCAGCTCCTCCTCTGAGCTGCCTCACTGCTATAAACAGCTGCTGAACTATTTTTGTGGAGCAGGAGGCCTGTGTTCTTAATTGCAGAAGTACACTGAGATTCCAAGTTCCTGCTCACACCCAGGAGCTGGATTTGTTTAAGGAAGGACAATTTGTGCTTTATCCTGTGGGAAGTTGTTAACGCCCAGTGGTTTCCCCCTCGTGTTCACTGACCCCAGACCACTCCACATAAAAAAGAGATTTTCTCAAAATAGGAATATTACAGCAGTGTGCACCACACAGCAAATCCTGAAGCACTCAAGAACTTTGTAACGGACACCTTTGGAATTTGCTAATACTGATTTCCTATCTATACCATTCTGGGTGCTTTTTGCACATGATTTTCAGAATAGTTCAACATATCATGAATCACATGGAGCATCCAGCTTGAGTTTAATGCATCTATTTTAACTTGGTTTAGTTTAAATTTCACAAATATCCCAACACAAGTGCGATTCCCATGAAAAGGAGTCAAATACCACATAAATTCCTTGGTGTGCAAGAAATTCTACTTATTTCCATAAGAGAAAGCTGTTCTCAGATCCTTTCTGCACTAGGCAAGAGTCTCTAAATCTTGCTTACCCTCAGTAGTAGAGTTGACAAATATAACTGTTCTTTTTGTTCTCATGAGCAGTTATTTCCAGATTTGGGATTGGCTGGGCTTCAATCCAGAAAACAGATTTTCATGACAATCCCCAAATAACTTCAGACCTTCAGAAGAATCAGGAAATATCCTAATTAGGAAAGGGGTCAATTCATCCTGCCTGAAGTATTTGGCAGACCAAGCATCCCACATCTCCAGAATGCTCAAAGAATCCATCCTTCAATTTCGGTGAGGTTTCTAGCTGAGTGATGCCCTGACAAGCAGTGCTTCATCATGGCTAACCACGATCCATGCAGCAGCCAGGACACACTGCTCATCATCCTGCACATTTTATCAATTGCTGCTGGGATTTATGTTGTCATTACAGTCCAACTACACCTCAAGTGTTAAGTCATCCCCCTCCAACACCAGCTGGAGCACAAGGAAAAAAATGCTCTCCCCAAGAAGGACTTCTGACAAAAAGCCTTGGGGGAAAGTTCTTTCCAAATGGAAGCAGTTGTACTGTGACTTCTGCTTTTGTTTCAAGGTATTTGGAAAACGAATTTGGAAGATATTTACTCCTAGTGTCTGACTGAATGACAGGAAACCTCAGCCCAGTGCAAGCTTACCCCTCAGCAGATCCCAAGGAAGATCCCAAGTCCATCATGCTGTCCATGTGGTGAGGCACAGCCCACTGATGCAAGCACACAGATGAGCACTCAGCACTCTATATTATCATAGATTTGGTGTCCTGGCACATCCCATGCTGAGCAATCGAGCCTTTGCCTCTGCTTCTGCATTCGTAGAAAGTAGATAACATCCCCCCTCTGAATGGCACATGGATTACCAGTCACACTGCAGAGGAATTTGAAGAAACACAGAATATCCACATTCACATCCTGTGAATATGGTCCTCAGAACCAACAGCTCTTACACACCTGTGCCAGGTAATGGCTTTTCATCTGTGGTTTCAAGACTGGCAAACTAAGACTGAGATACAAACATTTCCCCATTTCTTGCGCAGGCAACATATTTCAAAAGAGCTCCAAGGTGACACCACTTAATAGCCAATAAAAAATAGCTATTGCTGAACTACTTCAGGTCAGATGGCAAGGAGCACTTTCCCTGAGTATGAAAATTAGGCAGAGTTCTTTGGTGCCTTTCAGAGATAATACCTGGGCTATTCACAAACTCACAGGCACAGCAAGAATCCTCCCTTCCTGTGTAACAAAGGAGTTTGCTGGTGGTGCTGCATCCTTCACACACTGCTGGGGAGATGCTCTCTGATCAGCTCTGGGGACAGGAGGTGGGAGCAGACACCAGACAGGTGAGCTCACCTGTCTGGGAGGAGCACAAAGTGTGCTGAGCAGGGCCCCTGACAGGCAGGGACCACCTTACAGCTGAGCCCATACAAGCTGGCTGTGCTAAACATGTGCACAACCCAGTTTTGGGATTGTCAAACCAAGGTGAGACTTGCCTGGGCAAGCTGGGACATTCAGCCTGGCTAGGAACAGTCTCTGCTCACTTCCCTGGAGAACATCACAACATGGGCAGCAATCCAGATTGGTAATCCCCAGCTCCTACAGCCCTGGCTGGGCTTCTGCTGGGGTGGAAATGGGATGGACAAGTTCCTGTTTGCTTTCCAGGTGGAGAAATCCCATTAAGCACAACTGTTCCCACCAGCCCGTTGCAGATAGAATTGTGTCACTCCTGCTGCCAGCTGCTGCTACACACACTGCAGAAACAGGTTAGCACCTAGATAAGAACTGCTGCCATGAGCACAGTCCAGAAAAATCTTCAGTAATTTCTGAGAAGGGGATATCCAAGGAAAATCTGTGCCCCCAACACCAATGATCACACAGGATCAGCTCCCAAAAACACAACTTCTGTATCACAGCCAGCACAAGTTCATCCATTTCCAGGCACTAATCCTGATTTTTGAGACCTCCCCCCTTGATCTCTGATTGTGTTTTCAGGGAATGACAGCTCTCTTTCATGCACTGCTGTTCAGAGAAGCTGCTGCAAGCAGCAGGGCACAGCACAGGAAACCTGCAGAGACGTCAGCCCTAGCTGAGGGAAAATCCACCACCACTTCAGTCATCTCCAGGCAGCTAACACTAAAACAAAACTGGAAAGTTACACAAAACTTGCCAAATTATTCTTCCAAGGAGTTGCTGAAATAATATTTTAAAAAATACTTTCTTTGCAGATAGCAGCTAAAAGATCTAAATATATTTTAGAAGTGAGGGACAAACGTCTTTAACATTCTCTAAGACAGTTGTCTCACAAACTGTACTGATTCACAGCAGACTTTTCAAGTATTCCCCTTGCATGCTGTAGTCCAATATTATTTCTTTAAAGAACTGCACGCGGTTTTGGCAGCAAATCCCAAGGCAAAGAAATTAGGTGCAAAGAAAGGCAGGGAATTGGAACTGTCTTCACCAACATCAAAGACTTTATGGTTATTTAAAACAAAAAAAAAGCTTTATTGGTAACTAACAAACCATCTAATACCTGAAAATCCTAATCAACACAAGTTATGTATGAGTCCTTTTTATTCCTTTATCTTTTTTTTTGTTGTATCCCAAACCTCAGACACTCCTTTTACACCCAAAATTTAAGTACAGCTGCTCCTGTCATTGAGTAACTCCCTGAAACTCCCTTTTTGTCCTCATGATATATAATAAAACAAGTGTTCATACTCATACAATTGTGGCAGCTGTTTGTCACTCTCTTCTTGACACACCCAAGCCACACACAGGACATCACCTACAGCCAGCCCTGTGTTAATAGAAACAGCCAACGACAGGGTTATTTTTAAATTAAAACTCATGTCATTCAGTGATTTCTGCTTCACCATTTCAATATTTGGAGGGTCATTTTTTCTTAAAAACAGCAATGAAGCTCATACAAACTGCTGGCACACTTTCTGCCTGGAGCCTGACCGAATTCTGAACAGTCAGGCTGGAAAACTGGGAACTGTGAAGTGGAACTGCTGAAAATAGCAATTGGCTACTTCTGAGCTTCTTGAAGGTATGAGTTTGCTATGTATGACTGGCTCCATAAACAGGTGTCAGCTCCATCCAATTTAGTCAAAGTCATGAAAACAACCCTTTCTGAGAAGGCAGTAGGATCTCACCAAAAATATTTAAGTGTATTGACTGCATTAAATTTGACTGTTTGGATTAACAGTTGTTTCTGATGTTGGCAAAGTTATATTCCGTACAGCAAAAACCTTCTGACGAGTTACGAAAGGGGATCTTCAAAAATTGGAACAAAAAGAACACACCAGTAAAAATCTGGTAAGTTATGAGAGTGAGAAGGGCTAGGCAGTAAGAGATCTGTAAAGGGAAATAAGACTTAATTTATCAAGCTCAGAAACACAGATTGAAGCAATCAAGGTACAAGATGACAACCTGGAAGAAAGTATCAGTTCAGGAAATGGAAAATAAAATTGCTCAGATATTATAAAGAAATAGCCCATTTGCACTATTTGCAAAGTACAAGAAAAAGAGCAGAATTAAATGCTGGGCCCTAATAATGGCTTTAGAAAAGAAGGGCAATATTGAGTCACTGGCATTCAGTGTAATATCACATTTCAAAATCAAAGGCACCGGTAGCAGCAGTCAGAGACATGATATGTGTAACACAATACAGTTGTTAAAAATACAGGAGACACCACACTGCCTTTGGCCAGGGCTCCCCTGGAGTCAGGCTATGTACACACAGAAAGATGGTGTCACTTTTAAACACATTTGTGAATACAGCCAGATAAATCAAAGAAAACTTCAGTGGGAAAAAACCCCTTCAGATTATTTATTTTGGATATGATGCAAATCACAGCACCAGCCAGAGGAGTGCAACCAATGAGGGAAACTTCACCCAGAACAAGAAGTTCCAGTTTTGCCCCCCTGGAAGGAATGCCAAGGCATTTCCTCACCTGAAAGGGCTGCAATGCATTTGTTTCTCTCTTTTCTGTGCAGCAAACCACGGATGAAGAATTCCCCTTAATGGGGGGTTTAATCTAAATGACCCCTCTGTACTCGCTCCAGCAGCCAGAATAAATCTGCTCAATCTCCTTCCCTGCACAAGTACCCACAGCACATCTGTCTTTTCTCCTTCAAAAGCCTAAAAACAGGCACAGGTGGCAGGAGAAGAGAGGAGAAAGAGGCAGAAGAAGGTAATCCTGTCTTTTGTGATTTAAGCCATGTTAACAGAAGGGATGGGTTACTGATGATGGTTATTCTCAGTGATTGCTGTTCTGCAAAACCTGTCAGGAAACTGCTGAGTCAGCATGCTGCTGCTGTTTGTCTTAGCTGTGAGGCATTGATTTCATTCCTGATGCTTTGATACAGGGGTCACAGGTATCCCAGTTAAAATCTTTACTGAGAGCAAGGGGGTCATGGCAGCAGGAGCTGTTAGTTTAAAAAAAAAGTTGATTCTATTTCTACAGTATTTGCTTGGAGGTTTAAATTTTCTCAGAGAGATGAGAGGAAAAAATACAAACCCCACTTTTCTATTAAAAATAAATAAATAAAGGAATCACCAGTGCAGTGCTTTTCACAAAATCTTTCAGAAGTTGCTGAGTATTTCACAGTAATCAGGTATCTTATATGTGTGTATAATTAACACAAGAACTAAGGCTAAAATATAGAGCAACTCCAATATATGGAAAAAGCCCTTTTAAATCTTTAGCACTTGTCCAGAAACAAGGTCCCTTTCAATACATCTGAAATTAGTCCAACATCACCATGCATTTTCAATCTCTATTTGGCAGAAAAATCTCTAATCATCTTGTCACTACTTGCAGATTAACATTAAGCAAAACGAAGTTTAGTCTATTTTAAAAACCAAAATGCAAAGGCTGCTTAGGAGGCTCTGAGGTTTCCCCCCATGGAGAACAGCTCCATAAAAGTGATCACAGTTTTTCAATCTGCAGTGAGCTGTAATCAAAGAATCTCTGCCTAACAGGATGGAGATTAGTTATGGAATAAAACACAGAGTCAAACCATAAAAAGTTAATTGCAAATAACTGTTTTCTTGTTTAAATTGGCAGGAAATTCTGAAATATTTCCTCTAGAAAAACACAGGTGAGCTACAATATAGAATTTACCCCTAAAAGGCTGGAAGGGAGGGAAAACCAGAGCCAAGCAGTGATAAGTGAAGAAACTAGTAGCTTCTGAAAGAGACAAAGTGATGGAGCAGGAAAGTCTGTCCACTAACATGAAAATCTGAGATTTGTGGTCAAAGCCAGCTTTAAGACAGACCCCTGAAGAGTCTTTAGGTTGAGATGAAGGCACAGACCTGAAGTCTGAAATTATTGTAACACCAGGTACTATTTACTATGGATTTTAAGAGGCTTTGAGATACACAGGTGACAGATTTATATAATTCATATTGCTAAAAAGTTCAGGTTATAGCTAAAGGTTGACAATGGGACCTTCTTAACCCTTTCTGGATGCACCACTGAAAAAGAGATAAAAAATATCTCATATCCTTGGTCTTATTCAGCAGTTTGTAGGGATGAAATACATCCAGAATAGTGCATGGTCCTTCTGAGGCTAAGCATGGAAATGACACGGATTTACTGTGGGAACAAAGGATTTTTGGATTGTAAATTAATATGACTATGTACAAGTTGATTGATTGCTTATTTTTAACTTTACTTGCACATTTTAAAATTATTGTTTACATGATTACGTATTTTTTGACTGATGTTTTTATTTTGTTTATGTGTTTTGTATGAGTTTTGTAGGTAGTTTTTGGTTGTAGTTTAGAGCACTATTGTTTATTTTTATTTTGAGTTTTTGAATTTTGGTATTTTGTTTTTTAGGTTTTTTAAAATTTAGTACAATTTATGTTTTAGTAGTTTTGGAGAGTTTTAGAAAGTTTGATAGACCATAGAAAAACACATAAAAACGATTTATTTAGGGTATTTGGTATAAATAATGGCTTAAACTAAAAAATGTGGAAAAAATGCTAAATATAGTTTGGCTGGGGCACTTGATTATGGCTTAGATTGTTCAGATACACTGCTACAATTTACAGCATTTAATAAATGCAGAAACAACTCAACCCTGTTAAGCACACATGGTGCTTTTCACCTGCTGAGCTCTCCCTGTGTTTCCCTTTCCTGAGAAGGCTTCTCCCCATCACCAGATGCCAGGCTCCACCAGAGGGGCAAGTGTATGTTGGTGGCTGTATTTATTTTCCTCATCCTTCCACTTCAAATCCTTCAGAAAAAGCAGAGGGTGGTTTTTATCTTATTTATTTATTTTTTGGCATATCTGTTTGCTTTTAAGGTCAACCATCATTGGCCAAACAAGCGAATTTCTAATGGGCTACTCCAGCTCCCTGTTCTTCCTGTGCTTTGCTTATTCTCCTAACACAGCAACATCCCAGTTTACGAAGGTCTTTGCTTCTGATGTACAAGTATCATTCCCTTCTGTCAAGCAAAATTTTATCCAAAAACATCTTGACTTGGCAGCTATCACAATTGTGAGTATTAGGACAATTAGCACAATTTCAGTCAAACACAGAAAATTCCTCTGGGTTCTAGTGCTTTGTGGAAATACAAGCATAAACAAAGTTTTATGGAGTTAGACTATGTCACTTTGGCTTTCTAGAGCAAGCACAACCCCAAGTGTTCACTGACAAAATATTACCTATTTAAAGCATCACTACTGGTAAAACTGCTTCCAAATAATTGGAAGTTTAAAATAAAGAGACATAAGCAGAGATTTTGGTTCTCTGACTAGCTGAAGGCAGTTGTCCATGCTGCTTTCCCACTTCCCAAGATTTAAAAAAGCCAAAATCTGTACAAGACAGCAGGCAGTACAGCAGGGAGGCTCTAAATGGATGCCATACTTTTGATAAGCTAAGCAAATTTAAAATCAGGTGTGCTCTCTCATTACAGTCACTCTTTGCTTCCAGGTCAAAGTACCCAGCAGAGCCCAGCCACAGCCCCTCTTAATGAGCTTTATCTTCATTCTGGGCTCTGCTGTTCACTGCTGAGTGACATCTGGGCTAGGAACTCCTGGCAAGGAGTCACTCTGGTGCCAGTCACAGGATGGGCACTGAGACAGTGTGACTCAGGCAAGGCACATCACCTCTGAAATGAACTCACCAGGAATTCTCTTACATAACTCCAGCCTGCATGGCCCAAATTACTTTCTAGTAAATGTGTCCCAGGTTACACTTCTCCAGTTTCTACAGCAGGCAGCCAAAAGCTTCTGCTTGACTGCTGGACAAGCCCATGAACCAAACCCTTCAAATCAGTGAGGATTGATCTCCTCCTTCCTAGAAGGGGCAGAGGGAGGGGGCAGCACTGCAAGGATGTCCTGCTGTAAGCTAATCTTCTCTAGCAGTGCTGTCCCAAGGGGTAACACCACAACTCGTCCAGTTCACCTTCTAACATCCCAATAAATAATACTGAAAATATCCTAATATCTAATATCACATTCTAATATCTAATATCCAACTGAAGACCTTCCCCATTCTCCTGCACCAGTCCTCACCACACTGCCCAGGCACACCAGGTAACATCAACTTCACATCTCTGCAGACCACACACTGTTCTTCACCTAAATAAATCCAAATTCCTTTGGGCACAGGTTTCTTCTGAGGTGCAGCATGAAGCTGACACAGTGGCATTGGTTTGTATTTCTTTGCGTGCTCCCATCTCACAGTGACAAACCTTCAACAGAGCCCTGAAAACTGAGCTGGGCATTGCCAAGAAATGTCACACAACATGTTACAAACTCTATTAGCTGAGTAATTAACCCCAATATGTTTGCCTGCACTAGCATGGTGGAACCCATCAGCTGTGCACCTACAGAGGACCAGTCCTTAACAACTCTCATAACAGGAGCATCTGACAAATCAGCCAGTTCAGTTATTAACAACATTCAACCCACCTCTTCTAGAGTAATTATTTCAAAATAAAAACAAACAAAAAAACCCACCCCCTAAAAAACACAGAGAAAAAAATAGGTGATTATCCAAGGGTTTACTCCGAATACTGTACTTTTATTTGTAGAGCAGGAAATGATAATCAGAAAAAGGCAAAATCTGAGGTCTAGGCAGAGCATTTGCAAACTTCTAAGCAAGAAAAACAAAATTACTATATCATGATGCAACTTTTGTTTAAAGATTAATGAAAACCAGCCAAATGTCTCACTTTGAAAAATCAGGTCAGTACAAATACACACACATCCTTTTGCTTTGTCAACAAAAGCAACAAAAACCAGTAAGAGTACAGTAATTTCACAATTATAAGCCACACCTGATTATAACCAGCACTTTAAAAAAAAAAAAAAAAAAAAGTGAGGATCCATGTGTAACAAAGTAACAAATTAGTAACAGAATCAATGCCAGCTGGGTGTGGTGTCAGGTGCTCAAGTTGCAAACAGTTTTCATAGCCCAGTGAAGCCTTTAAAGGCAGCCCCAGGCGCCCTCCCTGGCCAGCTCTCGCTTCCAGGTTGGCATTTCACTGGGATTTGTCCATAGATAAGCCGCACCTGAATATAAGCCACACTACTGGGATAGGCTGGATTCTTCAGTGAAAAAGGTGCGGCTTATAATCGTGAAATTACTGTAATTAAACCTGGCATACCAGCCAAAAGTCTCAAGCTTAGATAAATATAGTACCTCAAACCCAAGACAGCTGTTTGGAGAATTCCAATTTTCAGCTAGTTTTGGTAACTGTGAAATCTGAAGATTTTTACTACAAAACTAGAACCTTTAGAATTGTCTGGCTGTAAAATACCAGTCTGGCTTTGTGGGTGAGCACAAGCAGGTGCAGTGAGTTTCCTATCAGACTAGTAGCATCTCAAATACTCCACATGCTGGAGGTTTGAGAAATGAACCAGGCTACTGAAAATAGCTTCATATTGATATTTCTCCACTGGTCTTTACAATAAACAAGTCTGAGTTGAACTGGTGGAAGAAAAAAAATGCCCCTTGCTCCCTGCAGACAGGTATTACTCAACCCACAACACACACAGATCCAAAAAGAATGTCAAGCCCAAGGTTTTAAAAGTGCTAATATTATAAAAATGATTTGGTAAAGCTCTTCATTCTCCAACAGTTGGTTTCTTGACAATGTGTCTCTGCATCTCCTAAGCACACATATAATAAAAACCCCATCAGGAACAGATCTCTGCAATGGGACAGATATGTAGTTAGAAGCTGTGAAAGTTCACACTTCAGAAAAATCAAACTAACAAACTGCTGAGCCCTGTTAATTGTTTCTTTAAAAAAACCCCAAGCCCAAACATGAGCTGTAAATAGCTAATCAGAGAGATTCTTGACTGATATGCATAACAGCAGGTTTTATTGACCTGCCATGGATTTCTAACATAAAAGTATGTGGATTAAATTTTTTTTCTTTCTACACATAAGAAACCTTGAGGAAAAAATATTGAAGTCAGAAGCATGCACACACTTTTGTCATTTTTGTCCACAGATAAACTCAGAACCCAAACTTCTATGACAGACTAGCACAGACACCCATACAGAAAGCCAAGGCTAGGCTCATGTCTTGAGGCAGCTCATTAAAAAAAATAAATTAAAACATCTACAGTGCTTGCAACAGCCTAACAGAAGTTAGAGCTGGGAAAGCCAGCAATGCCCAACCAACACTCTCCCAGCTCCAGGGGCTCTCCCCAGCAACAGGGAGCTTCCAGTAATGCAATTTTAAAGGAGCTGTGTGCCTTGAGTCCTTTCCATGTGAATAATGCAGTTCCAGGAAAACACCAGTTTTGATGCTTTTATTCTCATGAGGCAGCAGAAACCAGCAGGAAGCAACAAAGCCTGGGTTGTCTGGGGTTTTTTTTGGGGAACAGGCAGGAGGGGAGACACACAGAATTCCTCTGATGTAATATCTTTGTTTTATTGCTTTTGCAGAACATCAGAGTCGAGCTCAGACATGAAGTGTCCTCCAAGCGCAGGTTGAGAGCACAGCAGCACAAGGTCACTGGAACTCAATTCCTCAATTCCTCCAGCTTGCATTCACTACTTGACAAACAAGGCACTAGTGGGTCAGTTCACAGATTTTTCTAATTCTGCAAGTCAATTAAAAGAGTTGAAATGAGTTTGGCTTTTTTTTTTTTTTTTTAGAATCAAACTGAAGTTTTAAGTGAAACAAATTGGAGGGGGCAGTTCACAGTTTCTGCTTGCTGAAATATCAGCGTGGTGACTCAAGGCATGCATCCTAATATTGCTTCTCGTTAAGAAAAGTCTTTTGTAGCAGTTTTTAATGCCAAACAGCACAAGGAATAATTAGGCCTCCATTCTCCAAATCTTGGAATTTAGCCTCCACTAAAGCCATGAAGAAATCTGCAGCTGACTTAACTTATACACACAGCCAACTTCAGAGTTCCTGGGAGTCCCAAGTTTTACAACCCCCAAACAAATCAATCTTTCTTTTACTGTGTATAAAACATAACATTTGCTTCAAGAAGTCCAGAAGCCTTTTGAATACAAAACAGGAAAGTCACCAGGAGGGGGTGGGAAGGGGGTGAGAACCAGAGTGACCCATTAGAGTTAACACACCCATCCCTAACACTGCATCAATGCAGAAAAAAAGAAAGGGGGAAAAAAATGCAGCCTTTGGCAATCTAGGGCTCCCAATCATTAAGTCTAACACAGAACAACTGAACAATGAAGAAAGTTGAATTGCATTGCAAATTTATGTCCCGTGCCCAGGTTATGGAATGTAGAGTAATAGGGCACTGGGCAGCAATAGAACTGCATTCCTTACAAGGGGAACAGCTTGAGCCTCATGATTTGTGCATGTGGGCAATACTGAGTGACCTTCATGCTTTCCAGCATTCACTAGAAGGCAGATTTATTTGTAATCACAAGTCAGCTGTTTTGTTTTTGGGGACAAACATATATTTGGAAGAGCAAAAGTTTAAAAGTTGTATTAAGTAGCAAATGCAGAAGCCAATATATTGGCTTTAAAAGCTCAATTTGAAGACTCCACTCCAGACTGGATAATATTAGAGTCTGACAGAATGGTTGTTTGCTGCTCCTTCTTGTTTTCTTTGAGAGAGACAGTTCATAGTTCAGTTCCATTATAAAACAGGAGCCTCTCTAGCATACACCTTATCTAAAAAGATGTCCCATTTCAATTAAGAGATCCAACACTCAACAATGGACAAATAAAGCAATATTGCTCTTACTGTAATTGACATCATACAAGACTATCTGTATTTTAAGAAATGAAAAACATAAAATTCTTATTTTAAACAAGCATTGCCTCTTACTTGCAGTTTTTTTAGGCATGAAATAAAACACGTTTTGGATCAGGTGCCAACTGAACTGGACTGCAGTACAACAGAGCTGGATCCCAGGACAGTATTATTAAAACAGCCAGCAGCTGGTTGCACTAAAACCATCCCCAGCATACAGTGATCAGTAAATTTTGGGTTTTGTTTAACAGACCAGGGTGATAAAACATAGATTATCATCAGCTTCCACATCACAGTCCTTCAACTCCCGGAAAAGAAATTCTAACTTAGATTTAAAGGAAGTCAAGAGACAACAGTGGGCACAACTATTTCATGATATGCAGAGACATGAGGCAATGGGACAGGATTAATGATTTTTCCTGCACATCCAAAATCCAAGACAATTAAGAAGCATGCAGAAGCATAGAGTTCCTGATGCTCCAAAACAAATGGCAAGGAAAATCTTATTTACAAGCACGTGAGATGAAGCAAGAGACTTCTGATTCTCAACTTCCCATGAGTTTCTGTAAGGAATTTATTTGCTGCCTCACAGCCTGATGTGCCCCTTTCTCAGGTTCCTGTACATAAAACCCCAGCTGCTGAACAAAAGAAAGTTGAATACTGAACATGTAACAGATTTTAATACAAAACTGCCAACGGAAGCACACAAGGCTCTGAGACAATTCATAAACCCACACAGGTGTTTATATAAGGTTAATGGTTTGCTAGCCAAGTGCCAAGGTTCACAAAACAGGTAATTTTTATTTCTTTTTTTAAAATCAGAAAATCCACATTTTCCCTAACACTTCACTGAAAGCAGCCACCTAGATGGGCAGAGCATATTTTACTCAGAGTTGTTATTGCTGGATATTTTACTCAAACACATTCATAAGAGAGCACAGGAAAGCCTCAACCCTTCAGTTACATACTTCAGTTTGCTGATGCTGGGTCATCAGCAGGCTGAGCATACTTGGATGACTAACACTGAAACGGGCTGAAAACAGCAGCAATCATGACAGAGACAATAAAAGACCCCAGAAATCACACACAGCTCCCAGGAAAGAAAAATCATTGGGAATGGCTTTTTAAAAACACGGGGGAAACACAGCTATGATGCCCAAACATGCTTTCTTAATCCACTTTTCATTAAAGGGATTATGTATGATATTAACAACGTATAAATAAAGTATATGGCATAAGCAAATATTAGCATAAGATCTCGGGCACCTTAAAGAATGAAAGTTGGAGGCAAACACTACAAAGTGTAATAGAACGACTAATATGTCAAAGGAATGCACATAGAGTTAAAAAAATAGTGATAATTAAAAAAACTGTCTCGTCAAATAAAAGACAGCAGTATACTGAGCTCAAAGAATACAATCTTTTGGACATCTTAATACATGCCACTGTCTTTGCTACAGTGCTTCAAAGAGAAAATTCCTCTGAAGCTTGTAATTGATGAAGAAACCAGGGCAGGGAAATGATGGGCAGAAATACACCGGGTGCTCCACACGGATGCCCGAGGCTGCTTTAGGACGGCACACAGAAGGACACTCAGGGAACACACACAAGGTCCTGCTTTTCCCAAAAGAGTTCACCCCAGGTCTCCCATCAGGATCAACAGCGAGGGACATGAAAAGGATGTCCAAGGAGTGTTTTCTGCAGCGTGCACAGAGCTGTGTGCAGCCTGGGGGAGTGAAGCGAGGAGGGAAGCTGAGCTCTGCCGGGCTCGTGTGCCTCTCCTCGGCTGCTCTGGAGAACAATTCGGCCGGAGGAAAAGGCGTGCACGGGCAAAGCTGGCTACAAAGAATAGGGACAGGGTTTAAAGGGTTCTAAAAACGTGGCAAGCGATGTCTGAGATAAAGGCTAAGTGTTTAAAAGAGAGCTCAGCAGCACAAAGATGCTCTCGGTAAAAGGTCCACAGAGGCTGCCAGAGCACGGGCGCAGTGTGCGAGGTGCGTGGGAGGGAAAGAGCAGGAAATCTCCAGCAGGAAGGTGCAGGGCACAGCCTGGAGGACGGGAGGGGAGGACAGCCGAGCCATCCCGGGGAAGGCTGGGGCAGGTTGAGGCACAGCACACCGGCAGCATGCCGCAGAGCATGGCACGGCAGAGGCACGGCGAGGGCCGGCCGAGCACGGCAAAGGGCAGGGGGACAGCAAGAGGAGCGGGGCACGGTAAAGCACAGGGACACGGCCGAGCACCGGGACCTACCGGGGAGTCTTGGCCGCGGTGCTCTCCCGGCGGTCCAGCACGCCGGGCACGCAGTTGGTGAGCTCGGTCCAGTCGGCGTGCAGCCCGCAGCTCCAGCCCGTGGAGAAGCGCGAGAAGAGCCAGGTCTCCCTGCGGTTGGGCCGGTAGCAGGTGCACTTCTTCTGCCCGGGCCGGCAGTCGCAGGGCACCTCCAGCCGCACGTTCTGCACCAGGTGGCGGCCGAAGGTGGTGCCGCCCGTCTTCTGGATGTGCAGGAACACGATCACGTCCTCGCCCTTCATGTCGAAGGCGAGCTCCCGCTCCAGCTCCCGCACGGGGAAGTAATACTTCTTCACGTAGTGCGGGTCCGGCGTGGGAAACAGGTCCAGCTCCTCTGAGTAGGAGCGGCCGCTGGGGGAACCCAGGCTCAGTCCCGGCCCCACGTACTGGTACAGGATAAGCATGAAGCACACCGAGACGGCCACGATCAGCAAGAACTTGCTGGTCCTCTCAACCATGGTCCTTCCCGCACGCTTCATGTGTCACCATCTCCCGGGGCTGCCGGCGCTGGGCGGACTGCGGCGCTGCCGGGGGGTGGGCGGCGGAGCTCCGGCGTCCGTGCCAGCCGCCTCCCGCCGCTGCTCCCCGGAGCCGAGCCTTCCCCGGGGGCGGCGGGCCCTTCCCTCGGCTCGCCGCCGTCCCGGGCAGCGCCGGGAGCGGGGCAGCGCCAGCCCGCAGCACCCGCTCCGAGCGGCAAACTTGGGAGAGAGACACAGAGAGAGAGAGGGGCAGGAGGGGGGCGGAGAGGCACCGAGAGGCAAGAACCAGCCTCCTCCCGCCCTCCCTTCCCCGCGCTTCAGGAAGCCACCCCCATTCCGGCGCTGCCTCCGCCGTGCCCCAGCCCCCGCGGCACCGGCGCGGCTGCGCCCGAGCTCGGCTCGGCTCGGCTGGGTTCGGCTGGGCCGGCAGCGAGCGCTTCCTGGCCGCGCCGCCCCGCCCGGCATGCACAGCGCCGCCCGCGCCGCCCCGCGCCCGCGGCCACGCTCCCACCGCCGGCCCCGCCCGAGCGCCGGCACCGCTCCCGGCTCCGCTCCCCGAGCACCGCCCGAGCCCCGAGGACCGCTCCCGACCCCGCTCCTCGGCTCCACTCCCCGCTCCCGGCACCGCTCTCAGCACCGAGCCTCGCTGCCCGCTCCGCTCCCGGCCCCGCTCCCCGGACCCTGCCCGATCCTCGCCCCGCTCCCCGGGCACCGCTCCTGCCCCGCTCCGGGCACCGCTGCCAGCCCTGCTCCCCCGAAATCGCCACCCCTGCGGACCTCGGTGGGCTGTGCCTCCCCGAAGCGCTCGGCTCTTAGCAGCTCCTTTATGTGCCGCTTTAAAATTAATCCCGAGGAGCGGAGCTCGGCGCTGTTTTTGGGGGGCTGGGTTTCTGCTTCCACTTTGAGGCACTGTTAGTAAGGAGAAGGTTGGCGTGGGGCTAGGAGTGCCGTGTGTCTGCACAGGGACCACCGCCAGCCTCTGGCTGCGGTGCCCGCAACTGGATGGAAGAGGAAAATGCTCCGGCCACACCGAGGGTGATGGTGGCTGTGAGTGGGAAGAAGCCTGGGCACCATCAGCCACAGAATGTGTAAATAACAACATCGTCAGCAATAACAATAATGATAATAATAATATTAATAAGAGAGGCAAAAATCGGCAGGGGTTATAGCAAACTTTCCCAGTGAAACGCGTTGTGCTGCTCGGTCAGGCGGACCCCATCCAGCTGCTACAGGGTTGGTTTGTAATCCCGAGCCTCCCAAACGAACGCCAGGAACCACCCGCACGGAGCCGGCTCCCAGCGCTCTCCGTGCAGGGCGGGGTGGTGCTGGAGCATCGGTGCGCGCCCGCAGAGAGATGCGGGATGCTCGCAGCATCCCTGCCCGGAGCGGCGAGCAGGCAGCACCCGCGGCTCCTCTGCCCCCGGGACCAAGGGCAGCTGGGGGTCACTGCCACCGAGTGTCCAGGGAACCCTTGGGAAGCGCCGTTCGGTGCCTCGCTGGCTGGGAACGTGGCCCCATGTCAAAGAGTGAGGCTGAAGTGTGGTGGCAGTCGTGCTGCCACCTCATCGAGTTATTGTCTGTGCAGAATTAATTATACGGGCAGTTGTTAATTTCTAGCCAAGCAAAGTCTAACTGAAGTTCCCTGTTCTCCTGTCGTACTGCTGTTGGAGAAAGTTTTCTTAAATTTCTGATGCTTTTTAAAAATAGGAGCTGCAACTAGATTTTAGTGCTCCAGCTCTCAAATATTCCGTCAGGCTACATTCTTAAAATCCAAGTTTTAGGTTACATTTTAATCCAAATGCCTTATCTAAATGTAAAGGAATTCATGCCGATGGGTCATTGTTAAACACTGGGTCAAATTTACAGCAGCCAAGGAGGAAATGAGATCCTGGATTTTCATTTGAACACTCTGACAGATAAATCTGCTACATTTTGAGATGGCTGCATTACTCACAAGTTATGGAGCCCCAGTGAGTTATGCAGTTCTTCCCAAACAAGTAACAATAAAATGTTTATAGCACCCAAAAGCATCATATGTTGTGTTCAAACCATTCATTCTGTTTGATATTTTCCTCTTAAAAGTCTGCTCCTGATTCTCCTCTTCTCATGTAGGTTAGTTATTCCAGAAACAATGATGTCATTCTTATGCACAGAGTTCAGCTACCCTGAGAAGCACAGCACAAACCTAATTTACAGGTTTGGAATTTCTGTTATGATTTGGGAAATGTGGGCATATACATGATGTTTACATACATGGTTGCACTACACATTGCAGCATAAAAAACCCAGAGGAGATTTTTTGATTGCAATGTTTTTGCCTACAGATCAAAACATGTAAGTATTTAGAAATGCCAGAACTGTGGACAAATCAGCCATTAAATTATTTCCAGTTACATGAGCAATTGTTAATGAATTGTTTTAAACTCTTATATTTTGCCCTTTTCACTAGTTATACAGATGGAGATATTTTGTTACAGATTTGTATTTGTGTTAAATATAGTGCCTGTTAGTTTGTGAGAGAGCATACTAAAGTTCAATCCATGTAAGATAAACAGACCACAAAGGAAAATACAGAGTTATGGTTGAAAAGCATCTTCATCTGAAAGTGGAAGCTTGAGGAACATACATACATAAAGCCTGTACCTTTCTGATTTACACAGTTACTTGCCATCCTGCCTTGGAGACACTGCAAAACCAAAGCTCTGGGGTCACTGCTTTTATCTTTATGAAGTGTGTTGGAATCCTTCCCTGATAATTCTATGTGCTGCTCTGAAATGCTGGTATTTTAAAAGTTCTCTCAGGTGTGACTCACCGAAAATGATCACTGAAGCAAATGCTTACATCAATCTCTACTTATACTCAAAGATCCACTGAAGACAGTGATAGAATAATTTTTCACTGCATGGGGAGTTAAACATCAGGTACCTCATCAGTTCTAGTTTAGATTAGTGCTAATTTAGATTTCTTGGACAAGAGAAGACCCAAGTAGAGTTAGAATAATGAGGTGGACACTTTCCCTTGCTCCTGCATTAGAAACAGCAATGTGAAGAGATGAGAAATCTGACAAATGCAAGTTGTTCCCGCATCTTATCTGGAATTCACACCCCAGGTCTGAGTAGCTCCAGAAACAAAGCTCTGACAGTCTGCAATCAATGAGACACCAACAATCAAAATATTTATCTAAAAAACATTTTGGAGGAGAAGTTGTATTTTTTCCTCTTACCTGTTGACTGGAGGAGCTGCATTTCAGATTTTCTCTCCACATTCTCCTATGCAAATGCAAACAGAACCCCCCCATAGGCCACTGAAAAAGTTTTCTGATATTTTAGTGTCCATCTAATCCTTTGCATCCTTCCACACCAGAACTGTGTCAGACTGAGTAGAGCCCTCTCATACAAGCAAACTGAGATATTGCATTAGACAGTTTTGTAGGAATCCAGTTGATCTTGGAGGATGAGTTGCATTGGTTTTCAGTGATTTTCACATTACTAAGTTCCTTCAAGTACATTTAAAAGGTGTTTTTGTGTGCTCCCCAACACTAAACTGTATTCGTGAAAGAACTTTGTATTCTCTCTGCAAAATAATTCAGACTGAGGTCGGGCTTATACTAGCTAAGTTACCCTAAGCTTGGCCTACACTCAGCCCTTTTCCTGGCTTTCCTAGCTAGGTAAGCCAGCTGATTTATTCATGGTAAGACCTTGCTGGAGTCAGGTACAAGGATTAGAGATCTTAGAGGTAAAAATAGACACAAATTTTGAACAAGTAATTGAAAAGTATTTTATCATTGCTTGCTGCTGGCTATAAGATGCCTAAATATTTATGCAAAATCTACTCAAGTATTCAAATCTAATCCAATAAAATATTAACATGTGAGTTAACACTGGGGACAAACTCAGGTATTGTCAGAGTATAACAGGAAACCTCCCATGAGAAAACAACAATAAGAAAAGTGTAAACCACACACCACCTCTGCCACCAAAACCTCAACCAAATACTCATCTCCAAGCTTAGTAAGTAGTGGCTTTACTAGGCAAGGGAAGTCTGAAGGCTTCTTGACTCAGAAGATACATAGTTTCCTGTGAACTAATATAACTTAGTTAACCAAAACATTACAAAAATTCTCTCCAAACACTTGCAAACACTAAGAAATACCTAAGGAAATAAAGTTCTACTCACCATTAAGAAAAAAGGCATATGTTTGCTTCGTTTCTGGAGGATAAGCTCCCTGTTAACCCAAATAGTTTGAAACAAGCCCCTTGATACCCAGTTTAGCTCTTTGGGTTTATAACCCAGCTCCTTTATGATAGCCATTTGCTTTGCTGATGTATGTACACAATATACTGAGTGAATGGTGAGGAGTCATGAATCACTGTAGCCCTTCACCTGTGTTATTGACATTCAGCCCCACAGCAAAGCGTAGAACTCTTGTTTTTCTGATATAAACTGGTTTTGCTTGTCCACTGCTGCTGCAGCATCAGAGTTATCAGTTACCAGCCCTGCACACTTGCACAGAGTGGCAGCACTCACACATCATTTTCCTGTCATACTTGTACTCCTAATTGGAAGCCTGTAGCAGTTTGTAAACTCTGGTGTAAATATTCTGTGGCTCCACTGCTAATGCTGTAGGTTGGTCACAACCCCTCAGAGCTCTCACAGCCAGCGAGGTGATCCCTGATCTCTCAGTACAGTATGGTTCCACTTAATTAAGAGAAACAGGTATTGAATGATGCCAAAATCTGTTAGACTTAGCAAATCTGGTTCTGATTTCAGGCTCTTGCACTGCTTTTATGGGCCACTGGGAAGTTCTGCTGTTTGAAAAACAGTCTTAGAAACCAAAACAGTGAAGACACTAACAGCTGTCATAAACAAAGGAAAGTGCAACTTCATCAGCTACAGAGATCAAATCTGTGTTTTCAAACAACCTTCCCAGCCCATGTATTTATGATATAACCCTGCTCCCTCTTCTCACATGGATGCCATGGATCTATACACTCATGGCTTAACAGGATGCCAGCTTACGACTGGTAGGACAGAGCCAGTTACTTAAAAATTGTATTTTCTCTCTTGCAAAGGGAAGAGGATTGAAGCAGATCCAGTGCAAAAGCCTTCCTGTGCAGCTCAGGGCTCTTGTGGTAAGCAGCAGTGGAGCTTCCCAAAGCCACAAGTGTGTGCTGCATGCAGAGCCTGCAGGATGCCAGACCTGAATGCCTGACGTGGGAAAGACCTGAACTGATCTCCCAAATGTACAAATGCCTACAAGTTAAAGCAGGAAGCTGGGACTGCAGCTGAAGCATATACAGTTTCTGAGGTATTAATCCTTGCAAGGAAGGAGTTTGTGGGTCCACAGAGAAGGCACAAGGTGCCAGCTGTTCCCCATTCAAATTCTTTTTTTTCCCCCCGTATTTGTACTACAACAGCTGCAAGATGGTGCTGTCTGGGCTTGATGGAAAGGACAGGCCTATTTGGCAGTGGCACATTATTAGCATTATTCCCCATTCGTTCATGGGTATTAAATAAATGTAAAGGGAGCTTGGCTTTTACAAGATTTCACTTCCCCCAAGTCCCTCTCATGCAGCAGCTGTCCACTGGGACATGCCTGTTAGCAAGGAACAAGTGTAGCCCTTTCAGCCTTGCTCTGTGAGACCCCTCAGAACACAAATCCTTGGCTCCATGAGTGGGATGTGTTTGGAAATACCAAGATATTCCTCG
The DNA here is from genome assembly GCA_009812075.1 of Sialia sialis. NCBI lineage: Eukaryota > Metazoa > Chordata > Aves > Passeriformes > Turdidae > Sialia > Sialia sialis. Next base: position 799,421 of record VRYO01000710.1, read on the forward strand.
TGGAAAGCAGGCAGCAAAGATTTTGGCTCTCTCCACACAGGAAACATATCTCTACAGTCAGAAAATGGTGCTGGAATAGTTTCTGTACACCAGCCTAGTAACTTTCTGCAGTCACTTGAAGCTTAAGACTGGCTTGTGCCCAAGCTGTTTTTTTTTTTTTTTTTTTTGTACCATACATATTAATCTAAATATTATTTGAAATTCAATTGTTTTATCCTTATTCTCTTCAGCAAATGCTGCAATGAACAATGAAGATCCTTGTCTCTTTGCCATTGGGACTTACATAAACATACAGATGTCCTGTTAGCACATGCACTGTGTTTTAATGTTTTATACCATTGTTTCCTTGATCTTTTTAAAAAAACCCCTCTTTCGTAAACTAACCTTTTGTAAACAAAAAAAAAAAACCAGTTTGGAAATTGCATTCTAAAGCATATAAGGAATTTTGACTTTCCATGTCTGTGTGATTCTCTGGGGAAAAAAAAATATATTAGAACCTGCATCCATCCTTCCTTGCTGATAGTGAACAGACAAAGCAGGAATGCTAAAGTTCATGAGAAGGGACTTATACACTAAAAAAGTGACTAATCACTTTCCCGTTTAATCCTCAAATTAAGAAGTTATGTAACAAAGTGAATAAGCTGAAGGCTATAAAATAAACTTGCTATATAGCAATAATGCTTAAAAATGTGCACTTAAACTGGAAATGTGCACGATTCAGTTCTTAGGAGAACTTCTTTTAGACAGAAGCCAACCACCCGAAAAGTGCAAGGAATTTGAAGAGCAATGTTTAATGTATTTTTTTAGAAAAGAAATTGACTGGCAAAGCCAAACTGTCAATAATCACAGCCTCTGCCTTTTGTTCACAGCATCAGCTCCTTCAACTCTGTTGCTTCTACAAGTAGTGGAGCAGAGGAGCTGCAGAGCTGACCAGTGAAAGTTTGAATACTTTCTCACCAAATAAAAGCCAGTACTTAAAGACCTCTTAGAGTGAAAAAAAGCCTGTGGAAATACTGCTCTCTTTTCTCTCCCCACCTTCATTTTTTGCAATATTTGAAGCAGGGTCAAATTCTTTCAGAAGCAAAGCAAGAGGAAGAAGTTCACATTCCAGCTGCCTCTGTGGAGTAAGCAAGAGAGGAGAATTTTCCTGCACTGCTGCCCACCCACCAGGCCAAGGGTCTGGGCATTCCCAGACCTGCTGATGATGTGAACACAAGGGATTTTCCACAGCTGGTTTTGTCACAGGCATTGTGATTATCAGCATCTTATCCAAACAATCCTTCTAAGTGACACCAAATCAACACTTAAGAGCGCAAGGAAAAGGAATCTCATGGAAGTTGCAAGACTAAAATGAAATCCACATTTATAATGAAGGGAAAACTACTGCAGAAGGAAAACACAATGAAAACGGAAGGGCCTGTGTGGAGCATTTGGGCTGCTTGCCCAATTAAACTCAATTTCACCTTCTTTTCTGGGCTGTTCTGTCAGAGCTGGCACATCAGCCCCTTTTTGACCCTTGCCGCAGGGCGACTTGGCAGAGAGATAAGACCCAAACAATTCCTTGTGGTGACTTAAAATTGCACCAGCTGAGGAGGGGATCATCAGCTAAGCCTGGTATGGGGGCACAGGGAAAATAAATGTAGACCCAGCAGTTTCTGCTCTGAGAGCTTATGTATTTGAAGCTTGATCTACTTAAGGCATTATCCATAGTATGTGAATCTCTTAATTCTTTTTCTTGATTTCTACACTGAGCATCAGTGATAGCCACAGACTTTCCTGCCTCTTCAATTTTGATATAAAGTCCTAGAAATTGGCTTAATATGTACAGATGAAGTACACTGGTATTATAGTCAGTTGGGATTAAGGACTCATAAGAACAGTAAGAGGAAACAACAAATAAATTTGAGCCTACTAGTCCATACATAGCAGAAGTAGAGAATTAAACAAAACGAAACAAAACAAAAAAAGAAAGAAAAAGAAAAACATTAAAATGTATTATTTAATATTAGTGTAAACACCAAAGTCCCAGCTACCCTGTCACCAAGTCTCACATGCCGGTAAACATAAAACTCTTTATGGTTAAAGAACAAGACTTTTTTCTAGATTTCATTCCCAGGCACTGACAATTTCAGTTAACTGATTTCTCCTCTCTGTCACTACACATCATCCAGAAAAAACAAAACAATAAAACCAAACAGCCCTACCTTGTTCTCCTCTGTCAGGAGGGAGAGAGGTTATGGTCAACAACTGCTCACAGCCAGAATTCCAAGAGAGAATTCCACATCATTCCCTGGGAGGATGCAGTGTTACCCCATTCTAACCACTGGATGATGCTGAGTGGAAACAGGAGGAATTCCAAGAATTCTTTATCACATAAAATAGAACCTCAGCAAGACCAGCCAGCCCTGACAGATTTTGCATGTTCTGAAGGAAAACACAGA
>VRYO01000710.1:828442-864598 GCA_009812075.1 Sialia sialis
ATTTCAACACCACACATAGAGTATCCACCCTAATATGTGCAAAAAGCCAATACCATAATATGCATTTATAACAGAATAATCAGAAAACACTCTCACCTCAGTAAATGGCTCATAAAAACAACAGCAGTCACCTCTGGATGGATCCCAAGGCTATTCTCTCTGCTGACTTTATTCTCATCAGCCAAGAGAGGAGCTGTAGGGATGACAAGAGGGGCTCCTTCAGAAGATGAAAAGTCCTGGCACATGCTATGCAGGGAATTGGACAAAAAGCAGCTCCTTGAACTCAGCAAGAGCCACCCTGCAGGTTTGTGACCTCACTGTCAGCTTCAGAGCACACCCTGAGCGCTGGGGCAGCTTCCACATTTCCCTGCTTTAGCTCCTCAACGGTCTTTTTGCAGATGAGAACAGGTCATTGTCCTGCTCTGGTGAGGAAGTCAAATGATTCCTTCTTTGCTGTAATTGCCCAGCAGCTGATAGGGCTTGGCACACCAAATCCTGTGCTTTGGGGAGCCCCCCTCTCTGGGACACACCTGGTAATAAAGGAAGCACAGGGGAGGCTGTAGGTGAAGTTCTCACCCAAATCTCCACTCACAAAGGGCTTGTGTCCATACCTTTGCAGCTGGAGCACTAGGGAAGGTCACTTGTCCAGTCTTCCACCTGCTTTGATGTTGACTACATGCTCGGAGAACTTGGAAAAACGAATCCTTTCATTCCCAAAGCACAAAAATGGAGACAAAAGGATGGAAGAATGACAAGGCATCTGTTGCGTGATTAGTTGTCTCCAAATTCCTAAATAATCACGTTAGTGGGAAATTTGCTTTTCTTACATCAGCTCTGGGAGCAGCTGATAGAACAGGAAGATATCCTGAAGGATGTGGATGACATTGGGAGCTGAATGTGTCTGCAGTGAAATGAGGGCTTCTACTTCCCTACACAGTGTTCCCTACAGGCCTGTGCTGTGCAATAATAGCATGAGATTTCTGTCATTGGTATGAGCTCTCACAGCTCTGAGAGCTGGACTTGCAGCTGTATTAATGAATGCTTTCATATGGGATTTAATCTAACAGGTAAAGAAATGTGCTTTTCTATCCTAGTCTGGAATGCCAGCCCTGCTCTGTGTTTCCATATAAATGATGCCTTGGGTTTTAGCTATTATATTTTTCAGAATCTCTGCTGCTCGATGTGTAACTCCAAAACTTCATATTAGATGTTAGTAAGTTATCTTCACAGGGGAGTCAGACAGAGAATAGATTGGTACCCAAAAAGCAGAAACAACTTATACTTTGTGGGAAAGGGGGCAAGCCAGGGAGCTGAGACTTCTTAGCCTGGGGCTGTGGTTGGATAATTAACCCCAAAGGTAGATGAACCAAAAAAGTGTAAAACTCATGACCAGAATCCATCTTGGATTTCATCTGGGTGTAGCCCCAGCCAGGCTCTTGCACTGCTCAAGGTGTATCCTTCCAATAAATACCTGTTGTGTTCCTTTTGCTCTGTCTAGTCTCTGTTCCAGGTCAGTCTTTCCAGGAGAACACAGAAATCTCTCACAAAAGGTTCCCAAGATTGTTTACTGCTATGGTGGTCTTCTAATGAGGGAGACTTTTCAGGAGTAATGTGAATTGTCATGCAAGGGTTCACTGCATTTATCAGTCAGTTGGACTGGCAATTCTCTGTGGATACAACACAGGGCAAAGATTTGGGACCATCTTAGCAAGAGACCAAACATGTTTCAGAGTGGCTGGAAAGCTCTGAGTGTTAATGAACAGTAGCTGGAGCCTTGAGAACTTTCAGCTTTACCAAAGGTGAGACAAGATGAACATTAATCTGAAAAGCTCTCTAGAACTGTAAGTCCCACCCTCTGAATCTCTACTGATTTCCTCCAGACTTGTCAGAACTTTGATATTCAAGGCTGTTTTTTTCTGGAAGAAAGACAAAATTTCCAGCTGCATTAGTCTTCAATCCAGACATGGGTAAAGTAAGGTGAACATCACTATTTATCCCTGCATGATGTAGGTATGTATTTTCTTCAGAGAGCTGAAATTCTACAGGACAAGGGAAAACAAAAAAAAAATTGGGATTTTGTTTCCAGACCATTGTCTTGGGTTACAATACAGGGTATGATAAAAGGTATCTATTCTATCACCATCTGTTGAGGGTGGGGGCAGTGATCCTGATCTCCATGGGAGATATTCTGCTAATGGGCCATCCATTGAAACCAGGTGGGGCATTGTTCTTTATCTTTTCACAACCCATACTTCCTCCAGGGAGTTCTCTTCTGCTAATGGCCACTGAGTCCCACTGTGTGACTGATAAAATTACTTCATCCCATTGGGAGATGCTCCACCCAGGGGAAAGAACCAAGCCTTTCCTACCTAGATAAAAACTGAGATTTGGAACATCAGAGCAGCCTTTTCCCACTGGATTCAGGAGGAAAACCAGACCTTTCTACATCATCACTGGACCTTCAGAGGAAAATTGCACCTTCTACAGGAGCACTGCTCCAACTGAACCACATCTGTCACTGCAGGAGGATGCAGCCACCATTTAATGGGACTGCTGCCAACACCCTGCCTGATGGAGTGTCAGGTTGTTTTCTGACTCTGTCAGTGTTTGGGGTTTGTTTCTTTGTAATACTGTATTTATCTTTTAATTTTCCTAGTAAAGAACTGTTATTCCTAATTCCCATATCTTTTCCTGAGAGCCCCTCAATTTCAAAATTATAATAATTTGGAAGGAGGGGGTTTATATTCTCCATTTCAAAGAGAGGCTCCTGCCTTTTTTAGCAGACACCTGTCCTCCAAACCAGGACAGCCACTTAACTGGTTTTTCATTTTGATTCTCTTTTATGAGCCTACACACCCTCACGTACATGCATGGACCCCATCTTTCTCCTTTTATTCAGCTGTTAGTGTTGCAAGACACTGACCTTTGATTGCCCTTCCAGGTTTACTCTCTTTATTGATATGGTGTCACAGGCAACATAAATTCTTTCTTCCTTTGAGAAGACCCAGCATCAGAGGGTTAATTCTGTCAAGCATTACTCCTGTGAATTGGTAAGAGTGCAGCTTGTGCATGACAGGTTCCAGAGGTTTCTGTGAGATGCATATGAGGTGAATATTCCAGTTTAGATAGTGTCTCACAAATTCTTTTTTAACAAGTGTCCTCTTGGGAACTGGAACCCTATTTAGTCTTGTATAGTCTAGTCATCAAGTATGAGATTCTGAAATCTAGCAAAAAATTAGCCTAAAACTAATACCTCAAAGTCACATGTGCAAAGTAATATAAGGTGAAGAGATGCAAACCTTGTAGAAATCAACCTATTTTAAAGCCAGGATAAATATCAATCTTTCTGCAAGTCTTTAAGCAAGCACAGCTGGCTTTTTTTTCCTGTTCCCCTCCCCACCCCCTTTTTAATTTTTTAAATTACAATATTCAGTGATACTTTAATATCCTTGACTTGTTATTAAGCATCACATAAATCACTGTTTGATTTATGAGGTATAAAGAAGTCTTTATTAATGGTGTTGTAGGGGTTTCCCAATAAATGTAACAGATGTAACAGCATGTTGCCTGGAATAAAAAAAACAAACCTCAATCACACTCCTGGGTGAGAGTTACCAATACCTTTAACCATCAGATTGGACAAAAGTGATGAATTCCTTTATTGAACAGGTGACTTGGGGGGTCAAACCAATTAGCAGATAAGCTTTTATTTAAAGGGAGGTTTAAAGGTTCCTGTGAGAGAGAAGATGCAGCTTTTTCTGTGGGTTACTGCAGTCTGAGAGCAGTCTCATCACTGGGAACTGCTACACTGAGGCTGGACAGTGTGTGCTTCCAGATCTGCTCCTGTTATCACAAAAAAGAATTCCTTTCTTCATGTGGCTCCACCAGCCCGGTCACCACAGCCCTAAAAGGGACTGAGTGTTGCTCAGCATCAGGATCCTGGACAGACTAAGACTGAAAAAGCAAAGCACAGTAATGGCTAGAAACTTAGACATAACCAGAGTATGGACGGAAACACAAAATAATTTTTGTAAAAACCCCACAAACCTCATCTTGTGGGGAAATACCCACTGAGGGGTGTTTGTACACACACAAAATAATGCTTCCTACCCAGGAAAGCATTCCTGAGAAAGGCACAAGCAGCAGATCAGCCAAAGCTTCTGGAGAAGCAGCTCAAAGTTTCCCACAGCATGGTGTAATGTGCTTTAGTTCATCTGATCTAGCTTGTTGCTTCTTAGTGGATGTGCTTTGTTTGCTGTAATTGCTTCCACAAATTGCCAAGATGTTAAATATAATTTTTAGCCTGGCTTCTACAAGTCACCTTTATCCAAAGGATTGTCCAAGAGGACTTTGCTTGCTGTCTTTCTTCCCAAAAACCTCTTTTTGATTTATTCTGAAAAGCATTGATAGGAAAGCTAAAATACATGCAAGACAGTTATCAAGAGAGTTTTAATTGCAGTATTTAGAATAAAAATTATCTCACACATTCAGGAGCCATGAAATCAAAACCTGGACCACTTACCTCAAACTCAGTATCCAGCCTGGAACACAATTTCTAGTTTGCATGTTCTAATCTTGTTGAAAAGAGTGGTTTAATAGCCTAATAAGCTGTATTCCAGCTCAGTGGTTTCAGAGTGACTTTCCAAGGGATTACATAGAACAGCTGAACTATATTTAGGTGGTTTTAGCACCGGGCCACAAACTCCACTTCACTTCTTGTGTTTCTTCAAAGAGCTCAATCTGTGCTCAAGCTTTGGTTTCTAGAAGCTCTTTCCAGTCTGGTTTAGAATTATTATTATTTTCCCTGGATAAAATAGCTTGAGATTCATAGGATAATGTGCAACATTAAGATGAACACACAATAGCTATATGTGATTTAATTTCTGTTTTTTACTTGCCAGAGTCCCATCTATTTTGTCTAGGCATTCACAGTTCTTCGTGCACAGCCTGCAGACTGTACAAGCTCTGACCCAGAAAAAAGGATTTGTGGACAGTCAGAACTCCAACAAGAAATTACACTGTTTAGTGAATAACTATTTCAAAATTACAGTAATTTCATGACTATAAGGTGCACCCTTTTAACTAAAATTTTGATCGAAACCCGGAAGTGCGTCTTATAATTTGGTGCGCCTTATATATGGACAAAGTTCGGAAATTTGCCAACCCAGAATGCGAGCCTGCGGCAGCTGCGCGCTGTGAGAGCCACGGCACAGGGAGGGCACCTGGGGCTGCGTTTAAAGGCTGCGCTGATCTGTGAAAAATGTTTGCAAATTGAGCACCTGCCAGTAAACCGCGTGATTCTGTTACTAATTCGTTACTTTGTTGCACGTGGATCCTGGCTGCAAAAAAAAGAGGTGCGCCTTATAGTCCAGTGCACCTTATGGTTGCTAAATTACTGTATTTCAATTGCATCTGGACCTTCTTAGTCTTTTACCACCACAGGGGAAAACCATGTTATTCAAAATCACACCTGAACTGTCCATACAGTGTCACTCACCTGTGCCTGACAAATGAGGAACGTGGCCCAAAAAAGCAGGAATCCTTACACAGGATACACCACACTCTTACAAGTCTTTCCACCTAGATTTTCTGTTATTATAAAGATTGAAAATTAGTCAGATTAACAGCAACTTCCCAGTTCTGGAACAATTTTTGAATTATGTGGGAGATACTCCTTGATACCAAGAGCTAGGGTATTATTACATTACCTTTTTCATTTTTTAATGTACCTTCCCAGCATTTGTAGTTTTGGAAAAGAGGTTGAAGCTTACATGAAGAATAATTTAAAAGTCAGGCAAATAAATCACTTATTTGAAGTCCTGGATTTCTAAAGCCATCTCAAGATTTTTCCAAGAACTTTCCACGAAGTACAACAAGGCCTTAGGTGAAAGGCGGCCTTTGGAAAAATTATAGGGCCTTGCCAAAATTATTTCAAAGCCAACCTATGATACAGAAAAAATGACACTTGTTTCATCTCTTTCTGCTAGAAAAGGCCTCTTTCAATGTTTTTCAGTGGCTGTGCTGCACATCTTGAAGCTCAGCTTTCCCCACAAGCATTGCATTGTAAACACATCACTCACTTCACCATCTATTCCAATTTGGGTTATATCAGCAGTTTGTGATGCTAATTAAAAGTAAATTTACATATCTCACAGTACTTACATTTATTTTTTCATATTACATAATTCACCCTTCTGCATGAATTAAGTCTTGTCTGCCTGTGTTTTGTTTTAAAATTTGGTGAAACAGCCTTAAAGCAAGGCTGTGAAATACTATAATGAGATTTCCTACTCCAGGCTGTAAAGATTATTTTCATAATTTGAATAAACAACACCCTTATCTATTTGCCAATTGAAATACTATGAGCAGTTCACTCACATAGAATAATGTTTTAAAAAGGTAATGAAATGAGGAAAAGCTGTTTAATTTCATCTAGTTTAATCACAAAATATTTAGCTTTTACTGATTCTGACAGAAAATACAGCATCCTAAAAGCTGGCCCTGGTAAAGGCTGTGGAATGAGTGGAGTTTGGTTCTGGTGATGCTGTAAAAAAACTTCTAAAATTTCTAGTGCAGTTTTACAAGGCTTCAGGGTGTGGTGAGGAATGTGTGGTGCTGCCCTTGCAGCAGAGACCCTGAGTCTCTTCCCTGGCATGGTGTGTTTGATTTTTCCCTGGCATGGTGAAATAGTTTCACTTGTTTAATCAGCCAGACACCTCTCCACTCATGTGAGGGGAAATGACACAAGAAGTCAAAAAACCCCAGGAAATGCTTTTCCAGAAGGTGTGAGTATTGGAAGGTGAATTTTATCTCCCTTGCTGTCCTATCTAAAGCTGACATTCTCTCCTTTGAGGAGCACAAGATATCTGCACTCATGAATCCAGTTATTTCATCCGAACACTAAAGCATCTAAACTGGAGCTGGGACTCTTCATGATGAACAGGAAAGCAACACACAGAAAAATCCTGTAGATGTGGCATAGGTGTGCTCCACATCTGCGCAAAATTTAATATGGATGCATTTTCAGGTTGTCTCAATCTCAAATTTTGCAGTCTAGAGCAGGTGCTCCTTTGGAAAAATAACAGAATATCAGGGTAAAGGTGTAAACTAGTGCTGTTAGAAATTATTTAGATTATTAAAAGTTTGCCTCTATATGCAGTTCATTACAAGCAGCAATTCTTACCAAGAACACAGAATATTTATTATAAACTAGTACCTCAGACCAGCTTAAGGCTTCATAAATCAGTGCTCTGGTGAACATAAAGCTTGTGCATTGAACAGGATTTGTGTAGGAATTAGGATGAATGCTAGACCATTTCAACATGGGATGGGCCAGGAAAAGTCCCAGAAACAGTGCAGGTACAGAGCCAGAAAGAATGTGTGTGAATCAGCACCACCAGTGCCCAGCAGGGGAAATGACCATAACACCTGAAGTGGCTCATGAGATTTCACAGCAGATATTAACTGTGAAACTATAGAGAGAATCCAAGATGCATCTGCTTTGATCTCCTTCAAAAAGGGTTTCTTATAAGGTATTAAAAGGTTAATGATACTTTACAGCAGAAACTGAGTTCTCTGTGCCGTGGAACTTGTCACTGGCATGCTCTTTGACATCTTAAATTGAAGTAAAGTAAAGTGTGAAACAATATATTACATCTATGCAAAAATTTCTTTCCTGTGTTTCTATCTCAATTATTGAATATTGTTAGAAATTTGGAGGAAAAAAGGCAAATTGCAAACAAGTATCACTCAGCTTTTTAAATGAATTATTTAATCTACTAATTCTAAAAAGCTGTATAAAATGAATAATTGTTCTCACAAGAATTACACCTCAATCTGTTTTGGAAGAGGAGAGGGAAGTGTCCAAAGGTGTGGATTTTTTTTTCAGCCCTTTTATGCTGTAACTCCCATTGACCACAGAGAGGCCAACAAATTATGTGATACCTCTGCAGGCTGCCTTCAAATTCACATTTAAAAATCAGTTTCACAAGATTTTTACAAAATTTGTTGCAAGTTTGCAGTACTTGTAGTAATATCATAACTCCATAGCATCCTTTGTGTTCCTTATAATTAGAATCTACAGAACATTTTTGCTATCAAAATATAAAAATTAAATGACAAAAAGGACTACTTTCATAATCCTGTTTTGGCTGATTCTGTATTCCTGTCATGATGTTTTTTAATACCCCCATCCCGCTTTACAAGTGATAAAGCACTAGAATCTAAATATTTCCTGACTTTCTTTTGTCATTTGGTTTCATTTTAGCTATGCTTAAATACTTCTAACTCCCAATCAGAAACAAATCTTTTATGAGAAAGTCATACTAATGTCAGTGAGCTTTATATCAAATATATCATGTTGAGGAAGCAATTAGAGAACTAATGGTTTTGCTCTATTTTTTTTGTTTAAATGTCAAGCTGATTAAAAATTTCTAGTGTTGCACTAGTGCATGGGTTCCTGTTTGTTTCAAGCAGTTTTTAAAGAAAGTCTACTGAGTTCCCAACACCAAATCCACAGACTTCACGTTGGAATAGACTTTGGACAAAGGTCTTCCCATTTGAGGAATAGACTTTGGACAAAGGTCTTCCCATTTGAGAAGTTCTGTTATAAATTGTTTTATCTGCTGACAGAATTCAGATGTTAAAGAGATAGCAACCTGAGTAAGCTGACCTTGTTTGCTGGCAAAGCCTGAGAAGAATTGCCTTAAAGAACAAAAGTTGGAGTGTTTATGCCTCTGCCTCCCTTCTGGCAGAAGACTGGAAAGTGGACATTGGTAATAGGAAATAAGTTGGCCAACATCCAACTCATTCCTCTATTTTTCATGTTTGAAGAACAATTTAAATACAACTGCTCTCCTTTTTGAAAGGCTCAGTTGAACAATACGTATATGCATGTATTCCAAAGCACTCCTCAGAACTATTTCCTAGCACAGAGATGTGTGTCAGCCATCAAGAAAATCCCAGCAAACAAACTTCTAACACGAATAAAAAAGGTCAGGGCTCAACTTATACCTACCCAGAGCAGCCACAAACTTCAGGCACAGCTGGTGTGCACAGGGGTGTGCTGTGATGCCATCCCTGCCTCACTCTGCCAGGGTCCTGAAAGTGTCCCTGGAAAGAAATCCTACTTCAAGTTAGTTGTCCTGGTTTGGAGGACAAGTGTCTGCTAAGAAAGGCAGGAGCCTCTCTGTGAAATGGAGAATGCAACCCCGCCCCCCTTCCAAATTACTATAATTTTAAAATCAAGGGGCTCTCAGGTAAAGACATGGGAATTAGGAATAACAGTTCTTTATTAGGAAAATTAAAATAGAATTAGAGTATCTCAAAGAACAAACCCAAAATACTGACAGAGTCAGAACACAACCTGACATTCCATCAGTCAGTCAGGGTGTTGGCAGCAGTCCCATTAAATGGTGGCTGTATCCTCCTGCAGTGACAGATGTGGTTCAGTTGGAGCAGTGCTCCTGTAGAAGGTGCACTTTCCCTTCAGAGATCCAGTGATGATGTGGGCAAGTCCAGTTTTCCTCGGAAAGTCCAGTGAAGAAAGGGCTTCCTTAGTGTCCCAAAATTTTATTTTGCTAAGAAAGGCTTGGTTCTTCCCTCCTGACTGGAGCATCTCCCAATGGGATGAAGTAATTTTATCAGTCATGCAGTGTCACTCAATGGCCCATTAACAGGAGATATCTCCTGGAGGAAGGACGGTTGTGAAAAGATAAAGAACACTGCCCCACCTGGTTTCAATGGATGGCCCATTAGCAGAATATATCCCATGGAAATAAGGATCAGTGCCCCCACCCTCAACAGATGGTGATAGAATAGATACCTTTGATCACATTCTGCATTGTAACACAACACATTAGAACAGAGGGCTGAGCAGGGAGAGCAGGAACAGCTCAGTCATCTTGCAGAGGAGCTGGAAATAATCACCAATTCATTCAGGTCTCTTCTCTGGCTAGCATCCTAAGGAGCTGGGTTGTTCCCTTTCTAAAACAAACTTGTTCCTTCTTTTTTTCTCCCCCATTGCCCTCAGTCTGGTCATTGCCTCAGACTGATTTTGACACAAAGGTTGTGTCAGATATTATACATCAAAATTCGACACAAAATTTGTTACAGACATTAGCTGATGGCTATGGATATTGTGCTGTATATCACAATGCAGATGGTTTGGATGCCTCAGTGACGCTCATGACTAAACCTCAGGTTTTGTTGCCTCTTGGGATTTTAAAGCTTAAACACTTGCTTCCAAAATTCCTTGCAGCTAGAATTCCTGGTGACAGTTCCAGCCCTGGGGGCAATTCAGTGCACCAGGAAACCTCTAGGTGAAGAGATGGATATGTGACAAGCAAATCACTTCCTTGCTCTGCAAATACAATTTCATGCCAGTCACTCTAATGCAATACTATGTAGGTGGCATTTGGCTTGCAAAGGTCTCATCACTAAGGAAATAATTTTCTGTGTAGTGCACAGCCTCCTATAAACATTGGAAACTACACAAAGTATTTGTGTTAGCACTGCCTTCTGTTGGGTATAATGTTGGGTATGCAAAAACAATTCTTTCCTTTTCAAACACATTATTAATCCTGAGTCTTCTTAACCTTTTCAGAGCCAAGAAAGGCCCTTCCAGCCCTTTGCAGCAATGAAGCATTGAACTACTTCAGTAGTTTAAAATGGTTCTGTGGATCTCTCCAAACAGTTTGGTTACATGACAGCCAAAATGAACCATTGGGAGCACAAACAATCCTTTAATTCTGTCTGCAAAGTGTCTGACACAATAAGCTTGTCCACAGGGATGGTTCTAGATATTGCAGGAAAATAAATAATAGAGTCAATGCAATTTCAGGAGCAGTAGAGATCCATTAGTATAAAATCAGCTGCAAAATCTGATTCCAGTTCTGCCAAAAGTGCAGTGAAGACATCACATACTGGGATTAACAGAGTTCTGAAAAACAGAGCTATAACTCTGGATTTTGGAGCAGTTCTCTGATTTATGGGAGCCTTAGGACAAGTAATCTGCCTTATAAAGGACACTAGTAGCCTCCACAAAATATTGTGAGGGAAAAACTCATTCAGGAGTCTAAATTTGCCACCTGAACGTTGATTCCATTGCTTAGCAACACAAACTAAATTTGTCTTGCCAGATTTCTCAATAGATATTTCAACAAAAGTATCAAGGCAATCTCAGAGATTGGGATTGTAGATTCATTTTGGGGTTGTAGCAATCACGAGACGAGAGCTTTTTCAGTTTGCCGACACACACTTTGCCTTGCTGAGCCTTGCTGTTCAATTAGAAGATTTCCAACACTGAGAAAAGCCTGATGGTAACAGTGGTGCAAATTATGGCTGAGTACTCGTATTGTTAGAACGTGATAGACCAGGCTTCACAATTATTAAAGCAATTGAAAAAGGCTTTGGTCAGCTGGCAGCAGCTGTGGAGAAGACAGAGATCTTGGAACAAGAGATGCTGCTGCATGTTTCAGACTCCAGCCAGGTTTTGAGGACAAAAACTCATTTAGAGCAGGAGCTCTGCATGGCTGGGCTCTAAATAGCTGCAGGTTCTGTTGGATGCACCTTTCCCACTCTTCCTGTGCACAAAAAAAGCACCAAGTGATGATACTGGACCTGGTGTGTGTCTCGTAATCCTAAAGAGGACACTAGCATAAGGAGAAATAAATGCTATCATCCCTATACCATCCCTTCCCTGAGTACAGGAGGAATATGGACTAATTCCTGAACCCCTCTTTTCATTTCTCTTTGTATCAGAATGAAGTCAGAACCTTCAGAAAGAATGTTAAACAAAAACCAAAAACCAAAAACCAAGGGTAATTTCTACTTTGATCACGTGCACCCTGTCCTTACACACAGCTGTATTAAACTAGATTTCTGTCTACTGAAAATGCTTTCCAAAGCATGGTCTCTCCCTCAGAATGAGAGCAGTTGTCAGAAGCCCTCCCTGCAGCTGCAGTGAACCCTCTGGGCACACTTTGGTGGAGGTTGTGATGCTGCTGGGGTGGTGAGACCACCAGAATCCCCCTGGGGCAGCCTGGAGTGATGGAACAAAGCAAGCTTTGTTGGGGTTTAGTGCTCAGATGAACCACACAATTATCAAATTAACACTTCATTCACTTTGTTTTATTGAACCTAACTCATCCCATGTTTTACAGCTCCACAGGATTTGAGCTTAAGCGTAAATCACAGAAGAGCAGTTTAATGAAATTCTGTGTTGGCTAAGAAAATATAACCTGGTTTTGCCAATTATAAGATTTGCAGGTTAAACAGAGTTTCATTAGTTCAGTGTACAAAGTCAGCATGGTTGTTGAGATAATTTAAGGATTCAGTGTGTAGAGAGCTAAAAAAAAATTGTTTCTAGGGCAGTGAGGTGGCATTCTTACGCTTTTCTTTCCCTTTCTACATGAAACAATTGGATCCTTTACAGTAAACCTTAAAATGAATTAAAAACTAAAAATTAATTAAAAACTAAAAATGTGGTGGATAGCAGAATCACATGCAAAAATCTAAAAAAACCTCATACAAGTTAGGAATGATAATAACCATTAAGAAACCAAAGACTGCTAAATACATTAACAAAACTGCATTTGGTACTCCTGTTTTTCACTAAGATATGTAGCTGGAAATGCTGAATTACCAGGTTAAAACCAGCAACAGTTGTAAAATTTGCTGTAGCTAAAACAACTGATTATAAATTCATATACATATATATATATGCTTATAAACACACACACACATATATATATATGTATATATAGTGCAAAATATAATATTTTAATATATTTTGTAAAATACATTATCTATATAATCTATCTATATATATAGATAACTCCAAATATGTAGTGTAATATACTGGAAGGTTTACCCCAATATTTTAATTTATATTTAGACACCTTATCTGAGTCACAAGTTTTGTTGTCAAGGGACAAAGTCATAACTTTACAGACACTCCACTATATGGGTTTACATTCTTTGGTTAATGAGAAAGCAGAAAATCCATTTAATAAAATATTTTGTTATTACACAGGTTTTTTTGGTTTTGTGCCTGGGTGATCTTATTAAGCAGAATGACAAGTGCTTCTAGGAAATATGGCCCACATGATATCTGTGCACACTTTGCACACACTGTACAAAATTTAGATTACCAGCTGCTTCCCCAATATTGCTGAAGAAGTGGTTGCCACTGTCTAAAGGCCAGGAGCTGTTTTCCCCATTTATGCTGTTTAGATCCTTTTCCCAAGCTTGATTCCTCCAAGGATTAATATTCTTCTTGCAATTAAATACTAGAAATCACTTAGACTTCCCAATAAATGCTAATTATGATGATTCTGGGGCAAACGCTGGAATTAAAGAGAGTGAATTCTTACCTTGGAACTGTGTTGTCATCAGCTGAAGTTCTGGTCTTGACTCAAAAGAGTGACAGATATGGAAAATCAGTGACTTGATACAGGTGTGTTCTACTTTTCCAATACTTACAAACCAGAGAATATTTCCTTATTGTGTATAACCCCACGAATATTAATTATTTGAATATTTTCTATCTGCAGACTGCAGCAATGGAGCAGAGGGCTGCAGTGCCAGTCTTTGGGCTGCAAACATCTGAGATTCTTCCCTTCCCCTCTTGCTGAGTCAGTGGCACGAGAGAAACTTTATCCTTTTCTTCCCAGTGTGCAGCCCAGAAGGATTCTTAGCTACACATTTTTTTAAGTTATCAAAAATGTTGACTTAGCAAAGATTTTATCAGATTTGCCTTAATTGCTAGAAGGGAATAACCAGTGATAAAAATCATGAGCCTTATTAATATATAAATAAATAATGATAGCAGTCTTTCTGTCTCCAGGAGGTTGGCTGAAAAATGGCTTGTCATGGTTGGGTGGCATTTGCTTTTCTATCTGTCAATATTTGGAGGATTTTATTACTTTGCAGTGCCAAGTTTAAAATGGCTAATGGAAATACTAAAATGGAATTAATCTAACTAAATAAAACTGGTTCTCTGTGTGTTATTCCCTTGACAGTAACTTAATGTGCCTTCTGAAACAAAGCTGTAGTGGCAAAATGGGTTATATTTAAATTTATGTTTTGCTCATTTACTTACTGCCAGGAACTTTCTTTTCCAGCAGTGGCAAGACATGACAACTGTACCTCAAATATTTATACAGGCCAGAAGGTTGGAAGTGGCCAGAAGGTTTCCAGATCCACTGACTGACCAAATGTTCTACTTTTGGAAAGTAACTAATTACTATAAATAAACTGATTACCCTCATCAGTAACAGCCCTGCAGTGCCACAGGTCAGTTCTACAAAGTTGGGCCAGTCTAACAGGGGTGGCCTAACAAGAAAATTACACCTCTAGCTGGAACTGCAGTATTTCACAAAACTCCAGGTGTCAACTGAAGACCTGTGCCAAAAACCAACTCTCCTGCCAAGCCAGCTTTGCTGCCTGCAGTGGCAGCACCATTTTGTCATCTGTGGGCTGGGTGCATTTTCTGCACCATACCTAGAAATATCTGCTGTTCAGAGACATCAATAACAAGAATATTTCTAGTCCATTCATGAAAGAATCGTAGAATAAGGTAATTAATCTCCTTTATACTTCTCATTACACCATTTTTAAACTTTATGCACCGACTCCTATCTTTTCCACAAGAGTTTAATGAGTTGCTTTCAATAAAGAAATGCACATTTCCACTTTGGAAAGCAGGAAACAGAAAACTGAGGAAATGAAACAAAACTCTGAAAACAGCACAAGGAGCAGCTGCTGAAAGAGAGTTGAACTGAAGAACCAGCAAGGCTCCAGAAGCTGAGAAGCACAGAAGATGATCTCATTGTCAAAGCAGCAACCACTCCAGGCAGGATTTGGGAGCTGTGGGAGGCAGACAGAGATGCCTCAGGTGTTTGCAGGAGAGCTCCTGTTCCCTCACACACAAGGAGCAGCTCCTGGATCACAGAGCTGGTACCAGCAAAGCTCTCTCACAGCTGTGAGCACAGATTTTTATGCTGTGAGCACAGATTTTTATGTAGAGTCCAAGGCAGAAACAAGACACACTAATAACGCATACAAAACCTGGAGATGACAACAACCTTTCCCTTTTGGGCACTGAAAACACAGCAGGTGTTTCACAACTACACTGAGAGAAAAGGGAATGGGAAGAAACCATGGCACAAATGTTTTTAGTTCACCCACCTTGCTCTTGGACTGCATTGGCCACACATTAATTACAATTCTCTACAATACTCTGACATTTACTTCCTACCTACAGATTGGACTAGTGGCAGCTTTGCCATTAAGCTGAACTCAGACTCAGACTAGTACAAACACACCACAAACATGGGAGTTTTTGGCACCTTGGAAAGATTCATGACAATTCCTCCTTCCCTCCCAACAGCCTATATGAAGTCTCAGTGACTTCTTAATTTTAATCTTTTGAGATGTCACTATGTCCAGGTCTCACCTATCAGTGCAGGGAGCCATTGGCAACTCTCCAGGTACATCATTAGTCCACAAGAGATAGATGTAATCCCCTTATTTCTCATTTACTACAGAGAATCGCCCAGGATATCCAGGTCACCCAAAGGAATGCAGCTGAGACTGAAAGGCAGAGTTTCTGTGAGCCATGCTCCTCCTTCTGGCTTCTTAGCAGCTTCTTTTTTCAAATGCCTCAACTTGGCAAGGTCCTTTATCACTCACTGGTAAAACTGCCATTAAGACAAATTGTCACTTTTTTCTTTTATTTTGTGTCTACAGAGCTATGCTGTCTTCTGCCTTCATCATCTTCAATGGAACCTTTTCCACTCTTCCCTTAAAATTTTCTCTGAGCAGCAGACCCCAGCTGGCAGAAACACTGGAAGAATTCAAGTACCATGTCTTGTTCCAAAAGAAGTGGAACAAGAAGGCTGGAGGTGACTCACTATGAGATAGTAGACATAATAATTTTTAGTAATAACATAATAATAACGTTTTGTCTCTTGGGGCAGTCGTGGTGCCCATTCATTATCTCATGTCAGAATGAGGCAAAGTCAGTCAGCTCAGTTATGGCTCCAGAGCATCAAACAACCCAGAACTGTGTGCATTTCAAATTGTAGCAAATACCAGTAGTGAATTTGAGGACTACAGCCAAAGACATCAATTTAACTATAGTAAAAAGATAATGGATGCAAGAAGTCAAAATGCTTATCCATAACCAGAACCCTTCAAACTTTTCATGCCAATTCACAGTTGGAAAGGGTAACAGGATAGCACAATCCTTAACCTAACACTATAAATGATTGCAAAAATATGCAATTCATGGACCAAATTATCTTTTTAGCAGTAATTGTTCTTCTGACCAAGCCTCACTGGCAGCAGCATAGCAGTAGCTGGGTAATCTGCCAGGAGTGGACTTAGTAATGCTCCATCAGCCTTGATCCTCATCCCAACTTCTTTTAGACCTGGAATTGATATGCAAAAGGTCTCATCTGCCCTGGCCCATGCAAAACTCAACATTCAAGACCACAAAAGGCTCAGAAGTTATACAAATTCACTTGACCTCAAATTAAATGCAAGAATTAGTGTTGGGTTTTGTCCCTCATCCTTGAGCCCTTCCCAGCAGCATCAGCTCCTCCTGTCACTCAGCTTTCAGGGATATTTGGTTGTTAGTCTACATGCAGCTACACTTTCTCGTAAGACACATCTTTAACTGAAAGTTATCTCTGGAATTATAGATGTAGCTTTAAAGATAAAGTCAGGAATCCTGGGACTTCCATCGAGGACACTGGGCAGACACATTGCCAAAACTGTCACAGCATATCATGCAATACAACTCCAATTAAATGGTGTAAAGGTATCATCATGGCAAGAAATATAAAGATCTCTAACAAGTTAACATTGAGCCATGCCTCTCCCAGCCTGCAGTTACAAAATAAAGAAGTTACAGGAGTCCTGACTCTACAGAAAAGTTTATACACAGGGTGTGGCCTTGCATTCCAAAATTATTTTTCCACAAACTGATGAAAAACGTGTTGACATCAACTATTTGTAATCCATCGGTGAATCAATTTTTCCCAATAGACTCCTGGGTTGTAATGAACTTGTTCATTCTGATTGCTCTGATCTTACAGATTGAAACATGAATCTTGTTGTGGTGGTTTACACATAGGGAAGTATAGTTTTGTGGGAGCTACATCCATATTGAAAAAAAAACAAGAAAAAAGATTTGAGTCCCTACTCAGGACTGGAGTTTGCTGTATATCAGGTTGTGGTTGAAGCAGCTCTTAAATGTAGGGGTTTTATATCATAAAAATACTACCATGATTTCTTTAAAAAGTATTCAGTGGAGAAAGTTTTCATTTTGATGGGACAGCATCACCACTGCTGAATTTGTTTAGCTGAATGTATTGCACTGAACTGTAGACCTTTACATTGATTTCTATTCACTTAAGAAAATTCTCTGATGTTAAAATGAGTTTATTACATTTATGTATTTGTTGGCCAGATAAGATCAATATTAAAGGTAGGATCTGTAAAAGTTGGTGAGTTTGCTCCTGGAATTTAAAAAGAATTAAAAGTTTAGCTGCACTGGGAAGTCCACGCTCCTGCTTATGGCCTTCCTTCTTCTTGCAGAAACTGTTCCAAATACTTTTTGGGTTCGCCAGTGCCACGAAGGTGATTTAATGGTGTTGATACTTCCAGCCTGGAACATTTCCTAAGCTGTCATTAAGAACCTCTGAGCCTCACTCCTCCCATCAGCACAGAGGAGAGGTGCTGGCAGCAGCTCCTTGTCATTCGCCTGTGCTTTACCCATCACAGAGTGCTGCTGATATGGTTCCATTATCAGCTCATCCTTATTCCTCTTGTTGCTTTGCTGTCAGATTCAGGATCCCTTCTCTGACACTGACAAGTGATCTCCTTGTTTTCCCAGCCTTTCCTTGACAGCTCTGATGCTGCTGCTCTTGCTCCTGGCAGACTGGAAACTTCCCCATGCCCTAGGGGATTCCTCAAGTTTTTTTCCTGCTTATGGACTTGCAATAGTAATTTCACGTTTATAAGGTGCACCCATTTGACTAAAATTTTGATCAAAACACGGGAGTGCGCCTTATAATCCGGTGCGCCTTATCTATGGAACAAAGTTCAGAAATTTGCCAACCTGGAAGTACAAGCTGAGCCACGCGCCAAGCTGAGCCATGGCAGCCGCGAGAGCTGTAGCAGCCAGTGCCGGGGGCAGGTGGGAGTGCTGGGTCCCGCAGCATGGGGAGGGTGCCTGGGGCTGCATTTAAAGACTAGGCTGACCCATGAAAAATGTTTGCAAATTGAGCCCCTACCAGTAAACCCTGCGATTGCTCGATTCCGTTACTAATTTGTTACTTTGTTGTGCATGGATCCTCGCTGCAAAAAAAGTGTGCCTTATAGTCTGGTGCGCCTTATATGGACAAAGGAAAATAGCTGATAAACCCGGATGTGCGCCTTATAATCTGGTGTGCCTTATAGTTGTGAAACTATTGTAATTCCATGGTGTGCTCCTCTCTTTCGTTACTGCTGCGCCACAATTTATTTCTTTATTTTAACTTCGGGAGATTTATCATCCCTACCCAGGAAATGGCAGGTGAGCTTCAGCTCCCAATATTCAAATATTCTGTTGGATTGGAAGGGAGTGAGGAAGCAGTGAGCAGAGGGCCAAGAGAAGGACAAGAGGGCAGTAAGTTGGATTCTCTGGAAATCTTTTCATGGCTGATGCAGTGCCTGAATCAGGGAGTATCTGAATCAGAATGAGATTTCTGTTCCAGGCACCTGAAACAGGATCCTCTGTGGTAAAAATCTCCACAAACTCTTAAGAAACTGAGCCATGGCTGAAGATAAACCATGGCCAAGGGATGTTTGCCTTACAAAACAATTTCAGGAAGGAATTGAAATTGTCCCTGATGCTATTTTGTACTGGTATTCCATTTTTATCCTCCAGAGCAGATAAAAACTGAGATAAAAACCAGCTCCTGGATTAGGGCACCTCAAGAAAGGCTTAGTATGACAAAGTGGTGAGTGCCCTAAAATGCAGTTAACAGCAATTGAGGCTGGGACATGACCACAGCAATTTTTTTTTTTTTTCTTTTAAAGATGCTCTTTTGCATCAATTCCTTAAGACCAGAAATGTTACAGTTTCACACATGAATATGGTTAAAATCAGAGAGGCTGCCAGTGCCTCTGAGAGAAGCACAAAGAGTGAAGAAGGGCACAGAGGAACATGTTCACCTTCAACTGCAAAGCTGCAACACCAACAAATATTGAAATGCTTAAACCGGTAGAAGCCATCAGATTTTCCTGATTTAAATATACAGGAGTTCATAAAGGACTAGGAAGTAAGTCTGCCTCATCATAACATTCATCTGATCTTTCCAATACTCTCATTCCCATTCAGTTCAGAAAGCTGTCATTATTATATTTATATATATAAAAATATTATATATTTATATATATTGAATTCTTGATATATTATTATATAATGATATTTGCATATCTAACAAATATTACTTTGATGTGTATTATCAAAATCTGTCACTTTTGATAAAGATACTATAAATCTATGTGCTTAGTTCTTCAGTTCATCAACAAGTGGAGTAGTAAGAGATCTGGAATGTTCTATAGTTAAGATCAATTCTGAGGTATAAACTATGTAAAATTGAACACAAGAAAAGCAATTTTAACATGGGAATGAGTTGTCCTACATGCCCAAAATTTATTGCCAGGAGCTTTTTCTAAGAGGCAGCCCAAATACCTGGAAAATCATGTAAACTGTTGAATTACAGTGAGCCATCTTGCTTTGTTTACACTTCAGATGTTGCTGTTCAACTCTCCTCTAGGCATGAAAGATGTTGAAATTTTACCAAAGGCAAAAGCAATGTGTGTGCAGTTTGCAAAATGATTAAATTACTGTGCAGTTGGTTGGCAAGAGGGATGCTGAAAGCCACACAACTTAGTCACAATTAGTGGTGCGCATGTGCAAGATTACATTTTAAGGAATGGAAAATAAAAAATGGTTTTAACAAGACATGAAAAATGACCAGAGCACTGACAGCTGAGGCCAGGATTTCTGATATTTAGGTAATAAATTGGTCATATATGGCCAAGATCAACTTTCTATCAAAAGAATTTGTTTAATTACTTTTTAAATGTCCTGATTCTTGTAGTAAAATAACTTATTATTATTATAATTATTTGTGTTCTTTCCCCTCTTCCTTTAGATTGAGAAACAAATTCCAGATTTTCTGGCTTACAGAAAATAGTGGGGAGGAGGATCACCATGATGATTTTATTGCTGCCAAACTGGCACATCACTTCTTTGGGAAGGTATTTGCTCGTCCCATCAGCTATCTGGTGCACTAATTAAACCAATGGATTATTAGCCAGGGAGGAATCTTCAAAGCTGTTTTTGGAATGCTGGAGGCACTTTGCAGAATCAAAAGTGCAAACAGCTTGCTGTTTAACAGGAAATAATTAAATGCACAAGGGATGTTGCAGAAGTGCCTGTGGGTTATTACAAATCCTTTTCCCCCTCCCACCCCAAACCAGGGGCACTACACTGAGTAACCCTGGAGCACTTACCTTTAACATGCTGCTGGCTTATTCTTTGGAGAAGCTCATTATTTATTGACATTTTTATTTGCTTTGTGTATTTTACCCTGGCTGCAGTGTGGACATGACAGCCCAGCTGAGCATTGCTCACAGAGTTACTTGCAATGTGCAATGTGCACATAAACAACAATTATACTCCCCAATATTGCATTTAAAAAAGCCTTGGGAGGGCCTCATTAAACCTGAAAGGAGAAATCCTACCCAGCATGTTATTTCTACCCAAGTGTATACAAACAGTCTGATCCCATAGTGATAAAACCTATGAAAATATTTAGTACTATCAGAACTTAACTGAAGTGTCAGAGACAGTAAGTACCTGCATATTCTGGCAAAATGTAATAAATTAAACAATTCAATCTTTATCAGTTTGTCAAATTTGTACTTAAGGGTGACCCATTCAGTGCAGTTGCAATAAAACCACATTTTCAGCTTTCCACTGGAAAAAAAGGGAAATTTGAGAAACAGAGAAACTAGGAAAATTTGCTAAACTGTGGGTCTGCTATCACTCCTCCTCAGAGAAAAATTAAATGCCACAGGCTTATCTGTTAGTAGGTGTATATGGACCAGAAGCTGTAATGGTGAGAGAAATTATGTGAAACAAGGCTGACTGCTAGATCAGATGGATCAACTTCATGTTTTCAGCTAGCAACAAAGGAGAATTTTAGTTAGTTCTGACAGTTGAGTTGGAGCTGTTTATTCTCCAAAAATGAATTTGAGCCAAGTATTTGATGGTATTCAGCAGTTTACCCTGATTTTTCCAGTCTTGTTTATGAATAATGGCAGGACTCCAGTTTTTATGAATTAAAAAAAAAAAATTACATAAAAGCGGCTAAATTGGATTCTATCTGTCATTTGGTAGAAATACAAAGATGATGCGAATGCTATTAATGGATTTTAAGTTTCACATGTTGGGCCTTGTTAGCAAATCCCACCCATATAAAATATTCTTCTTAATCACATCACTAGCATGCAGAGCCTCCATATAAACCATCACCCTTCCAAGAATTGCCATATTTCAGAGGAAGTTTTGGCAGAAGAATAAGTACTGCAGGGTGAGTTTTTCTACCACTGTGGTCCTTGTAAAGAATAAGGCTTACTGAAAGCTGTTCCTCCTGTTGAGATTTAGGTCACAGTTAGCTCTTTCTAATGTCAAATCAAGAGCAAAACATAAGAGGTCCTCTACCTAAAACCCAAATCCATATTTTGGCACATTTCTGCAGTTTCCTCTATAGATGTGTTGTGTGATTTGAGATTCCTTAGCCTCCCCAGAGTCACTGATACCCCACAGCAGTCTCAGCATCTCCAGGATCAGGATCCTTCTTTTCCCCAGCTGTAAGAATGGAGAATTGTGTTTCTTGCATTGCCCAGCATCACTTCTACAAGTTGGGACTTCCCATCTGAGGACTGATTTTTCTTGTTGCTCAGCTCTGATTCACTCAGCTACATAATTTGTACTATTAAACCATATTTTGTACTATTAAAGTGTCTTCCAGAATAAGAAACAGCTCCAGGAAAATTCAGAGCAGGATTTCTCACAGAAATCACTGTGAGTGAGGCATTTGCTGTTGCTCTGTCTGTAAACAGCCAAGTCTATGACCTCTGTCCCATCCATTAATAACAACAGGGTGGTCAAATTCCCAGGAGCCTGCATGCTCCTCTCTAATCCCACACTGGTCCATGATAATTCCAGGTCTCTAAGCAGACAGGGTGAAGCTCTTGGATTCCTGGACTCACTAGAACTGATTTTACTCATGAGGAAATGCCAGCAGCTGGCCAAACAAGACAATTCTATGAAATTCACTTTCCATTGTGCAGGGGCAGGAGGGAAGGAAACCCCCAAAAATTGCTTCTTACTGATATCTGAGCAGCTTTACCTACTGTGCAGTCCTTTCTACCAAAAAGCTGGAGGTCTGCCTGGGTGCTTTACCTGAGAAAAAGCAAAGTGCTGATCTCAGCAAAATCCAGGATATTCCACTGGCAGTGCCGCCAGAGGAGACAGGAGGTGTCTGGCAGAATCAGTGCTTTGACTCTGGAGTTAAATTGGGATTTAGGGACTGCTCCTACTGTGAAAATTTACCACTAGAAGGGGAAAGGCCACTGCTCTAATGCTGCGGTGCTGGGTTCTGTTAAATTCTGTTAAATTCTCCCCCGCAGAGTGGTGGTGCACTGTCTCATGACACTGTGTTAGATAAAATCTTATTTGCAGCACAAAAATCTTTGGCTGGCTGCAGAGGGGTGCTGACATGTTTGCTTCAGAGCAAGAAGAATCTATGACATGCTGAACAAGGGATTTGAGAAAACACTTGCATTGCTATCATTACCTTTCTTATTAGAAAATGAAAGTTGCACACAAAATGAAAAGAATGAGCCCAGGACAGCATTGAGGTGTGTACTGATTATGGAAACAGGCTCAAGCAGGTATCTTCCTTCATCCTCAGGCTTCAAAAGACATTTCACAGCTCACAAATCCCTGCTTGGTGCTTCTACTGATCAGACACAGAATAATGACAGGCCAAAGAAGAGTAGGGAAAAAGATCAGTACTGTTCATGGTCAGAAAAGTGTTTAATGTTAATCAGCAATATTGTTTTTCCCTCCCTCAATTTGTAAGAAACAAAACTCTTTATGGATGCCTTGTTTCTTTAGGCCACTAGCATTAGGAAAGAAAGGATTTTTAATTAAAAGCCTTCCCTTGTTCTCTGACAGTAAGCAAGAAAACAAGTTCAGCCCATTTTCTCAAGCACCTTGGCTACAGGAGCTGCTGGAAGAGAAGCTTTCAGCAAAAAGCAATGTGCAGTATCCTTCAGACTTCATCAGCCAAACAAATGCTTTTTCTAGCCCTGTTACTTGAGAAATTCCTACATTAGATACACATTAAGGCACTGATGCCCCTGACAGAACACAACGGTGCCCCTTCTGCTTGAATCATAAATTAAATTAAAACAAAAGCAAGTACAGTAAGTTCACGACTATAAGGCGCACTTCTGGGTTGTCGGCAATTCCCCGTACTTTGTCCATACATAAAGCGCACCAGACTATAAGGCGCACTTAATTTTTGCAGTGAGGATCTGCGTGCAACAAAGTAACGAATTAGTAGCAGAATCACACAATCACGGGGTTTACTGGCAGGTGCTCAATTTGCAAACATTTTTTCAGGGATTGGTGCAGCCTTTAAACGCAGCCCCAGGTGCCCTCCCTGTGCTGTGGGCCCGGGCACTCCCGCCTGACCTGGCACCAGCTGCCGCGGCTCCCGCGGCACTTGCGGCTTGTGGGTGGGCTCAGGCTCGCACTTCTGGGTTGGCAAATTTCCGAACTTTGTCCATATATAAGGTGCACTTCCGGGTTTTGATCAAAATTTTAGTCAAAAGGGTGTGCCTTATAGTCGTGAAATTACTGTAATTCTAAGCAGCAT
This sequence comes from Sialia sialis, assembly GCA_009812075.1. Classification (NCBI taxonomy): domain Eukaryota; kingdom Metazoa; phylum Chordata; class Aves; order Passeriformes; family Turdidae; genus Sialia; species Sialia sialis. Next base: position 852,457 of record VRYO01000710.1, read on the forward strand.
TAACATAATAAATTGCAACAGACAGAGAGTAGTTATTCAATACACAGCAGAGAGGACTAAATCAAATTCTCTGTCCATTATTACTATGCATTATTATGAAAAGTGCTGCTCTTCTGAGATGTTTTTCTACCTTGATGAGGAGTGGTGTGTTTTTAACAGGTGCTTTGTCCTACAAGGGAAAGGACAAGCAAGCTAAGAAACCCTGTCAGTACTCAGGAAATTTCCTGTTTTTAAATATCTGTGTTCTAGACCAGAGAAAAGAAAACCCATAAATCCAGAGCAGAGCTCAATTACCCTTATGTACCTACTCTCTTAACATTTTTAGAGGAGATTACTTTGCATTGACTCTAGATGAGAACATGCAGTCATGCATGGACTGGCACAAAACATCCAAACTTCCAAACTTTGATTATTTATGCAACTTCTTATTACTTCTCTTTGAGAGAGAAGCTTTGAGAGGAATAATTCAAGTACTCAACTCCCATATAATTCCTTCTCTTCACTGTTCTTCAACAAATCTTCCTGAAGAACATTTTCTTTTTTCTTTTTCTTTTTCTTTTTCTTTTTCTTTTTCTTTTTCTTTTTCTTTTTCTTTTTCTTTTTCTTTTTCTTTTTCTTTTTCTTTTTCTTTTTCTTTTTCTATTTCAACAAGACCTAGTACCAAGAAAGTTAGTATTCAACTAGAAATTTGATTTAAAGTTTAATTTATTTCTTCCTGATAGGTTTTGCTTATCAGAATTCTTGTTCCACCAGCTTCTGTGGTTTAGAGCAGCATATATATTTCTGTATTTATGTAATAAACCACTGTTCATGGTTTATAAGAGAATATGGAGTTAAGGATTAGCTGGTAAATATAACTGCTGTCCCAGACATCTTCCAGTGCCCCATGAGAGTTTGGTATAATCTTTCCTCTCCCATCTGCCTGATTTTCCTGGGGATTTTTGATTTTAATTCACATGGGAGTCACTTTTTATTATATTCTGGGATTTATAGATAGGAAAATTGGGTATTTTTCATAGGGTTTTCTTTTGTTTGTTTTTGGTGTAGCATTCAGCATGCTTTAACCCATTTTGGACACTTGCTGATCTGAATTCCTCATGTGCTGGGCTAAACTGATGTGTCATTATTGACACAAACAAACAGGGATCAGTTTCACAGTTCTGCTTTTTCATCAAGCTTCTGCCCCACACAAGTGTGTGCATTCACTGACACAAGGAGGACAGAAGGAAATGTCTGAAAATCAGAATATCCACGTTGGAAGGGATCATCAAATCCAATTCCTACCCTGGCATGGGATAATCCCCAGAACTCCTCCAGGTGAACATTGTCCAAATGCTCCTTGAATTCTAGAAATTGTTTGCAAATTGTTTTAACATGTGCCTCAGTGAGTGATTTATTTTTCATTGGTTTTGCTTGCACAACAAACAACCTGGAAATTTTTGCAGGGTTTTTCTAGTCACCTGGATTTTAATGTGTTCTTTAGAGGTGAACTGAACTGAAAAAACTGAATTGAAACCTTTCAAAAGCTCTCTGTCAACCCAAGTGTTGTGAATGATGATTCACTTCCACTAACCTGTGCAGTATTTATTGTGCAGATGAGTAAAAGTTTTATTTAAATTTTATATAAAATGTGACACTTTTTTTCTGGAAATAGGAGGAAAAGCTGAAGACAATCCTAAAGAACTTCCTCTAGAAGATTCTCATCTCTGGTTGCTCAAACTCCTGCTCCTCTTGCTGAGCCCATGGCTCCAATTGTTTAAATTGTTTATTCCCCTCTACATTTTGAGGGGTACTCCACCAATGATGTTCTGATATTTGCCTTCTCAGAGATGACAGAACAAACATTTATATGCCCAAATTTCCAGGCTCCTCATCTGAACTCTCCTGAATTCTCCCCTTTGTTTTCATATGTCCCCTAATTAGTTTCTCATAAGTGTTTCAGCCTCTAAAGCTGTACAAGACACCATGGACCCAAAAATGCAGCTACTTTCACCTGACATTATGCCTAATTCCCTGGATTTCTTGGGCATTGCTAAAAAATCCTCTGCTTTAAAGATACAGACTTTGAAATATCCTTGTGGATTTTATTTCTATTTTATTTATTTAGTTATTAAAAATATTTTTGAGTTTTTGCAGTATGAAGCTGTGGGGCTCTGCAGAAGCAGAAAGTTTTGTTAGACACGGTTTATCTGTAATTCAGTTCCATTGAGTTTCCAGACTTTGTTTCTCAAAAAATATTTGGAAAGGCACAAAAATTAAGTTCTTATTAAACTATCAGGTGTATTTTTTTTTACTTTCTGCTCCTCATAAGAAATACAGAAATGCAAATAGTTCTAAATTGAAAGTTAATTACTTTGCCCTAAAACAATATCTGCAATTCAGGTGCTGGTTGCTCTCTAAATCAGAAATATCCTGGATCAAAATACCATTCACCACATGCAAGATGCACTGGATTACTGCTAAATATAGGCACAGCTGCACAATAAATATAAGGGAAAAATGGTATTTTAAAATATTAATTTTTTTCTTGCAGCTGATATTTTAGTCTATGTCTGACCTGTATTTCTACATGTTTGCCAAAAATACTTGATTTACTAAAATTCAGTATTGTTAATTAGCTATAATGGAACAGAGCAGGCTACTCAAAGCATTTAAGCTTTGAATTTATTTATTTTTAAAATATTGAATAAGGGCAAGTTGTGATATTTTCTGTGTTTTTACAGTATATGTTAGAGAGGCCTTTGTGGACTACAGTAATCCTTTTTTCTATTAACTGTGTACCTTCAAAGTTCACTCTGGCATTTCTCATGCACTTGGCAATATAGGGTCAGGCAAGGAGGACAAACTTCATTGGAGAGCTTTGGAAACTGCATGAATTCCCTTTCAAAGCATTCAAAGATATTCAATCTGCAGCATTAACCCAGGGTGACAAAAAAGAATATGTTTTTTCAGCAAGTTTTACACAAAACCATTTTCCTGTGTCCCTACAACTAAGATGCAACCTCTGGAGCAGTCTGGTTCACCCTGCCTGTGTGGTCAGTGGGCATTAACACTCCAAAAACCTGATCCAAACATTTCTTTGCTTCCTGCTTGAGAATATTCACCCCCAAATCTGCAGCAGCCTGCAGCTCAGACATTAATTAAGGAACTGCAATTAGAGGACTGACAGGTATAGTGCTGTGAAGTAGAGAAGATACAAACCACAGCATTTTCAGTTTCCAACTGACACAGCAGGGATTTCTGTGTTCTGTAAAAGACACTTAAAATTATTTTGGTACAATGTTTGCACTGAAGAGCTATCACCTTCCTTATAACATTTAACTGGACTCCAAACAGCACAACTGGAGGTTTCTTGATATATTTCCCCCCTAGTCTCTTCTTATTATTATTGAATTATTTTTTAAAATGGGGTTGAGCTATTTGAGGGAGGGGCAAATAGCAGAGAGGATGGATCCCAATAATCCAACTTCGGCAATGGATGTGGAAATAAGAGGTACAAAGATCACAGGAGCTTTCTCAGCTTAGAGCTGGAGGTCCCATGGTGAGTTCCTGTCTTCCAGAAAGTTTTTATTCCATGTAAAACAATATCACGGTGCTTCACAGAAATAGCTCAGCACATTCTCCAAAAGCCAGGAGTTTCAGTTCTCCATTTGGCACCACTCTGACATTTCAGGGCCAACTCCACTAGCAGGAATCCAGTCTGACACAGTGAGTAGCCCTCTCATGCATTAATGGAGACTATTACTATTTTAAGTTGAAATATGTAATCATGCTGAAAAATATGCATGTGGGACAGATATTTTAAAATCCAATTTAATTGTCAGTAGTTTGCAACCTGTGTAGCTACAAACTTCTCCATCAAAAAGTGGGAAGATTCCCCATCAAAAGGCACACTGCACTCAACCTGCAGAGAATGAGAAACTGAGCTTTTAAAAAGTGATCTGAAAGTTCCCCTCACAAGGGTAAATGCAATAATTAATATTTCCAGTCCTTATGTTAATAAACTTTTCTTCCTGTAAGCCTGGGACAGATGGATGTGAATGTTCATTTTGTATGATCTCAGACCATCCCTCTGAAGCTGGGTGAGTTACACCATCTCAGGCTCCAACTTACATCAGCAAACTACAAACACAAGGGCAGAAACGAGCTGAAGAAGTGCTCTAAAATATCTGTATACCCATTTAACGGGAGAACCTAACACCAGTTTAATTCAGGATGTTTGTCAGCTTGTTCTTAGGTTCTCTAACTTCTCAAATTATTAGCAAACTCCTTGCGCTGAACACAAACACTGGAGGCTTGCATAAAGGAACTGCTTTTAAAGTATGGGGCCTTGAATATTAAGTTTTCTTTGTGGGGTTACATCCTTTAAATTCAACAGTGGTTAAACCATTCTCAGCACAGACCAGCTGTAACTTCCATAAAGGCTCCCTAGACAGACTTGGCTCAGAACTCCACTTTGAAATTTCATTGGGTTCTACTGGCTGAGGCAGGAATTGGGAGAAAGAATAGAACCTTAATTTTAGCTCAGACTTTCCCAGCACAGGAAGGGCTCTTGGATGATGTGATCACTGATGTGCTGGGAATGTACTAAACCAGCTGCTGCCCAGCCAGGATTGAGCTGGGGACTTACAGTTGTGATTAAAAGCAGTAAATACCTTTTCTTGGCATTTTTCTTAAATTCTAGTTCAGTTAGAAGGTATTTTGGAGAAAGGAAGAGACTGGAAAACTCATTTATAGCACAGCAGTACATTGAAATAGGAAACAAATGTTCACCTTTTCTCAAGTAGAAGGTAAATGTAGTTACCTGGGATAGTTCTCTGTGAAAGATTATCTACTCGATAGAAGGAAAAGCCAGCTTCTTTCACAGTCAGTTGTCCAGGAGAGACAGATGCAAAGATTTGTTTATTACACTGGAATCTTTACATACTGCATAATTTTCAATATCCCCATGCTAATGCAATCCCATTTTAAGAAATGAGTATTCATGGGCTGTGTTTTCTCAATAATGTCACCTCCTTTTTTCCTGCTTGGTAACTCATTTCTCTGCAATTCAATGAGCTTGGGTAATCTTTCAGTCTGCTGGGAATTGTGCTATGTAGTAGAAGTGGCAACCAGCCATTCCACATGGTTTTCATCGCCTTCAGTCTCAAGGAGCTACTCTGTCCTATATGTGACCACCTAAAAGAGCAGAAATGGAACTTTTTCTAGCACAGATATGAAGCTACAATATGTCTAATATGTGAAAGGGAGGGAGAAGAATGTAAGAGCCATACAGACCATTTGTTTTTGTTTTATGAGCCCATATTTTTTATTTAGGTTCCCAGTGTCTTGGTTTTTTGTCTGATCACAAGATCAGCCTGCCTGGTTCTCATTCTTCTGGGGGTCTCCCCAGCCAAGTTCCCCAAAACCACAAGTCCATAGTAAATATTTAGGCATTTCCTAGATGCTTTACAAACAACTTGTGCAGTTAGTATAATCCTCTAATAATTCCTGTAGGCTGCCCAGGAAATTCATGGAGTCTCCCTCCTTGGAGACAAACAGCATCCCCCTAGATGTTTTCCAGTGCAAAATGCTCCAGTGACCCTGCCTTGATAGGTGGGTGGACCTGTGCAGGGATCCCTTCCAATATCCCTAAATATTCTGGGATTCTGTGAAAAAGCATTTACAGTAATTTCACAATTATAAGCCACACGTGATTATAAGCCACACCTCCTGGTAGCCAGGTAGACCACGGGATTTGTCCATATATAAGCTGCACCTGAATATAAGCCACAATTTTTTTTTTTTTTTTTTTTTTTAAAAGCGAGGATCCTTGTGTAACAAAGTAACAAATTAGTAACAGAATTGCTGCCAGCTGGGTTTGGTGTCAGGTGCTCAAGTTGCAAACAGTTTTCATAGACCAGAGAAGCCTTTAAAGGCAGCCCCAGGCGCCCTCCCCAGCCAGCTCTCACTTCTGGGTTGGCATTTCACTGGGATTTATCCATAGATAAGCCGCACCTGAATATAAGCTGCACTACTGGGATAGGCTGGATTCTTCAATGAAAAAGGTGTGGCTTATAATTGTGAAATTACTGTAATTATTTAGCATATGGTACATCAACACAGCTCTTCCAGTGTTTTAATTTTTCATGGGTGTGTCCTGTGTGCAATAGCTTTGGAGGCAACTTCGCAGTCAGGAATACCCCGATTTTTTAGGCTGTCAGAAGTCCTTGTGTCTGTCACTCAGCAGCCTTATTGCTGAGATGCTGGCAGCAAGAGGAACTGCATTTTTAAAACACTCTTCTGAAAACTCATGGTCCTTCTTTCATTCCAAAGTACATTCAGAAAAGTCAATGAAGAATTGACTTCTCAACAGAGTCCCTAAGACACCCTCACATGTCCTCTGTTGCCATGAATGAAATACAGGGTTCAAGGTTTTCAGCTTCAACTGCAACCTTTCCATTCCATTCAACTCAGTGGGAAATAGAAATTTACCTCATCAAATTGGACATCTCATAGCTGATCCCATATACTTTGCTGGTAACTTTTTGCTTTGGAAGTATAAGGTGAGTGTTAGGCAAGTTTTTAATTTACAAAAAGCCAGTCCATTAACTAAATGAGTTTTTTTTCCTAGCTATATTTTAGAGGTACTATGGTTGTGTATATTTAAGTGAAGGCTAAAACACTAAAAAACCCCATCACCTTTTGTGAGAAATTAGGAATCATAATTTCTAAGCTCTTAAGGTAACATTCTAAAAATATATATTTATTTCTGAGTGCTAGTAGGAAGATTTCCATGACCTTGCTCTTGTCAGCATGCTATTTAGAAATAAAATCCTGATTTGCAAATTATCTGACAAACACAGCTGTGCACATGATTACAGACTGCATGCACAACTTGGTTTACAGGGGCCAAATCAGCCCACAACTGCACTTGCAGTCCAGGTCTCCATTTAGCAGGGGGTTCACAAGGTTTAAAAGCTGTCCCCATGCACACATTCAGAATATTTGAGAATTCCCTACACAAAGCTGCTGCATCTCAGAGATTTGACCCCAGTGGTGGTGGGGTCTGAATTTATCCCTGGGTTTCTGCTCCAGGTCACCTGCAGTGCCAAATATCAGGTTTTTCTTCCCCTCTTTTCAGGGTGTTCATCTCAGCAGGGAATAGAGCTCAGCAATGAGTTATCTTACTGCATTTACACACAGCTTCACATCCCAGCTGAACATCAACCTTTTTTAGTTAATATCTGTACACTTGATGTGCAGAAGAAACCTGTGCAACCTAGGTTCATCTCTAGAGAATGCTATGTTTTGGAGCCAAACAGCAGTCAGCACAGAAATGTTCACTCTCCCTGCCTTATATAAGCACCATTTTTAATTTCTAAAGAACATAACTGGCATCTTTATGACAGCTCATTTTTTTGTGCAGAGGAAAGTTTTTCAGCACAGCTGAATATCATGGAAGAAATCATTGAGACAGTTGTGGGAGCTGATGCTGCTTCACCAGGTTATTTGCTAGATTACCCCTCTCCCTCTGAAACCCTCAGCTCCCCAAAACAGTAAACCAGCTGGCTGAACCTTGTGGTTCTGATTATTTTTCTCTACCTGCCAAAATCCCAGATGTCACCAGGGAAAAAGAGAGACTTTTTGTGCTAACACATGCATAGCCAGGTTGAAGGAATTCACAATGTACACCATCCCCACACTCACTGCATTTGTAGACTCTACATTACAGAAAAGTTAGCACTGCTTTATTGTTTCTTGTCAATCATTTCAAAATGAACACAAATCCACAGGGATGTGATGAATTTGGGAAGTCCTACCTGCTGCTCTGGCATGACTGTTAATCAAAAATATCTACTGCTCTGATTTAAGTGTAAATTTCAAATTTCTCTTTTGCAGAGCCAGGAGTGATCAGTTCCTGAAGAAAAGTGATTAATGATAATTTGAAAGGTACTTGTGCTCTTTCAGAAAGGGGGGGAGCTGCAGGTACAGCCCAATACTAACCAAAAATGAATACATCTTCATTCAGCAGCAGTTTGGCTCTAAAAGTCATAAGTGAACACAGCTGAAAGAGTCAGATAAAGTATTTTCCTGCAGAACTTTTAATCAAAGAGAGATGTGACAGCTTCATAGATTTTCCGGTTGAAATGAGCCAATAGATGTAAAAACCTCCTGAAACACAGCTCCTCTCACACGTTCCTGTATCCAGTGTAGGAATTCAGCCAAATTCCCACCACAGGGAGTGAGCAGGCCAAGGTTGGACACTGCACAGAGCAGGGTGCACTAAGAGTGTCCATATCCCAATCAATATCCTGGTATCTTTATAGAAGAGCCTCTCCTACCTTCAACTGGGAAAAATAATTGCTTCCTGATGGCAAGTTGCATTAAAGGCATGATCTCAAAGAATCATGAAGATGAGCCAGGCAGGCACATAAGCAAGACTAATGAGTGTGATCCAGGTCTCTGTTTATAGGGCTTTTACTGTTCACACTTATTCAGGATTATCACCAAGGCAATCTGCTCCAGCCCTTGCATTAGAGGAAAACTTGGTTCTCTCATGCAGACTATTAAGCAGCCTTGCTGTATTTTTTTGCAGCAACAGCTATATTCTAGTTCTGTTTTCCTCTGGGACCATAACAACAGTTCACAATGGTCTTCAGGGAAATTAAAGAAAATTAAAGGAAACCATGTTTTACAGGAAAGTACAGATAGTACAGAGACAGCTGAATTTATCAATTGTGAAGGTAAAACATGCTAGTTGAACCATGCTGCTGAAAGGTTTAATTTGAAGGTGTCTAAAGGTTGGGTGCCTGGTTTCTGATCTCTTGATAATTCGGCCAAAGTTACCAGGCAGGCACTCTCAGAAAACATGGAAAAAGTTGGGGTTTTTTTGCTCTGCCAACTGTTGTCCTCACCTGTCAGCAAGTCTGCATTCCACAACAACGTGCCCACAAAATTGATTTTTCTCTCAGTGGATCGCCTGAATCTTAATTTTGTCTGCATTTAATGGTTTCCAAAAGAGTATATGCCTCACTGAACCATTGTCATGAAGTTAGGGCAAAAATCTTTTATGCACCCCATGAAAAGGGAAACAGATTCTTCGAGGTGTTTCTAATTAAGAGACATAAAATATAAGTTCTTCTCTTGTTTATATCTCTCCCAAAGATTCTACTTTGGAAAGTTGTTGAAATATAACAACTATAATTGCAGGCCAGGTACAGAGACTTCTTGATGTTTAGTAAAAATGGAGAAAGGTCTTTGCATACAGAAACTGCCACGTTGGGCATGTGAGCTCAGATCAAGAAACATGTTGTGTGCTGGATCCCAGAAACCTGGGAGTTTTGAGCTTTCTGTGCTTTCTGGCACTGACCCCCAAGAGAACCCTGCTTTTAACCGGAGGCCTTGGAGAAGGCTTCTAAATTTGAGTGATGGAGTTAAAGTCACAGGTGTGTAGTTAGAATAGAAGTGTGTAATTTCACTTAGTGAAGGATTTTAAAATTGGGGTGTTTAGAATACAGTAATAGGTATGGGACAAGGTGGAGATTTTGGGTGGTGTCTCTTTTGGGGCTCATCTTCCTCCTCCATGATTTCAGGCAGTAATTTCTGGTTGGACAGTCAGTGCTGCACTGCAGGTCACAGGAGTTTGGTTATTGGGTCAAAAGTATAAATAATATAGGTGTTAATTCTCTATTGGACTGTTTAGCTTTAAAAGACCTTTTAACCAGCTGGATTCACCTCCATTTTGGTCACTTTTAGCTGGTAGCTGGAAGTGCTGCTGAACTCTCTATACTTTAGATAAGATTTAATAAACAACCAAGCCTGAACACGAGAAAATTCATTTTCTTGTTTTAATCCTGACTCTGAGTGAAGACAGAAGAAAATGAAGACAAGTCACTAATTAGGTGGTACAAATACCACCTTTGCAGTTGTGTTTCTCTCCAATTCCAGAAGAATGAGGAATTTGAAAAGAAATGCAAGCTTGTTTGCCTTTTTATTATTATTTCCTAAAGAAAAGGTTATACAAAGGATGTCTCCATGGTTTCCCTCACTGAGATCACTGAGGAGCAGCTTCTTGCTCTGGTTGTAGAGAAGAAATGCCAGCACCAAAGGAGCTCACTCCAACAGCTGGCTAGCTTACAGCTATTCTGATACTTTGCTTTCTCCATGCCATGAAAGGCCTTTAAAGGTCCCAGAAACACTCGAACGAACAGGGTGTGAGAGCTCTGGGGGCAGCAGATTAATTGTAATTAGTTAATAAAGGAGCCCAGAGTGGAGGCTGGCTGCTGTCCCTGTCCCAGCTGCATGACCTCAGCCCTTCAGCACAGAGCTGGGAGTGCACAGGAATTGTACATTTGAGCCCAGAACAATAGGAATGTTATTACAGGTCCCAGGGGCAGCAGCATTGCAGGGTGTGCTTATGCACAGCTTGAGAAGACAGAAATGCTGGCCAGTCCGTTTGCTAGAGTGCATTTTCTCTGTCAGAGATTCTAGGCTAACAATTAAGAAAAATACAGATTTTGGAGTTGCATGGCAGATCTCTATCAATTTCAAACAGTAATTACTCGATGGGAGATCAAATGAATATTTATTTCTATCCAGGCTATGCATTAGAGTGCAGAAAGAAGTGAAAGCTGAAGTTATTAATAAAATAGCAAGTTCCAGAGATACGTATTCAGAAAAAAAAAAACATTTAAGCATTTTAGGCTTTAGTTATTATTTAAGGAATTCTAAGGCCATCTATCAATTAAATGCCAAACAGGTTCACAGTACAACCTTGGTTTGCAGTTCATGCAGGAAGCTCTCTGGCGGGGGCAGCTGTAAAATTAAAACTTTTAGAGGACTTAAATCTAGAGGAGAAACTGGTCAGGGGATTTCTGGTACATACTCTGATGGCACATACACAGCTGAATTACTCCCAGTTTATAGTCATCTAATTCAGAAAATATTTTCATTTTATAGCAGGAATATTTGTAACCTACTAGGACATTTGTTTTCCAAGCAGACAGGATTTCAGATAAACAGGGCAGCTCGGTTCTCTCCCTTCCAAGTCTTGGTAAAAACATTTCAATGCTCTTCAATCTTCTTCAGGTTACATTTTGGATGTAGAGGAAAGAGGGTGTGAGTGATGCTCACAGCATGATCTAGAACAGACCAGCAGACCAAAGTCATTCACAAGAGAAAAGAATCAGTTCTACAGTGTTGTAAACTGAGACACACAGAAAAAAATCCCCAAAACCACACACACACACCAATATCTCCAAAACCAGAAAAAACCCAAACAATCAAACTCTATGAATGACAAGACTAATTTGCTTTTGCACTAAGGGCAAATCTGGCTCTTGGACAAGAATTGGAGTAAATGTATTCAGAAAGCTTTGTTTTTGCAAGAAAGAAAATACCACTGTTCATCACTCTTACTGAGTTACTGTAAATACTGACAGCTGGATTTTGAAACTTGAACTAACATGAACCTTAAAGTTCATTCACTGGATGAGGATTCACAAAAAAGATTTCAAAAAGACTGCCTAGTGCCAAATCTGTGGCTTTTGTACCATGCAGTTGGTGACTGAGAAATTCCTCATGTCTCTTACAGTGGAAATGCATCCTATTGACTATGGTAGACAGATTTTTAACGATGTTTAAGCATTTTCAGGTAGGCTGCTACCTGCTTAACACATTAATCTAATTCTACAGAAGTAGTAATAAAGAATATGTGGGGAGAAAGTCTATGTCCATTTGATTAATCTGTAACAATAACCAGACACCCTAAACAAAACACACTCTGTTGAATTGGTATCCAGCTCTAGAAATGAAGGGTTTTGGGAATTACACTATTACAGAAAACTTTATCACTTAAAAATGTACTCAGGAGTTCACACCATGAGGAAAGGCTGTGCTTTTGCTGCTCAAGAATTCCCTGCTACTTCAAGGAAACTACTGTTGCCCATTCCTGGAGAACAACAATTGTATAAAGCACTGTGCTGTGAAGACATTAAAATGAGAAAATCCATAATTCTTCTAAATCAGCAGTTTATTACAAAAATGTGTTTTGCAAATCCCAAGACAACATTCCACAGAAATCTGTCCAAAAAACCGTAATTCAGGTAGAAAGCAGTGCTGAGCTCTGGTCTGCTTCTTAAACTGTGGATACCAGAACACC
>VRYO01000710.1:864669-881082 GCA_009812075.1 Sialia sialis
TTTTTTTTTTTTTTTTCTTTTTAGAGGGTGGAATGCAACTCAAACTTGTTGCAATATGTCAGAATCAACAATGGATGACACAAGTGAAATCCAAGCCACATGAAAATTGCTCAGCCTTTTTTGTTTTGGTATACAGTATTTTTGAAAACCAGACAGCTAAACTGATACAGTAAGCCGTGCAATAAATTTGGTGTCTTTCTGTTCAAAGGCCCTGGACAAATGGAGAGCACTACTAATACATCTCTTTATTAACTCTCAAATTCATTGCTCTCTATTTAGACATCTCATTGCAAGAATGAAATCTCAATTGTCGTAAAATCCATTTCCACTATTTCCTTTCAGGGAATGCTATTGAGTCATAACTGTAACACTAGATCTAATGCACTGGGACTTTGTGCCAGCACAAACACCAAAACAGCTGATACTTTGATTTTTGTTTGTCTGTCCCCTAAGACTATTCAGTAGGTATGAAACTTAATCACTTTATTTAAATTCCATTATTCTCTGAAAGAAATGCACAAAATTAATCTTTGTGCTGTGACTTCACTCAGTTTATCCCCTGGCTCTGTTATTGCTTATAAGGAAGAAGTATCACTGCAGTATTTGCACATAGCGCTCACCTGGCATCTAAAAATATATCTGTGCTTGTTAAGAAAAGGCCCAAACACAATGTGACAATTATGTCTTTGTATTGTTAAGCTGTGTACATAATATTTTGCAAATGTCTATGTAGAACATGTTGAATTTTGCTTCAGTGCCACAATGGAAGTTTGTGCAGCAGAATTGGCTATGTCACCAAGCCAGTACTGAAATCATTCACTTTAACATTCCTCAAAAGCAAACAGGTATCCAGCTACCTTTATCACTATCGCCTAAATTTACCATTTGTGGATTTTTATTATGAAGCCTACCTGGGGCTAGGCACTCCCGCAGTCATCAGAGGCCAACTTCTGATTTGCACCCAGGAGTGCTTTCAGCATTAAACTAGCTAAGACTGGTAAATGTCTCACTTCAAATTGGAACATTTCTGCCAAATTTCTTACCAAGGTAAAGCAGATTTCCATCAATACTTCCTGCTCCAGCTTCCTTTTGAAACTCTGCTTCCTTTCTTACCCCTTCTAACTTTGCACAGTGTTAGGTAAAAGAGATTTGCTGGAGAGGTGGATCCTGTAAGTATCTAGTTAGGGTGTTTTATCATCCTCTTTTAAATTCTGCAGTGGAGCTGGATCAGAACTTGACATCAGGTCATGCATCCATTTGTGTAAGTACATTCAGAACTCATGTTTCCTAGGTATCAGTCAATGGAGCTCATCCCAAATCTAACTCCAAAAAGAGCCAATCTCTTTGTGCATGCAACTTTTAATAGTTTTGTTTTTATAATTGAAGCCTATTGGAATACTTTACATATAAGATTTAAAATAAATGAGACCCTACTGGTATTACCTAGATATATGGAATATTTTAAACTGCTTCAATGAGCTTTGAAAATAATCTTCCATATCTCCAATGTTAAACAATTTTCAGAATCTAACTAGTCGATAAGAAAAGCAAGCAAATAAAATGACTTTGAGTAAATGATACATACCTAACGTGCCAAAATTGAAATCAAGGAACCTCCTTTGTTATGAAGTTTTCTTATCAGATTGAGGAATGTGCATCTATTCCAAATAATATTAAAGCTTTTAAATTATTTCACAGTGAGTATAAAGATAAAATAAAAATATCTCTCTAGTAAATAGGGCTGTTTATGTTTTGTCAAGAACGTATCATGAGTCACTTCACAGAACACCAGTTTCGTAATTTTCTTAATAGTTCCACTGCAAGATAACAATGTTTAGTTCCAAAATTAAAATTTAAACCAGTGACACTCATTTCTTGATAAGTATTATTTAAGAAGTGGCAATTCTCAAATCTATACCAATATCATGGCATCAGCTTCAGTAATTACTGGATTAATAAACAAAGTTTATCAATAGCCAGTTCATGAGTTCTGCAACATATGGAGTCCCCCCCAGCTGTTTCAAATGTAAGTGGCATTATCCTGTTAAAATCTCTGCATCTTTTCTCCATTATGTCAAGAAAACAATGGAATAAAAGCAAGGGGAGGCAAAATCCCAGGGGATAAACCATTAGAGAGTACAGTAATTCTGCAACTATAATTTTAAGGCGCGCTTCTGAGTTGTCAGCAAATTTCCAAACTTTGTCCATATACAAGGCGCACTGGAATATAAGGCACATTTTATTTTTGCAGTGAGGATCTGCGTGCAACAAAGTAACGAATTACTAATGGCACGATTGTGGGGTTTATTGGCAGGTGCTCAATTTGCAAACATATTTCATGAATTGGCGCAGCCTTTAAACGCAGCCCCAGGTGCTGTCCCCGTGCCGTGGGCCCCAGCACTCCTGCCCGCCCTCAGCACCGGCTGCCGCAGCTCTCATGGCTTGCGGCTCGGCTCGCACTTCCGAGTTGGCAAATTTCCGAACTTTGTCCGTATATAAGGTGCACTGGATTATTAGGTGCACTTCCGGGTTTAAATAAAAATTTTAGTCAAAAGGGTGCACCTTATAGTGGTAGAATTACTGTACTCTGACATGCCTGAACATCTCCTTGCCATTGCTGGAATCCTCCTTGACCAACATTTCCAAGTGCACAGCTACCGGTTGCGTGTGAAGATGCTGAATCTGTTTAATTAATGCATTTACAAGTGTTTAACAAGGGAAGCACCACGGGCGCATTTAGCTTCACCTTGGAGGATTCACTAAGAATCTACAGCCACCAATTCAGCACAAAAGAATTTTCAGCAGATCAAAGCTTTCCTTGGGTAATATTTAAACACTTAAACCCCAACACTAAACAACCTCCAATTATGCAGAATGCACTGCAAATCACGGTAACTTTATCTGATTCTTCCAAATATGCAGAGTTCACTGCAAATCACAGCAATCCGATTCCTCCAAATATGCAGATTACACTGCAAATCACAGCAATTACACAGTAAAGAGGCAGGAGTGGCAAATATTTTACAGTCTTGCATTTTCTTTGACCAGATCTGTCAATATTCTTAGAACATAAGTCAGTTCCTGGTCCACCACCTTTGATTACACACTCTGTGAAAGTTCTAGGTCTGAACTGATGCTCTGAGGGGAATATCCTCACTCACCATTGAATGCTGCCTGGTCTGAATGACCAATCTCATATTGCAAACAAGATATGTAAAGCCTGGCAGTCAATTTTACCTGCTGCTTTTTGTGATAAGGCAGCACTCTGCATAGTAATAGTGATTTCAGTTTTCTTATTACCTCCTGGGCAAGCTTTGCACAGTGTCAGATTTTGCGATCATTTTCATTCCAGCTATGCTATGTTATTCTGCTTCACCATCGTATTGGTCCATGCTTTTTATAATATGCAATGTAATTTTCTTATTTACTTCAGCTTTGCAATAACATCATAAATATAAAGGCTACCAAATACTGCAGGATGCCAGAGTTTGTTTAACATTTTAACACCATTTTTCAGCCTCTTTTAATTATTGTCCTTGACTCTTCAGGAAATCCTGTGTTCCTAGAAACCACAGTACCCAGAATCATCCTTAAAAAGCATTATATTTCTTATCTTCCCAAACATTCAATACCAAGTACAGTGGTGGTGCCTGTGGCTCAGCCTCACAGGAGCTCCCCTGCAGAAAAACCTGCTTTTCTAATTCAAACTTCAGGCACAAGATAATTTTTTTGGCTCATCATTATTGACTGTAGGTTCAATCTGCTTAAGGGAATAATTTATCACCACACTCTGATTTCCAGGTGCATAAGATAGATGAGCTAATTGTGCTGGGAACTTACAACAATCTTGGCTGCTTGCACTGGAGCTACACCAAAATGTGGTGGACCACAGTGTGAAGAAGCTGGCTTTGTGCAGAAATATTTAATATGCTCTCTGCATCCCACTCTCCTTCACTTGGGATAATTCCTGTGGCTCCAGCAGTACTGTGCATGTGCTGATGCAGCCTGGCTCACTGGTACCACGGAAATTCATCCCTGCTGAGGCTCTGACACAGTGACTTCTGCACCAGGAATCAGCAATGTGTGTTTGCTCATCCTGTTATAAATGCAACATCTTGTGATTCACAGCCACAAGAAAAGTGCTGAGAGAGGTGTTTAGCCTGATTCTTGCATCCAAGCTATATTCAGGGCACAACTAAAAATATGCATTGAAAAAAACACTCTATCAGCTGCTCCCACTAACAGCTGGTAGCAATCCTTTATCTCTTTCCCTCTTTGCAAAGGAAGTGAAACCTGGGCACCATCACAGCCAGCTGTTCAACATTTGGGACTTCCCTCACACTGGCAGTAGCTCTGGGCTCTGTTTCAGGTGGCTTTGAACCCTTTTAACAGATGATAAGACAGAACTAAATTGCACAAGTCAGGACAGTCCTGGCATGGTTTGGATACACAGCTTGCTCCTCCAAGTCTGGATGAGATCAGAGACTTCATCTGGACACGACTCAATGAATACTCCCTTCTCTTCTGTCCTTCTTCACCTGCATCTCTGCCCCCTTCTCAGCATCAAGAACAGCAAAGTTACCAAGTTTCCTCAGAAAAAACAACAAACCCAAAACAACAAATCAAAACAAAAAAACCCCAAAACAATTCCCCCCAAAAAATCCCCAAACCCCAAAGAAACCCAAACCAAAGACTCCAGCAGGTTCTCAGGTATGGAAAACCCAGCTCAGTTACATTTGGCAAAGACCTTATCTTTAATTGCTCACAATAGGAAATCACCTGCATCTCTCCTCCCTTCTCAGCACCATGTTACAAAAACAGCAAGGTTACCAAGTTTAGCCTCAGAAATAACAACAACAAACTCAAAACAAAAAAACAAAGCAAAAACCACAAAGAAACCCAAACCACAGACTCCAGCAGGTTCTCAGGTATGGAAAACCCAGCTCAGTTACATTTGGCAAAGACCTTATCTTTAATTGCTCACAATAGGAGATTTCAGCAGTAATAAACAATCCTGTCAGCCTCAGTACCAGCACTGTGCACATGCACACATTCACATCTATTTTCATGCTGTGCACAGATTTCCTGCACAATAGACTAATACCAGTTTTCCCATGCTTCACAGCTTGGTTTTGATTGGTTAAGGAAAAGTGGATAAAATACCAGTGTTGAATATTTATTTGCTGGCTTATTTCATTTCAGTGGTTAAGGGAGTAGCATGCAGTTGCCTAGAAAACATTTTCCTCAAATTGCTTCTCAGCTGCTCTGATGTCATCCAGGGTATTTGTGTCTACAATGAATAACACATTAAGAAAGGGTATTTTTCACAGATAAAATAAGGAAGTAATTTTAACACCATACCAGCACTGTTTCAGATTCAGAGTCAAGTTTTTATATTGTTGGTTTGCTGGGATTGGATTTTTTTTGGGTGCTATTACAGAGTGAACAAGCCAAAAGAAAAATCTGTGTTGCAAGATGACAATACACTGAACACAATTTAATCAGTCTAAAAGTTTGTGAATTGAAAACTATGCACACCTGGTAAGCTCCTAAGAACTGACTGTAGAGGGTTCTAGTCATGAACACTGTGCATGAAATCCTGAAACTCATAAAATCACTCTACTCATGCAAAGTACGGCTGTGCCTGGTTCTTGCCGCAAACCCAAGACACATAACTGGCCCTCCTCTTTCTGAAGCATACTCTGAAAAGAGCTATTTTCCTTATGAAATAACTCCTAAGCTGTTTTAAGGAGCCTTTCTGATAAGGGTTTTTCCTTTACAAGGAAACTGTTCATCACAGTTAGGTTTGACCTGCCACTGACACGTTCAGAATGAAAACAGACTAAACCTCACATTTCTCATCTTATGCTTAAAATTTTAATTCCTACTCTTTCTCCTTTCTATTTATGGAGAGCTAGAGATTGCAAGGTGTGTGGGCTGGCCATTTTTAAAGGCACTCCTTGGAGTCATAATGAGCATTTGATTTCCAAGTTCTTTGAATAAAGCAGGTTATCCAGACTGGCTCTGGATCAGCCTGAGACTTTCTGTGTTTCAATGAACATTCTTTTCTAAGAGCAGAGTCTGAGGTGCTTGGGCCCTACATTCATGATGCAGAGCCTTGCTAAGTGTTGTTTTCCTCTAGAGCAAGATTCCTTCCTGGAAATTCAAACCATATAAAACAATTATAACTCACTCTGATTTTTATTTTACCATTTCAGCTTGGACACCCCCAGCCGGTCCCTCAGAGGGGTGATGGGCAGCTCAGACTAAATGAATGTAGGAGGACAGAGGCTGTGCCTCTTTATGGTGGTCTCAGAGTGAGAAACTGCAATCTGTAGCTTTCTTACTTGAATATAATGGGAAAGCTGCAGCTCAGGGTTTTTATTGTCTTCATTTCTTGTCATCTCTGTTATGAATACAGATGTTCCTGAATAATTTGGCCATTTTCCAGTCAGTAAATCCTGAATAAACTGATACCTCCTCATGAGTAAGTTTGTATTGTATTCAGCAAAGGCATCCAAATTAATACAACATCTGGACACGTTAAAATCCTAACAACTCCAACTGAGTGTGGTCACATTCACCAAAATGTATGTGGTGACGAAATTAGCATACCAACATTTTTCACATATCAAGGGCAGTCAGGATTTTGTTCATTCTTTGAACAGTTATTTTATTATCAGGTGATGTGTTTTGTAATTAGTATCTGAGGAGGTTCACGTAAGGTAGCAGAAAAATTTAAAACTTTCATATGAAAGCAATCAAAGCATGTAAGCAAGCAGAAATATCTTGGCTGCAGAGGAATAATTTGTGTAGAACAAACTACAGCCCCAAACATATGATACACAAGAAACCTTAATTTAGATGCTAATTAACCCAAATGTAAGAATTACAGGGTTAATTAAGCAACATATCCCTCCCACAATTTTATCTGCTGCAGACACAGGTGAGAGGAGAAGGATCTACCATATGATTGAATTAACCACAAGCCACAGTGGGAAGTTATGAGAAACATTTTTGGTAAGTATTTAATTAGGAGTCCTAAGTAGGATGGATTCTGCATTTAGATTACATCCATTTTTATTATTGGACATGAAATATCAAATGATCAAGAAAACAGCCACTTTAACAGCTATGTAATAAATGTTTCTCCTGCAGCACAGTTGTTAAACCAAAACATATATTTCTAATCAATTTAGTTATAACCAGCATGCAGAAAACTCATTAAATTTAAATTAAATCCTTATTTCAAGCACAGTGTGACCACTCTTGGTACAGTGGCTTGTTACATAGCAATTTTCTTTTCAAGCTCTGTTCTCACTTTTCCTGGTCCGTGACACCACCTGTAAAACAATATTCTCTGCTCAGACTCAGGCAGCTCATTTCTTGGGTAATGGTCAGAGAAGCAGAAAAGGTTCTCAGCTAGACTAAATTTATTCTTTGGAAACTGTGAGAATTCCGTGACATTTACAAACAATCTTTCTTTTTTGAGTATTGATTCTGCAAGAATCATCAACAGCTTCCTTAATTTAATTTTAAAGGTACTCCATCCCCAACCAGCCACCTTACAGGAAGATTTGCCGAGAGCAGACCTCAGGCTTGTTCTTCCAGCTGGAAAAATCCCACTTTTACCAGAGTACAAATGTAAAGCAGGCAGGCAGGAAACCTTCCACTCCACCTAAACATGAAATAACTAATTAGAATAATGACTAGAAAATATTGTAATTGTAAGCCTTGTGCCCTGTCCTGGTTTGTCCTAGTTTGGAGGACAGGTGTCTGCTAAGAAGGGCAGGAGCCTCTCTTTGAAATGGAGAATGTAAACCCCCTCCTTCCAAATTATTATAATTTTGAAATTAAGGGGCTCTCCAGCAAAGATATGGGA
Organism: Sialia sialis; assembly: GCA_009812075.1. NCBI lineage: Eukaryota > Metazoa > Chordata > Aves > Passeriformes > Turdidae > Sialia > Sialia sialis. The sequence goes on from VRYO01000710.1 coordinate 872,552, forward strand.
ATTAGGAATAACAGTTCTTTACTATGGAAATTAAAATAGAATTACAGTACTACAAAGAAGCAAACCCCAAACCCTGACAAAGTTAGGACACAACCTGACACCCCATCAGTCAGGGTGCTGGCAGCAGTCCCATTAAATGGTGGCTGCATCCTCCTGCAGTGACAGATGTGGTTCAGTTGAAGCAGTGCTCCTGTACAAGGTGCAATTTTCCTCCGAAGGTCCAGTGGTGACGTGGAGAAGTGTGGTTTTCCCTCTGGAAGTCCAGTGGAGAATGGACTCCCTTAGTGTCCCAAAACCTCTGGTTTTATCTTGGTAAGAAATGTTGGATTCTTCCCCCTGGCTGGAGCAACTCCCAATGGGATGAAATAATTTTATCAGTCCCACAGTGGGACTCAATGAGCCGTTAACAGAGGATAACTTCTTGGAGGAAGGATGGGTTGTGAAAAGATAAAGAACAATGCCCCACCTGGTTTCAATGGATGGCCCATTAGCAGAATATCTCCCACAGAGATCAGGATCACTGCCCCCACCTGGTCTCAACAGATGGTGATAGAATAGATACCTTTGATCACATCCTGTTTTGTAACCCAAGACATGGTTACAGAGGCTTAGCACAATGTGACTGTGTTCTCACAAGTTATTTGTGTGGGGTTAATTCCTCCTGCTGCTAAATGAAGTGATTTTCTTCAGCTATTTTGTTCCAAAGATTCAGCAAAAGAATTCACCCTGACAAAGAATTCACAACAACAATTCATGACTCACAAATAAAACTATTTTATAAGCACTGCAGATCCCATGAGGAAAAATATCCTATTAAGGATATTCAGAATGATGCACAGGGCTTTCAGATTAGTTATACTTTAAGTGGTAAATGCTGAATTTGGTCTATTAATGCTTTACCAAATGGCAGAGATCTAGGCTCAGGATGCATTAGGGATTTTACAGATTTTAAAGAATACACCTGATCTATTAGGTTTAGGGAAAATGTGTAAGTTGTTTGTAACCCAGCTCAAGGATTCCAGGAATGAATTCCATGAAGTGGCATTTGTTCTTCATGGGCTCCAAATCCAAATAATATTTAACAGCGTTTTTTTGACCATGCCACCATACTGAACAAAAGCAGCCAAGATAGGGAAAAAAAAATTCCAAATCCGCTATACATTTTTCTAAACTGTTTTTTTAACCAGTTATCTTCATAAGTTTAAGCTGGAAAATGTATAATCATGATACTAGTAATTCTAATTTAGTTTTGTGTCCTTTCTGAGGGTATCATGCTGTGCAGGAAGGATCTAACAATATTTTCACTGCTGTCTCATGGAAGAGTTGCTTCAGTAGTTTGAGTTTAAATCCATGACCATTTCTGTTTCTAGAGAAGAGTCTTATTTGAGAGTTTACATTGCATGTTCCCAAAGGAACCCAGATTAATATCTTTACAACTTAATGTTCAAACTATACAAACTGTTGCACCTAAAGTCACTCTAGAAGAGGTAATGACAGAAAAATCCTGAATTGAAAACCCTTTTCCATTTGATAAAAGAGCAGGGTGGAGAGGTGTCTTACATCAGGGCAAAAGGAGAGTCAGACTGAGCTCCTTGTGTTGTTCTCTCAACATTTCTGAGTTTGTAAACATTTATCTGCTCCTTTTACAGGGTTCAGTCACTGCTCAGAGCTCTCCCACACCAGTCTCTCTACCACAGTCATTTTAATGGTAACCAAATATTGAACTCACTGCAAGTCAATAAAAACGTTTATTGACTAAAATATTCACTCTATAAACATGCACAGTCACAGGGCTTCTGTTGTAAAAGAGTGGCAAAGTAGAAAGAGGAAATTAGCAAATTTGAAAAAATGAGTAACTCTGACATTATGGCTAGTTGAATGCACACTATTAAACACAGTATTTATATTTACTGGAATAAATCTTATCTAGTACCAAAATAGGACACAGAAAAATGTATATTTAGAAAGCACAGAAGGTTTTACTCTGCAATCCTTAGAAAGAAATGGATTTTGGGTCTTATTGGCATCTTCAGGTTGGTTCACTAAACCTTTAATATTCATGTCACATTACAGAGGTTACTCTGTAATGACCCCTGGCTCTGTCAGCAGCAAAATTCTGCATCTCCTGATCCTTCACCTCTAAGGATGAAATGTAAGAAACCAATTAATGGTCCTACCTCTGTTTAGTTTGTGAGAAAGAATGGTGTAGAAAAATTCTCTAAGATCATACAAGGGATATCTACCAACATCTATTCCATCAATCACCTGCACATTTTTTTGAGTATACTTTTTCCATTGCTGTTTTTAAGATTATAAGGCTGTATCTGATTGTTTCAAGAAGCCACAGATATTTCAGTGTGGCTACAGAAATATAGAGAAGCATTGATTGTTCAAGTTTTGTGGCCATTTCAAAACATCCTTTTACAGTGGATATTAAGCTATTTGTGCTTGCTTTATCTAGTAATTTCAGATTCCTTTCCTTCCCAAAGCCACAGGTATTAATGAAAAATAATTTAAAGAAATATTTGGCAAATTTATAATGGATATGAACCATCTGTAATAAAGGAGACACATAAATTGTTATTTGGAGTTCTAGACAGCATGAACCCTGCTATGGAGAAAACAGAAGTCAACTGAGAATTGAAATCTTTTTAGGAGCACTTGTGATAGCTCCATAACAATTATTAAATCTGCATTTGCAATGTAGATTTCCATACCTACTGAGAAGCTGAGTGGATTCTGTATGCCACACTAGAATCAATATAAATTCTGTGACAGTGAATCACCTCCCTCTCCTTGCAAACACAGTTCCTGGGTTCTGGCAGCTTCCAGACACACAGTGGATTCCATTAAAACACTGATTCATGTTTTTCTGTTTCAGAGTACTCTAGACCTGTTCCAAAGTGGTAAAACCCCAACAATTACTCTTGCAGCCCAAGAATGATTTAGTCTAACCCATGAATCTGGCTGCTCTTCATGGAAGTGTTATTAATCATGAAGACTCCTTTAATTATCTGCACAAATGGTTCATGTTCTGTTACAGAAAGTTCAGTATGAATTTAATATTCTCAATTATAGAAAGGTTTGATCCTGGCTGTAGCTTTTTTAAAATACAGTAATTTCACAATTATAAGCCGCACCTTTTTCATTGAAGAATCCAGCCTACCCCAGTAGTGCAGCTTATATTCAGGTGCGGCTTATCTATGGACAAATCCCAGTGAAATGCCAATCCAGAAGTGAGAGCCAGCCAGGAGGGAGCCTGGGGCTGCCTTTAAAGGCTTTGCTGGTCTATGAAAACTGTTGCAACTTGAGCACCTGATACCAATTTGTGTCTGTTACTAATTTGTCACTTTATTACACATGGATTCTCACTTAAAAAAAAAAAAAGAAAAAAAAGAAAAAAAGTGCTGCTTATATTCAGGTGTGGCTTATATATGGACAAATACCGTGGTCTACCTGCCTACCAGAAGGTGCGGCTTATAATCAGGTGCGGCTTATAATTTTGAAATTACTGTAATCAAACCAAATATCTTCAAAGTCCAAGACCAAATAATGCTTGTTTGGGTCAGGAGCCAAATGGCAGCATGGCAGCACAGTGTTAGCAAAATGAGAAAGGCTTCATTAGGATCTTCAAAGCCCATAAATCACAAAAAAGAAAAACCCAAAAGATTTCTTCATCTGGTAAGCTCAGCGTTCCTTACAGAGTCAATGAAGTTTAATGTCAAAAGGATAACTGAATACAGCAACTAAGAACTGCAGCTTTGTATTTCTGGCTATCAGCTTAATAATGAATCTTAAAAATAATTTTATCAGTTATACACATAATTAAAATAGCTCCAGCTTTATAATACTGATGAGATAATTAAAGTAATTAGAAATTACACCTACTTGAACAGTCAGTCAGTAAAAGCAGCTTTAATCACAATCAAAATCTTTTTTTCCCTGAAGGAAGAATTTTTTTCCCATAGTACAGATTTTTGGTAGCCTCCCATTCATTTTCTGCAGACAGTGATTAGAATAAGCCTTGTCAGTGGTTGGAAAGAACACATTAGGAATGATTTTACACAGAAAAAAAAAAAAAATCAATATCCCATTCCTGGCATTCAGAACTCTTTTTAGCTGATCTTTTCTTCCCCCAAATACTCTATCCCTTGTTTCTCAGAAAAGCTCTCCTTACAGAAACCTCTGTCTTAAACAAAACATTTGCTTTCACACTTGAAGGTAAGAATTTTATAGTACAGAACACTGCAAGCCAGTTTAACAGAATTTGTTATTTTTAATTTGTGCTCTGGTACTGGCAAAGGCTTGGCTAATACTGTTTAAATGAACCTCCTGAACACTCCTTTCTCAAGAATTATCTTTTGTCACCAACATAACAAAGGCATGCAAGGAATACAAGACAGCTTGAAAATTCTGATTTCCAAGAAATTCTAGGAGTGCAGCAGGTAAGGTGGGTTGGATGCAAGAGCAGACCAGGTTTTGATGCAGTTCTCTGATCAAAGGCAGCTAATATTTCATGTTCTACTCTGCAGTTCAAAATAATCCCATTCCCCTATTTTTCAATTTTGCCATTCTTTAAGATGTCAGCCTTTTGCATATTTTTTAAAATTTCATTTTTAATTTTTACTTTTGGAGCAGAAGAAGAGTTTGGCAATACTTGTATGCTAGTTGCAAATAAACGTGCCAGTCAGCTTATGTTGTATTTATACTAAGTACAAACACCCCTGCCCAATATTTAATGAGCAATTAAAAATATATTTAAAAGGGGTTTTATTGCATTCAGTTTAGGAGCACTGAACCTTGCTCTGTCACACCCCAACTTCCAAACTATCTCTATTAAAAGGATTAAAATTTGGCCAAGATTTCTGTAAGGCAAAGCTCAGAGAATGCAACATCCACCCACAAAGCTGCTTCAGCATCAGTTTGACTTTTCTTGCCACAACCATTTGATTTTGAAGATTTGATTTGGGCAGGAGTTCAAGTAAAAATGTGCCTTGATTATTGATAACTGTCAACTACCAACAATTTTCTTTATACTAAATACAAGTTTTTCCATATTAGAATGCTGTAATAAAATGTCTCATGAATCTGTTATGGAAAATCACTATTAAGGCCATGCCACTTCTAAGTATTTTTCCTTGAACTTTGCCCTGTAAATGGTTAAAACAAAGCCTTACACATCTTTTCAAGCATGTAAGGTTCTCGCAAAGAAAAGAGGTGTGTTTTACATTATATAGAGGTTATTCAAGGGAGATTAAATACTCACTGAGGTTATACACCAGAGGAACTGCAGTCTGAAGACAAGGAATTCAGAAATTCAGATCCCATTAGGGATAAGAAATCAGGCTGCTATTGCTAATAGTTTCTGTCTGAGTTTAAAATAATCATCTCATATGCTAGCACAGTGAAAACGTGGTCTTTAGCTGAGACAAATGTTTTAAAACCAGATGAAATGCAGCTAAGTATAGATTCACCAAACCCAGTTTTAGCCTCCTTTAAAAATGCTAGAGAATTCCTTTTGAAAAATACCTTAACAAAGCAAAGCATTCACTTAAGATCAGCTCATTCTAAAATGCTGTAATTTCAGCTGAATTAATGTTTCAATAGCAATGAATTTTCAAGCTGGATCTACCAATCAAAAGATGAAAGCAGGCTTTTTTGCTGTTGTTTGCTGTTTAGTTTTTTTCTTTTTTTTTTTCCTACAGACCAATGAATTGCTTCATTCATCAGCAAAACAGGAGGAAATCTAAACTTTGGAAAAAGTAGCATTGGGGTAGAGTACATCAAAATTTCTGTCTTTTAGCAGGACCACTACATACAGCCTTCTACTCCCACTTCCATAGCTCTGGGGAAACATTCTGGGTGAGGCAAAAACCTCAAATTCTCCCAGCAGAATCCCTGCTATGGCCCCACCTCGCTGACTTTCTGAAATCCAAAATAAAGTACATTTACTATTTTGTACTGAATGCATTGTCATTCACTTCTTGAAGTCTTACACTTCTGTCCTCACTGATGGGTTTTGCATTTCTCCTTCTTTTGGGTGCACCTGAGGCATGGTAATACAGCAAGAAGTAGGAAAAAATACCATCAGATTATGAAATTCACTATCTAGACAGTCACAAAAAAAGTTGTGGCTCCTGTGAGCCACACAGTTTTTAGAAGAAGGGACCCAACTATTCCTGACTTACAGAAGTTCTTGATTATTTCCTCAGCTGTGTTGTAACTGGATGCTGACTTTGATTGGAGGGGGCGAGAGGGAAATGAACAATTTACCACAAATAACAAGTGTACCAAATACCACCCTTTATTGAAGAAGGGATTCTGAAATAGTGCTCTCCAGCTCTTGGTGCTAAATTAGAGTTCAGGTTTAAGAAGGTAAGGTAATAAATTAGAGTTCAGGTTTAACAAGATAATCTTCCCGTGTTTCCTTTTCAGTGATTGGAAAACCAAAACGTTCTCCTCAGAGTTGCTTTGAACCCTTCTCTGCCCCACACCCTCTTCTTCCCAGAAGAATTCTGAATTTCTCCACTGGCTGCACAGGACAGATGCATATTCACACATCAGCTGCAAAATACCAGAGATGAGTCCACAAGACAATAATCTCCAGCTCTGCAGCCATGAAATGTTTCATTCAAAACAGAGCAAAGTGATCCTCAGGAGGAAACCAGAATTTTCCAGGCAACCTCTTCCATCCTCTGTTTTTTTGGCATTGGGGTGTGAATCTAGATGCAGGTCATGGTTAAAAGGGATCAGTTTTCTTTCATGGCATCACTTTACTAAAAGCAACATTGAATTTTGAGAAGAAAGGTATGATGGTAAGCCAGATCTGGGTAGGAAATTTGATCTTAATCTTACAGAAGGACAGGAAACTTGATATGCTACTTTCCCCTCACTTACTTCAGACTCAAGGAAAGCTGTTGGTTTTCTCTCAAAAGAATTGGGCACCCAAAGAGGTCTAAAGCATACAGAAGTCCAAAGTAGTTAAGCTGACATTGCCAGAGTAAATTTACTTCTGAGATACAGAAATCTTAAAACTTGGATGTCAGCTTAATGCAACTGCTTGACTGTGGGGAGAGTGTATATTTGTATAAATATGTGTTTATATATTTTTATGAAAGTACTTTCAGTAGTAGAAGGAGTTATCACCTGTAAAGCAAGAAAGACTTACAGAGCAGAGCTCCTGGATTGTGCAGGTTTGTCTCGATCACAAAAAATGTTAATTGAGTGATTATCACTTGTGCAGGCAACCAGCCCTAATTTCTGAAAGCTAGACCAGATTTGAGATGGACAGTGCAGTGAAAATCAGCAAGATTATGTGATTTAGCTAAACTCAAACCACCAATTAATAACTACTGCTTGCATCAGAAGTTGTTCAACAAAAAAGGGGTAGTTAGATTAGATGGCACTTCTCAACCAAGAGCATTTAATTTCTGTCTCTCTGATCTGAGAGACTGTATTTTTCAATGTAAAGTTTGCATTAGAAATTCAATGGAAAGATGATATGTCTTTTTTTCTGCATGCCTCCAAGCAGTGATTGCCAGGAATGGTTTGTATTTGAGTGGGAAAAGCTACAGACAGGAAGAAAGACTCAACTGACTTGGACTGTATTATCAGAAGGATTTAAAAATAGCCCCACAATTTTTGGGAATCAACTGGAAAATGAATTAGAGGAATGGAAGTCCTTTAATCTTCAAGGGGCTCAGTCACAATAGGTTGATGATATCCTTATAGCCACCAGAACTAAAGAACTGAGACCTAACCCTCCAATCGTTAAACCTCAGTTTAATGGGTACAGCCTATCAAGGAAGAACGCCCAAGTGATGAAGAAGACTCTGACCTTTTTGGGTTTTGAAATCGTCTGAGGTCAAATGAAGCACAGAAAGAACAAAAAGCTTCCTGCCAAATCCCAGAGCTGTAAGAGAATTGTCTGCCTTTCTTGGAATGGTCAGGTGGTGGATCAGTAATTACAGATTGCCAGCTCATGGGGCTTTTAAAAACTGCCCAGAAAGATTTTATAAAATGGATTGATCCTACTCAGGCTGTGCTCAAACACCTTAAGAAAGCACTAATGAGGGCTCTAGCTTCAGACCTGCCAGATTGGAGGAGATCTTTTGAATTATTCACTTATGGGGGACAAAATACTGCCTTGGGAGTTCCAGCACAGTTCCCAGGGGAGCAGAGATGAGCCAGTGCATGCCTTTAACAGCTTGATGGCATTGCCCTCAAAACCACTAGGGTGACACTGCCCTCAAAACCACCAGAGTGACACCGCCCTCAAAACCACCCCTGTTGCTGATCCTGCTGTGTTTCTGCTGGCCACCAAAGTGGGAAGCACTCCAGAACACGACTGGCCACAAACGATGGAAGAAGTTTATTCCAGCTGACTGGATTAAGGGACAGCCTGACACAGAACCCAGATTGGGAGCTATATACAGGCAGAAGTGCTTTGTTTGCAGTGGAAAACACGTCAGGATATGTGCTAGCTACCCAGAGTCAGCTAATTGAATCTAAGTTTGTAATGTCAAATGTTT
>VRYO01000710.1:882082-908747 GCA_009812075.1 Sialia sialis
GTTTCACCTGGACAGATTCTAAATTTGCTTTTGGCATAGTGTGCATCCTGTGGGGCAATCTGGAAGGAGGGAGGTTTGTTATCAATACTTGCTGATGAAACATGGGACACAAATATCACATTTAACAGTACAAAAAACAGCTGAAGTTGCAGTCATGCACTGTGGAGCACACCAGACAAAATGAGACAATGACTTGGCCAACAGAGTGTCTGGAGAAGCTGCAGAAAAAGGCATCCTTGCTTTGCTTCTGCAATGAGAGACTAGACACCAGATATTAAGCCAGAATAAAGTGCAAAAGATTGTCAATTGGAGCATTAGAAGGGAGATTTCAGCCCTGTGGATGGGCAGTCACCCCTAATGGACAAATAATAGTTCCTGAAGAACTACACTGAAATCTATACACTGAAGTGCAAATGGTTAAAACACCTAAGAAAGACAGTCATTAGCTCCAAGATGACTGAGATTGTGTATTCAAAGACTTAAAATCATGGCGCATGTAAAAGAAATAATGCAAATACTAGAAATAAAGTGGAAATAGGGGCTACAAAATCTGGTATCTCCCTGAAAGATCAGCAGCAAATTGACTTTACAGAACTTCTACATAAAGACAGCTATGAATACATGATATAAATATATTTTGGCCTGGCTGATTTTGGTGTCACTGGGGGTTATGTAGCTACTGTGCCCTGAGGGGCCCATGTCCTCATGCTGGCCAGGTGATACAGAAAACAGGTGATATTTTCTGTACCCTGAGCATCTATGTTACAGGCAGGACAGCAGGGAGCTGTGGCTGCAGCTCTGTGTTTGGCGCTTTCCAAACACAGTGCCTGATGCTTTCCAGCTTCTTCACCCTTATGAAGGTGGGAGGTCACACCTCACAATGTGTGACACATGATGTCAAAGTTAGTCCTTCCCAGGTGAAGAAAGGAAGTTACAATGATGAAGAGCTGCAGTTCTGAAATATTTGCAGAACTGCAGAACTGAGCATTCAGGCTGTGCTTGGAACAGAGTTCCTGAACTTGTCTTGCTCAGATCATGAAGAACAGACACTTGCAGCTGTGTGACTAAAAGGGTGTGGTACTTGCAGTATAATTCAGTCAATGCCCTCTGGAAAAGAAAGAAAAAAAGGGAAAGAAAGGAAAGAAAAACCTTAGATGAACAATTACCTACAAACCAGATAACAAGGATGTTTTTATTTAGCACTAATCTCAACTCCTTGATGGCTAAAGTTAAGTTGGATAACCTTCTGAAGTGCCTTTATTAAACATGGGATGAATGGACTAAACCACAGCTGCCCCTGTATGATTTTAATGTATTCCAGTACGTCACAGAAATAAGACATTTTTGTATTTCCCACTCTGTGGGAGTAGTTTTCCTGCTATTTTTTTGTACCCAGATGGAGTCTATAGAGCACATTTTTTATTCTGCTGGTGTGGTGACTAGTTAGGAAGCTGTTTTATTTCTGGTCTTGCAAACTGCTGAGAATGCTAAATCTAATAAAGCATGCACAGAGTTCACTGATTCACCCATCTGGCCACGGTTTTGTGTGCATTTGTAGAGAGTGCTGGACTGAAATTGCAGTACTGGCTAATCCACATAGAGACACAGCTCCTAGAAAATCAGTAGAAAATGTTGACCAGTGCTGCTCATCATTCCTGAAGGAGGTATTGAACATTTGCAGTTACATCAGTTGGGTGATTTTAGTACCAGCATCAAGGGTATTAATATCAAATTATGTAGTTTTGCTACTGTGAGCAATGTGATCATTTCAGTTAATCAGGGAGATCTTCACTCCTTCTGCACCAAGGAGCATCATAATCACATCCAGAGCTATGCATCTTTTATATGTTCTTGTTTGTGGGTATTCTGCCTGGAAAACTAATGGATATTGGTTTCTGCAATGTAGCTTGCATTTTTCCAGCAAATTCCAATTTTCATCATGTAGAAATATAAAGATAATAGTGCATGTTTGGAAATGGAAACAACTCTATTCAGAAGGCAAAAATTATGATCTAAACCTGAGATTAGAAAGAAAAGGCCTGAAGGTGAGGGTGGAGGGAAAGATCTCCCTTACCTAAGAGTGCATTAGATTTTTTGAGTGCCTGTGATTTGGAAGGTAGGAAAGTTCAGACCAAAGCAAGTTTGAGAAGCTCAGAAGTTTTTAAGATGGCTGTGAACTATACTTGGGTTCTCCTGAATTAGTGAATGACTACAGAATGGGTAAATGATTGGTGAATGTGTCAGAAAGGTGTGGAGGGCCCACCAAAGAAGAGGTTTTCTACATTTACTATAATGTATTTATGCAGTTTAAAAAACCTCAATTCCTCTGCTCATAAATGCAGTAGTATATTCTCAATACATTATGAAGAGTGATTCACTTACATCCCTTTGAAAAGCATAGTTTGTGTTGATTGAGAAGTCCTACACATGTAAAAAATCCTGCAATGGTTATCAGGTGACAGCTATTACTTGGTGCTGTTGCATGTAGTAGAGTTATTTTAAAATTTTGAGTTATTCTGGTTGTGTTATATCTGTGACTGCCAGTGTTACACTTTACCCTATGAGCAGTGGTTACAAGATTGTACAAGACTCACAAATGCAGCTTTTTGTAGTCATTTTTTACCACATAATGAAGAATAATTTCAGTGCAACAATTCATAAAAGGAAAAAGTGCTTAACAGTCCTTTGTTGTATGCCTTTGGTATGAGTGAAGGAATTCAGTAAAGCATGAAAAAATTTCCTTTTTTTATTGTCACTTTATTAGCTGATTTGCTCAAATGTGAGAATTAATGGCAATTCAGCTGCACGGTGTTAATGGCCTAATCATTAATTTGCCTGGGAGTTACTCTAATAATAATTAGAAGGAGCTCATTTGTTATTAATGTGGGGGCAGTGAGCATGACTTTAAAATAATAATCCAATTAACATGCATTGAGTGGAAATTTTATAGTTTCCATAGCATGAGTGGCTGCTGCTGTAATTTGAAAATATTATTTCATGTCACCAATCTGAAAGTGTGGTGTTTTAAAGAACAAGGTAATGAATCCTATCAGGTGTCAGGAGCTAATTGTGCTGAGCTGGGGGCAGGAGATGGGAACCAGCACTGATTGGCCTTGGTGGCAAATTCCTGCAGGTGTCCGTTTGTCTCTTTAGGGATCACAGAAAGGTGTTTACAGGGAAAAGAATCATATCCCCAAGGGTCAGACACCTGAAGCACTGATTAGGGCAGGAGGGAAGAGTAATTGGTGAATTAGGAACTTTGTGTTGATGATTTGGTAAAAGAGCTTGTGCTCCCCTCCAGAGCAAGCTTGGTTAAAGAGGAGCTGTGAGAGGACTCTGGAGCAGGCTGGCCACTCGAGGGGCAAATTTGGGTAAGGAAATTATATGTTTCTTAGCTAACTTAATGTAATAACTTGAGTGGATAGTCAAGGCAATTAGAAAGATTCTACTGTTGTGCTGAGGTTACAGGATTTTCTGATGCTGTATTTGAGGTAAGAAAAAAGATATAAGATTTTTTTTGTTGTTGTTAACTGAATGATTGTGGGTAAATCCAATAGAAGTTTCTGGGTTAGTCATTCAATAAAACAAGATATGAAGGCAGGCTTGCAGTTGGATTTGCTAGCAGCACATCTCTAAGCTCTAGAGGTGCTCGCGCTGTTCAGTATCTTTTACAGTTATATGTTGGTACTACACTACTAACTAGATGGGTAAATTGCGGTTATACCATGGAAGGTAGTATAGAATTTCTCTTGCATCATTCCTGACTTTCTTTTGCTCATTTAAAGGGAAAAATACCTTTATTCAGATGAAAAAAAACTTTTAAAATTAATGGTCTTCTCATGCAGTTATATTTTGTGATGCTTACAGTTGTGAGCATGCTGTAGAGAATACCAACACTTAGGTGTAGATGTTGATGCTTTCAGCTGACTGTTCAGGGAGGGAAGGTGTGATCTGCCTTTTACATCACAGTAGGTAACAGACTGTTTCAGAGTGCTCCTAACTCAACAGGAGACAGTCTTGCCTAAATCTAACCAAATCAAGAAGATAATTGTTTCCAGCAGTCGCTACCCTATGCCCAAATGTGTGCCAAATGTGAATTCCTTTATTCAGGACATCTTTGGATAAAAGACGTCCTGGTTTGGAGGACAGGTGTCTGCTAAGAAAGGCAGGAGCCTCTCTTTGAAATGGAGAATATAAACCCCTTCCTTCCAAGATTATGATTTGGAAATTGAGGGGCTCTCAGGCAAGGATATGGAGATTAGGAATAACAGATCTTTACTAGAGAAATGAAAATAAAAATACAGTACTACAAAGAACAAACCCAAACACTTACAGAGTCAGAAAACAACCTGACACCCCATCAGGCAGGGTGTTGGCAGCAGTCCCATTAAATGGTGGCTGCATCCTCCTGCAGTGACAGATGTGGTTCAGTTGGAGCAGTGCTCCTGTAGAAGGTGCAGTTTTCCTCTAAAGGTCCAGTGATGTTGTGGAAAGGTCTAGTTTTCATTTGGAATCCAGTGGAAAAGGCTGCTCTGATGTTCCAAATCTCAGTTTTTATCTAGGTGGGAAATGTTTGGCTCCTCCTCCTGGCTGGACCATCTCCCAATGGGATGATGTAATTTTATCAGTCATGCAGTGGCACTCAATGGGCCATTAACAGGAGATGTCTTCCTGGAGGAAGGATGGGTTGTGGAAAACATAAAGAACACCGCTCCACCTGCCTTAACAAGTAGTGATAGAATACACAGTTCTGGTCACATCCTGCATTGCAACCCAAGACAGAGGTCACAGCTGCACATGTTTTGTGCCAGCTGAGGGGATAGGTATTGCTCTGTTGGTGTGGTTTGATGTGTCCTGCAATGACAAGTGTCACATTTGATGTGGTCATACTAAGCCATGAGGCTTGAAATCCTTATTTTCTGTGTTGTGCTGCTCTAGATTTCATCTGAGGGATTTTGTGTGAGAGAAGCTTACATGTACATGTGTCCTCAGGTTAATGTCTTGTGATAATGCTGTTGTAATTCGGTGACAAGGTCTGGGAACAGCTTTCTCTGCCACTGGAAATGAGGCAAGGTATCCCTCTGCACAAATACCCCATGGAGCTTTTTTGAAGTTGAGTGAAGGACTGCAGTGTGTGTACATATAAAAAAAAAACCAAACAAAAAACCCCCAAAACTTGAAAGAGAGCAGAGAAGAATGGTAGTGAGAAGGATGACAAGTTCTAGACAAATTACTTCTTACCCACTATATAAATTACATTTGCTAACAGAATTTAGTTGTGTTAGTGGCTGGCTCTTAGGGAAGAATAATCAGATTCAGGGTCTGAAGGTGGTTTGGAAATTAGGATAAATGCTAGTAAGAATCTGACCAGAAAACAAGACTTGTACCCGAAGCAGACGAGGACAGAGCCAACTTTTGGAGTCTCCAGGGAAACAGTGCATTATGCCAAAAATAGAAAGAAATTGCCTGTGTGGCAAGTCTGATAAGGAAGTGGATATATTAACCCTAACCCTTAAAGGCTGGCAGTGCTCTAAAGGTAGCATGTCAAATTTGCAAAGCCTTCCCAACACACATTGTGCTGAAAAGGTTATTGGACTATGCAATGTTTTTCCAAACTCTATATTGCACCAAGGCAAGTGGATTTGTTGCTGAAGAAAGAAGAAATAGTGACATAAACTGAACGATGAAGAGTCAAGGGCACAGGTGGACCCCAGGTGGACTGAAATATTTCTAGATATTTGTGTCAAACCATTTGGGTAGTGAAAGAAGCTAAAAAAATCATAATGCCTAATGTCTCTCATTCAAGAGGTAAGTGGTGATATTCAAGTATCTTCTTGTTGACCTAGGAACATTGTGACTTTTTTACCTCTTTCTTTCTGTCTGCGAGAACAGAATAGAGGAGACTTTTCTGCTTGGACTATCTCACTTCTGGAGAAAAGCTCTTGAGATAAGAGGCTCATCTGCATCAATGCCATGGGTTTCCTATTAGGCTGAATAGAGATAGTGTATCCTGCTCAGCTGAAAAAGATAAAAGCACTGTTCCATTTATCACACCTCTACCATGCTCCATGGATGAAGGAGTGAAAATACTTTTGGTTCCTGGTTTATTAATATTTGCAGCACCAGAAGCAAGCGCATCTTGGAAATGAGTAGAGATCCTGGAGGATTTTTAGGTGAAGTTGTGAGGGTAATTACATTCTTTTCTATGGGGTATTTACATTATTTTCTATTTCCTCCTCAAATACTCTCTCATCTAATTTCAGCTAGATCCTGAAGTACTTGCTAAAGATTAGGGGAGAAAAAAGAGAAATAATTGTAAGATGTAGGCCTCTCTATTGTTCAGTGAGCCTTTGAAAATTGTGTATAGTATATAGGTGGCTTTGCAAGCCCTCCTGCTCACCTCCTGCATCCCTGACCACCTCTTAAGGCAAAGCTCTGGTGTATTTGTGCTGATGTCTCAGGGAGTGAATCTCAGTTTTCACTGCTAGATTTAATGTGGAAAGCTTCCAGCAATATCAGTTTATAGATATTAACTCTGGTGATTTAGACCAAGCTTTATAGGACCATGGTAAAAGACTAATTTCTTTAATCTGCTTGTCAGGACTGAGTATGCAGAGATGATATTTAGGCAGTCATGGAAGAGGAAAAAAAGTGAGTCTTTGATATTCACAACCTTTTATAACAACACATTATGGTGAAGTTATAAATAGCATCAAAAAGCACTTTCTGAATTTTTAAGCCTTCGGTGATAATAGATAAAATGCATACAGTAAAATTAGAAAAAACTAGTTGTGCCTTGTCAAAGCTGTTGATGGTGTAAAATTCTCATATCCTTTCCTCTCTAGATGATGTGTTTCTAGTCTATAATCTAGCCTCATACAGGAGTTGATACATATCTTTCATTCTTGTTGCCTTTCCTGTGCTGGCTTAGTCCTGTTACACTCATTTTGAAATAAGGAGAACTGGAAAGGCTCAAGATAAGATTTGCTCCATGAATTTATACAGGAAATATAACACTCTATTCTTAGTAGCTCTTTATTCCTCGCAGCATTTTTCAGATCACTTCTGAATACTTTGCATAATGCATGTTCCAACACAGGTCCATCAGGGACCACACGAGTGAACTTCTTTTATCATGAAAAAAAGCTTTCCTTCCTACTTTGTTGTTTATCTTTCAGTGGGTTATTAATGCTTGAAGGCTGATGCCTTTTATTTGTAACAGCTATACTTCAAGAGTCTTTGAGATATCTTGACAAAACTCTGTGAAAAGTTGAGTTTCCTTTCACCCCTGTCCACAGCTGTCCTACTCCCTAAAAAAATACCAATAATCTTTGTTTCCTTTGGCAGAGTTGTGACTTTTTTTTTCCTTCCCAGTTGTTTTAGCCAAGATATCTGACATAATGCAGAATTACTACATAAAGGTTTATAGTGTCATTGTTTGGCAGAGGTGATGGGGTGGGGAGTGTTACCCTTAGAACTAAATCTGCTAAAAGCCTGTACAGAAACAACCAGAACACAACTGATCCCTTTTCCTTTTGCCCTTTTTCACTAGGATTTGCAGCTTTGGTTCTGGGACATCTCCCTTGTCATATCATGAGCTTTTTCTTTCCATCTGTGAGGCAGCTGAGCCATTCAAGTAAGACTTTTTTTTGTGGGCTTCTCCATAGTTACCCAAGGTTTTGTTATCTACCAGCTACCTTGTTGTAAGTTCCCAGGGTAGCCCCCAAAGAACTTTTGAGGAGCACTAAAAACCACCTGCTCTCATAGCGGTATGCAAACTGAATAAATAACCAGAGTTAATTCAAGAGTGTCAGAGCAACTCTTGTCTTGGGTGCTGTCAGCAGAATGTGAAGCCATTAGTAGTGCTTACACCTAGCCTTAACAAAAATCACTCCCTGTATGGAGTGACATACTCAATTTGTTATACCAACAAAATCCCAGGACCTGAAAACTCACCCTTCTTAGAAGCAGTACCTAGTTGTGCACATAACTCTTTATAGCTTGTCATTTTAAGCTGGCTGTTGAAGAATGAATCAGCCTTCAGCAGGAAGTTCAAATTCAGTCTAAATGTCTGGGTAAGACAACTGGATGCAGAAAGCAACGTATTTGAGGCTCATTTTCAAATGGTTGTAACTCAGATTTATTGCTCTGGGGATTTTTATCCCTTCGTTCATCACTTCCTGGTGGTACTGGCCTTATCAGACATGTCAAACAGGTAATTTCTTTTTATTTTTGGCATGATGTGCCATTTCCCTGGAGAGTCCCAAAGTTGGCTCTGTCTGCTTTGGGTTGGGAAAGTTTTGTTTTCTGGTCAGATTCTTACTAGGGTTTCTCTTAATTTCCAAACCACCTTCAGATCCTGGGTCTGATCATTCTTCCCTAGGAGACAGTAGCCAGAGGACTGAGCTTACCTTCTTGCTGCATTTCTAGAATTTTCTGTCATCTAGCTGGCCAGAGCTCTGGTGACTTCCCTTACTTGTCTTATGAGCGTGCACCACACTGAGGCATCACCTTGTCACACACACTTCATCAATGTACAACAGCTGGATGTCAATATTTAAGGTCTTCTGGAGTCTCAGCAGATAGTCACATCTGCCCAGTAAATGTGTTGTTATTTTGAAGAGAGATCTTTGATTGGAAGTAAGTTATATTATACCTTCTGGTTAAGGAATTTTTCTTGTTTTGCAGTGAATATTGATGTTGGCAGATGTTTATCTGTGGGAGACTCGATGAAACATCTTTTCAGAAGAAAAAGTGATTTGCTTACATGCAAGACCAGCATGTTCCTTTGCCCTTGGAGGCAAATAAGGAACCAGCCTCTTTGATACAGAGCTATTTTTGTCTTCCTCTGAACACTGCTTATCATGCATTATGCATGTTTTTTTAAAAAATGCTGTCAGCAGATACAGCCAGCCATTAACCTCAAGTACTTCCTATTTAAAGATAGCACCTGTAGTCATTCAATTGTGTGGGACAGAGGCCTTGGGTCACTTGCTGATGATGGCAGAGACCTGATCCTGAAATGGCATTGTCAGCATTTTGCATCCTGCCCTGTTTGGGAGATCACAGCTCTGCATGTCTGGAATCTGCTCTGGTCAGTGTGGTGGCGTAAAATCAGCTGGGAATTAAACTCTAAAAAAACTGGTCTCCTTTATTCCCACCCCCTCTGGTGAGGGAAGGACAGAGGCAGACACTACAGGTTGAGATAACAACTTAATAAAAACAAACAGCAAAGGCATAAACAAACAATAACAGCACCAATATTAATAATGGAAGTATAGAAAAGGCAGAGTGAGTTACATACAAGAAGGTGCTCAGCACCTCTGCCCGGTTCAGCATGGTTGATGACACAAAGACAAGGTGGTTCCCACAGCCTGGAGGTGACATGTGGTAATTCCCAGGATAAAGGCAAGATGTGGATGTTCCTGCAGCTGGTGCTCCCCTTCCCTGAGCAAATGAACAATGATGGACTTTAATGGGTATGGGCACCACCTAATTAGTGATTTGTCTTCATTTTCTTCTGTCTTCACTCAGAGTCGAGATTAAAAACACAAAGGAGATTAATTTTCTGATGTTGGGGCTTGGTTGTTTATTAAATCTTACCTAAAGTACAGAGAGTTCAGCAGCACTTCCAGCTACCAGCTAAAAGTGAGCAAAATGGAGCTGAATCCAGCTGGTTAAAAGGTCTTTTAAAGCTAAACAGTCCAATAGAGAATTAACACCTATATTATTTATACTTTTGACCCAATAACCAAACTCCTGTGACGTGCAGCGCAGCACTGACTGTCCAACCAAAAACTACTGCCTGAAATCATGGAGGAGGAGGAAGATGACAGAAAGAAACAACACTCAAGAACTTCCTTCTTGTCCCATACCTATTACTGTATTCTACAAATCTCAAATTCCTAACCCTTCACCATGTGAAATCACACACTTCTATTTAACTACCGTGATTCCAACTCCATCACTCAAATTTGGAGCCCTCTCCAAGGCCTCAGGTTAAAAGCAGTGTTCTCCAGGGGGTCAGTGCCAGAAAGCACAGAAAGCTCAAAACTCCCAGGCTTCTGGGAAACTCCCTTGGGGGCTGGGATGTGTTGAAATGAGCGGTGGTATGAGAAGCAGAATCCACAGCACTTGGCAATATCCCTGAAGAAAAACAGGAATTAAATGGTGGCACTTCTGGTGTATGCTCCATTTCTTCCTTCCCTGAAGCCACAGCTCCAGTGCTGATGTGGGTGGTACAGAACAGTGACCTGGCCACACTCATGTGGCTCTGGGCTACTCCTCCTTGGCAGCTGTGATGAAACCAGGACAGCCAGGACCTTCCTGTTCTCGATGCTGCAGTGAGTGTTTTCAATATTGCCTTTTTGAGTAACAAGGACAACAAGGAAGAGACTTGTACAAAAAGCAGGAGATCAAGTGCTGGTGGTGGAATAGATTTGCACCCCTCAGGCAGTGCCCTTGGCAGAGAGGTCACTGTGCTCCTGACTAATGCAGCGTGTTTGCCACTGGACAATGGAACCACTTTCACAGCATAATCATCTCTGCAGGCTGGGCAAGATCTACACTGGGGCCTTCTGTCCTGCTGTGTGAGGCTAATAGGCTAATGTAGCGGCTTGAATGGTTTTTGAAGGTAGAGAAGCTTAGGTCACTTTTATTTAGAGAGATTTGCTGGGAGGCTGACATCCACGTCCCTGGCTCACTGTGAGAGGAAGGTGTGAGCACTGAGGGAACGTCAGCTCCTGAGCATTTGTTGCCTAGGTTTTGAAAATACTGTTCCAATTAGAGCCATCTATTCCAATTTGTTCTTCAGTGTTCTGCTTTGCCTTGTGCTAACTACATTCGTGGTGTAGACTGACAAGATGTTTAGTGGTCCTGGCAGAACTGTGGTTGACTGATGTAAACATTTCCTGCCAGCATATGCTGAAAAGCTTACATTTGTCAAAGTCAATCCATCCTGGTCTCTTCCTGTCTGGATCAGTACCAAAGCAGAGTCTGTACTTGCAGGAGAGAGCAGCTAGTCAATTTGTGAGAACTCAGATATTCACTGTATCTCCTAAACTGCATTTGCTGCTGCTTTGTTGAAAGTATGCTCCTGCAAATTCAGAGAAACCTGCCTCCTGTTTGGAACTGTTTAGGAAAATTCTTGGATTTTAGACTTTCACTTGACACACCAAGTGGCAAATGAGCAGTCTGCAGCTTGCTTGTTTGGTGTCCCTCTACTTTGCACCAGCTGGGAGCTTAACCAAATTATTAACAGACATCTGTGAAGAAATATTTTACTCTGAACTGCTTGTATAAAAACTTCAGAGGGATGGAACAATTTTGTCCTTACAGATATTACACCTATGAATGTGAAATATGAACATACCTTTAATGGTTCATTGCACTGAGTTTTAAGCCAGTTTGACCTGAAAGTCCTACCAATGCAGATTAGACCATGTAGAGCTTGGTTTTGGGGAAACACATTCTGACGTGGCTGATAGTTAATTTCCAAGATAACAAAGACTCTTTGAGTCCTCCCTGTGTGAAGTGGGTGCTGTTTTATTTGCACTCACAAGTTGCCTTTAGTTCCAGCATGAACTTGAACTGAATGCATGTGTGTTGTGGGCTATCAAAATCCTGGCACCCACGCTGAGGAAAAAGCTGGTAGCTGCTCCTGATGCTCTTGTAGAAAGTGGGTACAGTGAAAATAAGCTCCTTTGTCACTGTTTAACAAGTGCTGCACACTTGCTACCAGCCAGGCTGGAATTTGGTTACACAAGATAGTAAATAATTGTGTTACTGTAGGAAATTGTATTCCAAATACAGTAATCTCACGCCTATAAGACGCACTGGAGTATAAGGCTCACTTCCAGGTTGCTGGCAATTTTCCGAACTGTGTCCATGTGTAAGACACATTGGCCTATAAGGCTTTTGCAGCAAGGATCCATGGGCAACAAAGTAACACATTAGTAACAGAATCGCTGGATCGTGGGGCTGCACGGGCTCGGCTTGGGGCTGGGCGGGCATAGCTCGGGGCTGCCGTGAGCTCACACTTCCAGGCTGGCAAATTTCCGAACTTTGTCCATATATAAGGTGTACCAGCCTATAAGGCGCACTTCTGGGTTCCCATCAAAATTTTAGTCAAAAGAGTGTGCCTTATAGTTGTGAAATTACTGTACTAATGTTCTAGTTAAGTGTTCTGCCTCCTCCTTCTCAATTTGTTGCAACTGTCACTGGGAGATTTAAAGCTGCCTTTTGATGCACTGGAAATGTCTTTTCCCCAATAAAGGATGTATGTGTGGGTAGCCTTTTCTGGCTCCAGCATGTCTACTTCATCTTGTTATTTGCAGCAACACGGTACCCAAGCATACAGTGCCCTTTGCTCCTTGCTTTCCCCCAATTCTGCAATCAGAGGAGTTTAAGGTGCACTCTCATCATGCCTGCTTAAGGTAGACCTTGCTGCTGTTGGTTGAAATTCCTTTGCACATCCCAAGTTGGCAATGGTTGTGGTAGTGGTCTCTTTCTGGTAGAGAGGCAGGAACTGAAGTTACTGAACTAATTTTTGGTGAGATGGCTGTACCTCTGCATGTGACCAGACAGAGAGTTCAAGCTTTAAGACGTTGTACAGCAGGATGTAACAAAAGCTGATGGGCCAAGAAACACTTAGAGTGTATTGTAATTAGGAAATAGCTGGCTTCTGATTGTGATGGTGTGAATTACAACATCTGTACTGTCTCACCCTTCATATGAGGCTGAAAATGGAATAAAAGTTTTATAAAATGCCTCTCAGTTACCCCATCTCTGGGTCAGAAAAGGGCAAAATCTGACAAATAGGGATGCTTGCACCCTTAGTGTTGTGGTTTAACCCAGGCTAGCAGCAAAATACCTCAAAATACCTCAAAGCTCTGCTTCTTCTCTCTCTTCTCTTTGGGAGGGGCAGGATGATCAGGAGCAAAAGGGTAAAATCTGTGGGTTGAAATAGGGAGAGTTTTATAATTGAAATAAAATAAATATAGTACTGACACTAGCACTAATAGCAGTTATAAAAAAAATGAGAAAAAGGAGATAAAAGAAGAAAAACAAGTACAAATGCTCACCTTTTGGATTTTTCTGCAATTCTCTCCTTCTGGACAGCTTCCCCCAGTTTATGTAGTGAGCATGAGTTTATGATATGGGATATGTCTGTGGCCAGCCTGTGCTTCCCCCCAGCTCCTGTGCACTTTTCCAGCAGAGCATGGCAAACTGAGAAGTCCCTGACTCAGAGTAAGCACAACATAGCAGCAATCAGAACAGTGCTGTGTTATCAACATTATTCTCATATTGAATCCAAAAAACACAGCACTGCACTGGCTACTAAGAAAACAAAATAATACTACTAATTATAACTAATTCTACTAATTCCAACCAAAGTCAGGATACTTAATTGTGGCACAGCTACATGGGATAGAAAGAAGTCCTGGTAATATAGTGGGGTTTTTTCCCTCTGTGAAACTAAGCTGAAACATGTAAAAAATGTAATAAGAACAGGAGAATTGGATGTAAGCATGGAGTCACATTTCTCTCTCTCTCTCTCTTTTTTTTTTTTTTTGTGAAAAATCTTGTTTGGGATAAGTCAATGTTCTTACATGAATTAAATAAACATTTTCTGTGATATAAGCATATATCTCTGTTTTATCCCAACTATTTTGGATGCAGTGGACCTAATCAGCTTTGGAAAAAGGAAGAATCTTGTAAGAATCTACTTGCATGAAGAGTGTTATTCTTTACGTATGTGAGATGTAATTGTGCTGAATTATGCTACAGAAAGTAGGGTTAGGTCTTGCTGTACAGAATGAAGAGAGGATATAAAAAGCATCAGCTATTTTGAAAAGATAATTTATTTAATCTGGGAATCTCCAACTTTTATTCAATGATGATTCTGTAAAGCCAGGAATTGCTTAGGACAGTAGCTCCTGGTGAATCTGGGCCTTGGCTTCTGCACTTGTCAGGCATGCACCTGAGCCACCATGCCTGTGTAGTTAAAGGAAACTCTTGCAAAGTCCTGTGGAGTTTTTTGGAGCTCTGCAGTCAGGATCACGCTGCAGATTTCTACTGTGGCTGCTGCTCCAAGCCAGAGGTTTACAGCTCCCCTCTCTCTGACATGTCTGCTGTAAAACTTGTAATGATTGTTGTCACAGCTTGTGTGTGCTTGTAGGGAAGTTTGTTAATTTTCATTTGAGTGAAGTCAAACCATTGTTTCAGCTTAGAAGTGAAGAAGGCCTGGGGACAGAGCTCACCACAGCTCTGAAATGTCACACTTTTCATTTGCTGGATGACAGGCAATGCAGTTTACAATTTCAGAATACCCTTGCGATATTAAATCCTTATCAATTTCCTCCTAGCAGCTAGACAGAGAGTCTCAGAAATTCTCAGGTTATTCTTTTTGCATAAGAACACAATTCTCACTGGAGTCCAGTGTGCAAGGCTGAGCTGTATGTCAGAGGTGAGGGTAACTTGGTACACATTGGCATCAATTAATGCGAGTGATCTGGAATCTGACATGGTTCTGCCACTGTGTCTTGGATTGCAATACAGGATGTGACCAAAAGTATTTATTCTGTCACCTTCCATTGAAACCAGGTGGGGCAGTGATCCTTATCTTTTCACAATCCACCCTTCCTCCAGAGAGTTATCTTCTGCTAATGGCCATTGAGTCACACTGTATGACTGATAGAATTACAGTAATTTCACGATTATAAGCCGCACCTTTTTCATTGAAGAATCCAGCCTACCCTAGCAGTGCGGCTAATCATCAGGTGCGGCTAATTTATGGACAATTTCAGGAGAATTGCCAATGCGGAAGTACGAGCCGCAGGGAAAGCAGGTGTTCCCTGCCCCTCAGCAGCTGCGCAGAGCGAGTGGGAAAGACGGGAACCGGCATTCCCTGCCCCTCAGCTCCCGGCGAGCGACTGAGCCCCTGCGCTGCCGCCTCCCGCTGCCCTCTGCTCCCGCTCTCAGCACTGCCGCCTCCCGCTGCCCACAGCTCCTGGCGCTGCTGCCTCCTGCTGCCAGCTGGCCCCTCCTGGCACGGCCCTGGTGGTGCCTGGCCCCTCAGCAACACCCCCACACTGCCGTGTGGGAAAAAAAAGAAAAAGGCGGCTTATATTCAGGTGCGGCTTATAATTGTGAAATTACTGTACATCATCCCATTGGGAGATGCTCCAGTCAGGGGGAAGAGCCAAGATTTTCTATCTAGATAAAATCTAGGAGATTTTGAACATCAGGGCAGTGGTTTTTCCAGCATCAGGATCCCAGAGGAAAACCAGACCTTTCCACATCATTACTGGACCTTTGGAGGAAAACTGCACCTTCTACAGGAGCACTGCTCCAAATGAACCACATCTGTCACTGCAGGAGGATGCAGCCACCATTAAATGGGACTGCTGTCAACACCCTGACTGACTGATGGGGTGTCAGGTTGTGTTCTGACTCTATCAGTGCTTTGGGTTTGTTTCTTTGTAGTACTGTATTTCTATGTTAATTTTTCCTAGTGAAGAGCTGTTATTCCTATTCCCATATCTTTGCCTGAGAGCCCCTCAATTTCCAAATTATAATAATTTGGAGGGAGAGGGTTTACATTCTCCATTTCACAGAGAGGCTCCTGCCTTTCTTAGCAGACACCTGTCCTCCAAACATGGACACACTGTAATCACAGCTTTACGATATTTTACCTGTGTCTTAGAACACATTATTCCTTTATAGAAAAATCTTCTGAAGGCAGTAGTTCTTTCCATGGCTAGACAGGAGTTGGGAGGGATGGTTGTTTAAATGTGGGATGTAGCTGCTGCTGAATCGCTTGGTCTTGACTCCCCCAAAGAAACAATATTGTTGTGAGGGTATCCTGGCTGGCTGTAGGATTGCAGGGTTTGGTAACAAATGAATGTGACACTTTCTGAATGTAATCCTAGCTTTAGCCTTCTGCTGCCATGAGATCTATAGTCAAAACTATTTAAAAATTGATCTTTGCAGACAAAGAAGTGTTTTCTCATGCTTTTCAACTAATTTGATTAGTGTGGAGTTTAAGATTTCCTTCTGATTTTCTAGGAAAATGGTGACAAAGGGATAAAAACTGGAGTTTGATCTCTTGCTAGATTTCAGTATCTATTGGTTTATTTTGTGAACAATTTCAAGGGAAACAAATTTCCATAGAAATCGAAAACTGTAGGGTTTTGCTCTGGAATGAATATTAACATTTCCAACATTTGGGCAAACCTTGGCCAGCAGCAGCATGGTGCTGTCACTGCTGTGAATGTTCTTCATTGATACAGAGCCAGTTGGAGTGGCCACTCATGTGGAAGGAGCTGCAAGGGAGGGAGTCTGAGCCTTCTGTCTGTGCTTAATACCCTGCTGGGGCAGTACAGAACAGCTAGGAGCTTGCAGCCAACAGCAAAATCTGCATGTGGGAAGATTTTGATGTGACAATTTCTACAGCATTGCAATGCACCAGAGGAACAGAATCAGGATTCCAAGCACTTCTGATTAGTTTTTTTGAAATAAATTTGATAAGTGCTGCAACACATGTGGAATTCTCTCTTGTTGACTATCCCAGGACAGCACAGAAGTCCCAGTCCTGTGAGTAGATATAAACTACCCTTGTGTGCTTTGTTTCCTTTCTGAAGATAAGAGTGTTTTGCTAGTGATGACTAGGCAACACTTGATAATTGCATAAAACTGTCTGAGGTGAGAGCCATGGCATCTGACAGAGCTGTTGAAAAGAAGGACTCTAGAAGGAAGGATGAACTGGAAAGTTTTACTATGAAGGAAAGCTGTCTACTACAATGTATGTGACCATTCATCCATAGCCTTGTTTTAGAATTTGTCTTTAGGAGTTCCCTGCCCTAATGCTTAACGGTTCTGAGACATTAAATCAGGTTAATTTTAACAAGCTGAGAAGACAGAAGTATGCCTGTGATGCAGGTCCTTTTTCTTTGAACCAGAAAGGATGGGGAGCAGTGGTAAGTTCTGGTATAAACCCTTCTTGAATCACCAAAGTCAATTTTTTGCTGGTTTATTTTTATTATTTTAATTGTTTATTTTCCACTTATTATGACAGCAACAGATTCCAAAACAAGTCAAGCTTTGGCATCCAGGTCATCCCACAGTACTTGGGGAGGAAGAAAAGGAAAGATGTAACATAGGATGTTCTCTGCCATGTGAAAACCCTGCTGCCCTAAAATTGAGAAGAAATTTGAAGATAAGAATGGTAAAGTCAAAACCAGCATATGGGAAGCTGATAGCTCTGTAAGGGGTGGGCTGTTTATAAACATCACCTTGAAGAGAGAAAAGTCAGGTCTAGAGTTTGTGGCTCAGCAGGCAAACAGGAGCTACTGAGACAAGTGCTTTAGTCCTCACTTAGCTCTGCTCTTAACAGTTCACACCTCCTCCAAGTGATCTGTGATTGTTGGCATAGAGATTCAGAGGCAGAAGAGGCTTCATTTAAAGCACAAGTAAACGAAGAACAAAGTGGTTGAATGTTTCTCAAGTCATAGCAATGGTCCTCCAGCTTTTAACTATACACCAAAATGAAAAATGCATCATCTAAATAGTATTGCTGGACTAAAGCTAAAAGTAAAGTATTTATCACAAATATGTTTATCATTAAAATTGCAAAATGTTTTACCTGGTTTGTTCTTTGTCTTCTTAATTTTTTAGCAACCTTAAAGCCATAAGACAATGATATTCTGAGAAACATAATCATAAGTTTGACTTCTCATTTTCATGGTATTAAAGTATTTAGAAACTTTTGAATGTGGGGAACTATGTGTGAAGTGGATCTTACATCTTGATTTTTGAGAAAGTTCTGAAAATATTGGTAGTTTCTGAGATATTTATCTCTATTTAATTGCAAAACAAAGTTGTGATTTGGATTTTATCACTTCTCTACAATGCGTTTCCTAGCTAGCATTTTAAAAAGTGGAATTTCATATAATACTGTACTAATGGCAGAGTCCCATCACAGCTACATTCTATTTTAGAAATGCAAGAACACTGACTTTGGCTAAATCAGCTTTTGAATAACTACAGCTGAAAATACATCTCTTGCAAGTTCTAATGTAAGTTAGAATTTGATATTGTCTTTTTAGGAGTTTTTAGGATTTTATTTGTCTTTTATTCCCCTTGCATGCTTTTTTGATGCATGGGAAAGGGGCTTTACTTTTGCTGTTAGCCTACTGATTCTGGTTGCTGTTTTGTTTAATTTTTAGATTTTGGTCTAAAGACTAAAGAGTGCTTCTAATAGTATTTGAATTTCAGAAGTGATAAAGCATTTGTTCACTAATGAGAAAATAGAAGGCACTGAAACATCCTATTGCTTTTATATATATATATATATGTAAAATCATTCTTGCTGCTATTGCTAGGAGAAGAAGTAATAGTAAATAAATAGCTGTAAAAACTATTCTGGTCAAAATGATACCCAGATTGTGATACCTTGCTGAATTATATTTACTAGTGCACTCAAACCAAGCTCTGAAACAGCTTCAGGCTTTCACTCTTCGAATTATATAGACTAGGCTGATGCAAATAACTAGTGGAACTCTTCAGACTTGTTCTGTAAAGTGATCTGGAAACTCCTGCTGCAGCTGAGGGGTTTTGCTTTTGGTATAATAGAGCAAAGAAAAGCTCAAAAACTCTGAGCTGGTACAGAACAGTGAACAAAGCAATGTGCTGCTCTTCCCAGGGGATGTTTGCAAGCCAACAGGGGCTCGTGGATGTGGGGTGCTGCCAAGACACCAGTCTCTGATTTCTGGAGGAACTGTAGCTTGCCATTTTATTTAGAGCTGGAATCTGATTTGGAGTACGTGGAGGTGGACGAGACATTTTTGTTTTGTATTCTGCCAGGTAGTACTCTCCCAGAGAGGCATGAAGCTGTTCCAAATTAGATAAATGAATCTATGCAACTTAAGCATTTGCTAAAAGTCACCAATTCACTGAGGACTTGCTCTCTTATGCTGACATTTATTGGCTGATTTTTTAAATAAAAAGCAAGACTGGCAGAGAGGCACAGGAATTTTGCATTGCTGCTCATACCTCCAAAAGGAAGAGAAGGAGCTGAGCCAATGATTAGGGTGCCCATGAGTTCTAAGCCTTAGGGAAAAAGAAGATCAGTGGTGCCTGATGAAATTTCTTCATTTGTGTGACCATGACCAACCCTTTGAGGTGCTGTGCACTGTGCTATTTGAAGGTAGTGGGAAGACACAGAGTATAAAATACTTCCCTGTTTGTGTTTGCCATCTGTGCTGCTTCTCATCTTTTTCATTCACTACCACCTTGCCCCTTTCAGTGGAAATCAAACTTAGTGCTTGGATCTACTTTTTTGAATCTACTTTTTTGAATCGGTGCTGATTTTTGCCAGCCAAGCAAAATGAAATTGAGTATTGCTGGCACTGAAATTCTGGGACTGATTCTGCTGCTTGTTTCCCCTGTACTTGCTGCAGACTATAGGCATGTTTTCTCTGTGCACTCATTTTCTCAGTTGCAGGGAGGGACTCCTGCCCTGGGTGTCTATAAACCTCAGTGACAGATTCTTCAGAGAATGGTTTCCAACCCCTTAAGCAGTTCTCTGCAGTACGTTTTTTCTCCTGACTGCATGAGATCCAAAATCCTGGGTTATGGTGCAAAGGCTCCTTGCCCATGGTGTTTCTAAAATATGTTAAGAGTTTTAATTAGATGCCTTCTGAACTGTTGAGAAGATATTCCTTGACAGTCAAATTTTCTTAAGACCAAGACCTGTGGTTCCAGAATTAGAGGAGATTTGAGCTGATTTATTAGAAATCTTGTTTTGGCCTTGAATATGTACTTTAAGGCCAGTCCTCCACGTGTTGCCTTATGCTGCAAATAGAGGAGTTAATGGACATAATGAGCTGTTGGGGACATACTGCAGTAACTACCTTGGTAAAAGTCATGATTACTGCCGACTCTGTGGGGAATAGATGCCAGCAAGAATTTGTGTGGTGTCTCTCCCCAGTATTCTTGCCATGTGCTTTCTTCCCTCATCTGAAACACTTTCAAGGTTTGCCCTGAACTTATGAAGCAATAAAATAATTAATAGAAAACCCAGAGAAAGAAAGACTATAATGGAATTCTTTTATGTTTATGTGTTCAATCATTCAGAACCAGGAGTGGAAATTACCTCTGTAGGGAAGAGTGTGTGTATATAAGTATACATAGGTTCTAAATGTAGTTCTTTTTATTATGTCAGCTGAAGGCATTGATTTGTAAATGAAATTTGGCAAGCATACTTAGTGTTCTGTACAAATGTGCTGGCTAAAAAGCAGAAGGAGATTTTCCACACTGGTCAGGCCATCACATTGGGATGGCCAGGATAGGACATGCTAATTTAGTTTATTTGCTTCAAATTCTGACCTTTAAATCTGACAAAACAGCACTTTCTCTTCAGAAAGATTTAGGACAGAGATAATGGCCTAAGAATTTTCTACATGAAAACATGATGTACCTTTGATAACCTATCCAAGTACCTGTTCTTCAAATGGATTTGTTTATTCTGTGTATGGTTGCTCTGTGATAGCAAGGGAATAAAAGAAATATATTCTCTGAATAGTTGAATCTTCATTTTCACCAATACATCTTTGCACTAAAAGTAATTACATAGGATTGATAAATGTTTTTGCCTTTATAGAATAATTATGGAACATTCCAAAGGGATAATAAAAATAATTTGTTAATTTATGGAACAGTTTAAACTGCAACAACTAACAGACAACACACTTAAGCATATGTACAAATGAAAGAAACATTTAATTTTACAACCCATTGTAGCTGGGGGATTTCTTACCGCTATACTCAGCTCATAAAACTTCAGGTGTTTCTCACTAAAGCAAGTTTGCATTTTCTTGCAGTTCAATGCGTCTTAGCAGTCTTCCAGGACTCTCAAAGTAAAAATGAATTTATCTCAATAAAAATAGTGTTAGAATGCCTTCAGGCTCAAGCTTGTGTTAGAGATTGATGATGGCCTGACTTGACTTTATTGGGACATTGTGTGCAGGCATGTTAAAAGAGGATTCCATCTGCAGAACACAACAGTTAAAAAAAGGCCTGTGAGTGAGACAAAGCTGTAAAAGTGGATTGACTTGTCAGAGGTCACAGAACTTGTCACTTGTCATGCCAAACTTGGCATTTCTTGAGCTCCAATGCAGAAATGATCAAGCTGTGACATGCTCAGAAAATTTTGGGGGTTTGGCCTTTTGACACTGTTTTTTATTTTCAGAAAAGACAAATCAGAAGTGTGAAGCTTCTCCATATGTGAGGGTCAGCAAACTGCTCTCAGCATCAGTGCCAGCACTGCAGCCAGGCATGCAGGCAGGAATCTGTATTTGCATTTCTGCCTGTTCTCCTGCAGCTTCCAAGATTTAGTGTTGCCCTTAGTGATGGAAGAGCATTTAATCTACACTTGCTGATTACAGTAATTTCACAATTATAAGGCGCACCGGACTATAAGGTGCACTTCCAGGTTGTTGGCAAATTTCCGCACTTTGCCCATATATAAGGCGCACCAGACTATAAGGCGCACTTTTTTTTTTGCAGCAAGGATCCGTGTGTAACAAAGTAACGAATTAGTAACGGAATCGCGCGATTGCGGGGTTTACTGGCAGGTGCTCAATTTGCAAACATTTTTCAGGGATTGGCGCAGCCTTTAAATGCAGCCCCAAGCACCCTCGGTGTGCCGTGGGCCCCAGCACTCTCGCCTGCCCCCGCCGCGAGGCTTGGTTACCAGCTCTCGTGGCTCACACTTCTGAGTGGGCAAATTTCCAAACTTTGTCCATATATAAGGCACACCAGATTATAAGGTGCGCCTCCAGGTTTCAGTCGAATTTTTAGTCAAAAGGGTGTGCCTTATGAGAAATTACTGTATTGTTTGGATAAATTATTATGGGGAAAGAAAGAAGGGGTCTTAGATTAAACCTTCTACATTCCCTGAGTTCCTTCCTGTTCTGAACAGATAAGTGTTGTTAAAAGCTCTAGATCTTTTGTCAAGACATAAGTACATTTTTAATAGTACACATGCAAAGGGAATCTTTCGGTTCTGGATGCTGATCCACACTGTTGGTTGGGTAGGTTTCATGTGCATTTTGTGTCCCTGAATCCTTGTGGGAGAGGGAAGATATGTGACGGAAAATCCAATTTATTCAGAGCCAAAAGATGGTAATGTTGAAAGATTTTATTGAAGCATTTTGATTAGCTGAGGTGGATGTTTCTTTCATGAGCAGATGTTCCTCAAGCTCTGCTCAATTATTGCAATGTTTTCATGGGAGCAGAGAAGAGCTGCCTGGAAGGGGCTGATGTGGAACCATTGAGCGCTCATTTCAAAGGAGCTGAAGGCATGGGTCCTAGCAGTAAAGTCACAAGAACAGCTGACTTGAAAATAAATGTTGGGGCTTTTTTTGGTGTATTCCACCTGAATTCCCTATTGACTATAGAGGAATGCTATAGCAGTAAGAAGGAATGAGACCACTCACTCATAGTCTCTACTAAAAATCAATAGATTCTACATCTGAAATCCAAGCTCTCAGTTTAGGTTTTGTCCTTTCTTTCTGGTAGATTGAGATGCACTTGTTATTATTTGTCTCTGCTGCCTTTTTCGTTCTGAAAGTGCAAACCATGTTCTCAGAGGTGTCTGAGGACAGGATGTGACTAGCCATATTAAGGGTGTGAGGAAGACACATTTGAGCCTTGAGCGAAAATAAAATAACCAAACTCTTTTTAAATACTGCATTTTCTGAAGACTTGCTCTGGATTCCATTTTGCACAATGAGACCTTGCTAATTTTGTCAGCATATGTGATTAAACAAGAAGGAACTTGCAAATTATTCATCCTAAACGCCCGTTGAAAAGTTTGGAGGGGAAAAATCCCCAGCCTGTTCTTGAGTTTACTGAACCTAGAAGTGAAGCTATCTGGTTACACCACAGTCTAGTAAGTCTTGGACACAAAACAGCTCTGGGAGAAAGGTGGTCAGGTGAATAAATAGCAATCAATACTTTCCTAACTCCTGGTAAGCCCAGGAATTTGAATAGCTGGCCTACACTTTCCTTTTATTTCCAGTAAAGATAGTTACAAATGATATAGAATGCTAAAGCTGAAAGAGTCCCTTCAAATAACTAGGAATTAATTAGGAATGTGTGTTATTTTCAACAGTAATTCTGTGCATGAAACTATGTGTGCATGTAATTGGATTGAATTGCATGCATTGAAATGAGAAGACTGACTGCTGCTCTTTTTGATGTAAAACTCTCTCATGCTTTCAAAGCTCTGTGTACCAAGGACACTTGGAATAGATATTTTAGAATTTACTTGCTGACTTGCAGCCTTGTAAGTCAGTGTCCATTCCATAAGGGCAGGAGAACAAGTAACAGTGATGTTGCAAGTGATAGCTGGTCCTTGGAGGAATTTCAAGTGATTTGAATGTACAAAGGAATAGGAAGATGCAGTTGAGAAAGTTAGCTTTGTACTCTGACTCTGATTTATGGTTCATGAAGTCTGGTTTTGAAAGGACTTCTCCTGTAGTGCAGAAACAGCCAGAACTTTGGTATGAGTATAAAAATACATGAATCCAGTCTGCCTTCCTTTGTCCAGCTTGATAGGCACTGAAAGCAGCAACTGTGAAGGAAGTGCTACTCAGTCTTGGATTGCAGAACGATCAGGGCAGATGGTAACTCCAGGAAACTGAGCTGCCAGATTCTAACCTGTCAGCTCAGAGCATGGGCAAGCTGCAGCTTTATAGAGGCTCAACACTGCCAAATTTGAAAGATTTTATAGGGCTAAATAAGAAACATTCCTGACAGCTTGATAATTTTCAGTCTGTGCTCAAAAGCAGATGGATATAAAAGCTTTTAGACTTAACAGTTGTTTAAAAATGTTGACAAAACAGTGTTTTCGCATTGAGCAAATAAACTTTGTGCATGGCTGGAGGAAAAATCCCAAGCCTGAGACAATCCTTGTGGGGAATGTCATCCAAAATGACTTGGGACAGGGAAGGTGATTAAATGAGGTCTTAAACCCAGAAGATGTGAGGTTGCTTTGGCTGTTAGTGCTGGCAGTTTGGGCTGTGACACACATGCAGTGCAGGGAGCCTGGCGTGGCAGGGACCTGCATGTCCTTGTCTTGCTGGCTGCCAAATGGGGTTTGCCAAATGGGATTTGCCAAATGGGGTTTGTCAACCAGCCTGCTCTGGCTGTGACTTGGATTCTTGGCTCCCAATCTATGCATGGCACCAGCTGTGTATTAGAGGGGTCTTCTCAAGAAAAACTGAAATATGAGTGAGGCTGAAGTTTGCCATTACATTCTACTCTGCTTTTTTATTTTTTATTTTTTTTTGTGAGAGGTTCCTGCAGCAGGAAAAGCTGACAGAGATGAGCCAGGTGGGCATTTGTAGCTGAGCCCCCAGCAAGGGCAGTGGCTGTACGGTGCTGTGGGGCTTGCACGGACACACCAGGAGGGCTGGGCTCTGCTCCAGACAAAATACCTGCTTAGCTTGATGAAGGCTGAGAGTTAATTGGAAGCTGCTTGATGAACAATAATTTGAATAGCAATCATGGGGATAGTTTTGGAAGGGGCTGCAATGAATGTGTGAGAAGAAATAGCTGCTGCTGAAATATGGGGCATGACCTATGATGGATCTAAGACAGCAGAGGGACACTAGGATTGGAGTTGAAACCTGTCAGTTCTTCATGGGGACACCTGTGTGTTGTAACTGGGTCTCTCCTAGGCCAGAAGAGAAGCAGAAAGTTTCAGGATGAAGTTTGGTGCGGGTGAGAGAATATATAGATGGGAATCCGTACAAGCCTTGTCTTTTCAATGTTGGACCAGTTTGTACAATATTTTTCCCCATGCATGTGAAAGTGGTATCTGCATCATTTAATTAGTGACTTGTCTTCAGTTTCTTCTGTCTTAACTCAGAGTCAGGATTAAAAACACAAAGGAGATGAATTTTCTGATGTTGGGGCTTGGTTGTTTATTAAATCTTATCTAAAGTACAGAGAGTTCAGCAGCACTTCCAGCTACCAGCTAAAAGTGAGCAAAATGGAGCTGAATTCAGCTGGTTACAAGGTCTTTTAAAGCTAAACAGTCCAATAGAGAATTAACACCTATATTATTTATACTTTTAACCCAATAACTGAACTCCTGACTTGCAGTGCAGCACTGACTGTCCAACAAGAAATTACTGCCTGAAATCATGAAGAAGTAGGAAGATGAGCCCCGAGAGACACCACCCAAAATCCTCCTACTTGTCCCATACCTATTACTATATTCTAAAGCTCCAAATTCCAAATCCTTCACCGTGTGAAATCACACACCTCTATTTTAACTGCACAGCTGTGGTTTTAACTCCATCACCCAAATTTGGAAGCCTCCTCCAAGACCTCAGGTCAAAGGCAGTGTTCTCCAGGGAGTCAGTGTGAGAAAGCACAGAAAGCTCAAAAATCCCAGGCTTCTGAGAATCCAAACCGTATACACACACATACATATACACAAGTCTAGATTCCCTCACTTGTGCCATGCCAAATCAGATCTCTGGTAAACAACCTTAATATGCCAAGCAGGCTCAACTTTTTCTTGGGTTCAGCTTTGTAAAAAGGTTATCACCATTGCCTTGCTCTTCTGGTGTGGTATAA
The DNA here is from genome assembly GCA_009812075.1 of Sialia sialis. NCBI lineage: Eukaryota > Metazoa > Chordata > Aves > Passeriformes > Turdidae > Sialia > Sialia sialis. Next base: position 907,736 of record VRYO01000710.1, read on the forward strand.
ACAGGTTGCAGCTGAGGTTGCTTCACTTCATGCTTTCATATAGAGAAATATTCAGCTGTCAGCCTCTTTAAACCCTTGCTATCAGCTGCCCTTTCAAATCCCATTGTTCTTAGCAAGATGAGATCCCTGGAGTATTCCATTGCATCTTTGATCTAGAAATTTTTGGCCCTGAGGCTTGCTTCCTGATGTTTTAGTATCTGGTCAATTTATACAGAAAAACTAAAGATAAGCCACAGGGTGAAATAGTTTCCTGCTATTAAATAATGCATGACAGCATTTTATTTCTCTGATGCAATGTTTTTGTTTATCTTCAGTTTTCAGTTTGTTCTGCAGATGTGTTTATTCATTGTCATAAAAATCATGGTTCTCAGAGATCTGTGTGCAAAGCAAAGTGTAAAAGGTCTGTTTACTAACATCAAAGTAAAAATTAGGTTATTAATTATCTTGATATTGAATTCTGTGTATTCTTTCATGCCTTTGCTTCTGTTGAGTGCTTAGAAAGTGAGTTGTTCCACCTAAAATATTTTATAGAATATTATAAGGTAATTTTTTCTACTTATATGGCAGGAAGTTGAGGACACTTTTCTGGCATTAAAATTGGTGTCAACAAGGCTCAGTCCTTTCTGTTGCTCCTATGACATGTTGACTGCCTGGTCTCTGGAATTGGTCTGTAGGAAAAAAAAAAAGTGTCAAAATACCTAGAATGCAGAAAACCCAGGAATTGTGTGCAATTCTGCAAAACCATGACTGTTGCTCACACTTCTGCATCTCTGTGCCATGCAGCTGTCAGGTCCCAGCCCTCGAGTGCTTTGCATCGTCAGAGGCAAATCTTTGGCTGTGCCCTCTTCTACCTGGTTGTGAAACTGCAGCATCAGAGAGAAATGTGAATTTGTTATCTGTCAAATGCTGAGATCACCTGTGGCACTCACTGGAAGCAGTTAAATGAGCTCTGAAGAGCCCTGTGCCTGAGGATCTTGGGAACATCCTTGTGGTGTCAGTGGGGAATGATCCC
>VRYO01000710.1:909889-930252 GCA_009812075.1 Sialia sialis
AGATTAATAAACATACACTTTCTAACTTTAAATTGTTAGGGAGTCTTTTGTCTGTCACAGTTGAGTATCAGTGTTAGAGCAATACTCACACTTTAGTAAATCAACAGCTGTGCATTTCCCAGCAGCTGCACATCTGCCTCTAGGGAAGGGAAGCGTAGCAAACTACATTTGGAAATATTTTGCAGGTCTCCGTAGGTAAGGAGTTTCCCATCTGGGATGTGAAACTTGCAAAAAGTCCCTGCTGCACCCCAGACACAGAGCACCTTGGCAGTTCCGCTTTACAACCTGGTGCTTAGTTAGAGATTTGCAGATGTTCTAGTAAATCAGGCTTTTGAATTTTCAGGTTCCCAGTTCCATTCCCCCAGTGCTGGCCTGGGAGCCACCATGTCGCTTGTACTGGCAATTCCAGACACAAAACAAAAATGTAGATGGGATATAAACCATCCCCACGGCAAGTGGGATTAGGCTTATACTTTTCTTTTACCTATTAATTACCTGGCAGTTTAAACAGACAGGTTGGAAGATGATGCACTTGTTTCCTTTCTATTTGCTGCTGTAGCATCAACTTGCAAAATACCTTCAGTCAGTGACAGTCAGCTACTTAAAAGCAGATTTCCAAGTATTTAATGTTTTATTTTCCCATGTAGAGTGTCTAACTCCTGGCTGGTATTCTTAGTATGTGGTGTCTTTCTCTGGCCCTGTTTCTGTGTGCTCCAAGAAGAAGAATGTGCAGGCACAACAGGCCACTCGTTTTGCAACAGTTTTCCCCAACAAAGTGCAACTTGGAGAACTTCAGTAAATGACATGATTTTAGGATGTTTAAACTGAGATAAAATGGCCTGCAGGGATCTTGCAAATGTGTTATTATGAATGGCTTAATGTCTCAAAGGAGCTAACATGACTGGGAAGGACATAAGTAAACTTTTGGTTTTTTATCCTTTGAGTCTGTGTAAATGAGGTTTTGTGAAGGACACTCCTGCAAATACAGCTTGTGTTATTCTTTATTTTATTTAAGTGCACCGCTTTTAGTTGTTCTGCTGTGGGCTTCTTATGGAAGATGAGTCAAGCAATGAGATAATTAAAATATGAAAATTACCTTGGAGGAAACAGCACTGAGTGGAGTGCTATTCTATGGTGATAACCTGGATTTCATTCAGAGGTTTTTTATGGAATATAGACCTAAATAACTTCAGAAACACTTTGAGGAGAAAATTATGAGGAGGCTGTAAAGGTGCCTTTATAATTGGGGAACTAAGCGGCTGGAGAGGAATCAGAATAGCAATAAACTGGCTGGGATTTCAGAGTTCATGTCCCAGGATCTCAATCTCTTGTGGCTTGGGCAGCACAGTCAGTGTCTCTGCTGCCACCTGTGTCTCTGCTGTCATTGTTCCCTTTCTGGTACAGGTGGGTGCAATTCTGATACATAGTGGATGGGAAAAGACAGGCTCTAAGATAAAGTGTCTCTTTAGTGGGGCCAATTACTGTGACATTGTAGTGTGTGTGTTTTCTAGATTCCAGCCTCTCAACTGAGTCAACTGAGTCAACTCAGTGCTTTCTGTGCAAATAGTACATAGATAATAGTAGGAAATAGATAGATAATACATAGGAAGTAATACATAGATAAAACATAGGAAATATTACAGTAATTTCACGATTATAAGCCACACCTTTTTCACTGAAGAATCCAGCCTATACCAGTAGTGCAGCTAATCATCAGGTGTGGCTTATCTATGGACAAATCCCAGTGAAATGCCAACCCGGAAGTGAGAGCCAGCTGGGGAGGGCGCCTGGGGCTGCCTTTAAAGGCTTCTCTGGTCTATGAAAACTGTTGCAACTTGAGCACCTGACACCAAACCCTACACTGGCGTGATTCTGTTACTAATTTGTTACTTTGTCACACATGGATCCTCACTTAAAAAAAAAAAAAGAAAAAAAAATGTGCAGCTTATATTCTAGTGCAGCTTATATATGGACAAATCCCGTGGTCTGCCTTGCTAGCCCGATGTGCGGCTTATAATCAGGTGCGGCTTATAAATTGTGAAATTACTGTAATAGAAAATTCCTCTGACTTTCTGTGGGCACCACCCCTTTCATCCTCACACTCCAGTCTTCTGGAGTTCATTTAAGCCTTGTTTTGTTTTGAGAACTTCTCTGAAGAGCAGGTCTAGTGAAATCTTTACTGTGGCTTTGTTCTCATGATTGTGTCCTGCTTAATGAAAAACCTGCTTGGCTTTTTTGTCCTGAGATGGACATTTGGTGCAGAGTAAAGAGTTAGCTGAGGCTGCAGATTTCCCTTTAGCAGGGATATCTGCCCTGCTGCTGCTTGTGTACCTGAGGCTTGAGGCTTGCAGGAGCATCATCTTTTGGTGACCTTTCCTCTTTTGTCAAACTGAAATCACCCAATGGGGGTAGAAATGTCAGCAAGGGGGACCTGACATGGAATGGTCGTGCAAGACAAGTGCTCCTGAAAGACGGAAAGATCAAAGAGGCATATCTGCAATTCTGTTTCAGGACTGCTGGAATGGTTTTATGCTCTGTTTTAGAGTTGGGGAAGTTTGTGTTAGACCTTCCTCTTTTCAGACTCAAGTCCCTCTTTATTTTTCCAAGGAGTTTGTTTTCCCTCTTCTCATTTTTTACATGAGCTGTGTTCGGGATATGGAACTGTTTTTTTAACTTTAATCAACAAAAAGGGCAAAAGAAGCGTCAAGGTGTCAGGATGTTGTAATAAGGTTCTCTATCTGGAGAAGAATGTTTAAAAAAACCTGACAAAACAATTGGACTTTTTGGTTAACATCACTCCCCTTTGTACCCCATCATTTAAAATAAGCATTTTGAGGCTTCAGATTAGCAGTTTCTATAAGTAGGAGCTAGTGCCTGGTGAAACTCAATTCTTAACAATTTCAGATTTTCAGATACCTACTGCACAGCCTTAGAAGACAGCCTAACCTGAGTTTAGAAGGAAAAAACTGTGCTGGAAACAAGTATAGATTGTGTGTGTGGCCATGGGGCTATGAGAGTTTTGGTATCTGTGCCAATGCTCTCCTGGTAATCAAAATTAATTCATTCTAGGTCAAATGGTTATATGGTTAAGGTTTCATGGTTAAACAAATGCAATAAATCTGGGTCAGTACTGTCTGTTTTCATCTGATTCTCTACTTTTGACTGAGAGAAAAATTTTTGATTCAAAGGCTTAATGATGAATATGATTAACTTTTTCATTAAGTATTTGAAAAAAAAAAATCAGATACCATCATGTTCTAAAGCTTTGAGCTTTTCTTACAAACCCAGGTGGTCTTACCATAAGATAGATGTAACTATTGGTGTAGGAAGATGCTGTCATTAATTATGTGTCCTAAGCCTAAAAAAATAGGGATTTGCAGAGATGACATTTTATTTGCTGATCTCCTTTTTGTGAGAAGAAGAAAGCAAGCAACCTATGTTCAATGAACTTGCTGAAACTTTAAGGAGCCAAATCAGGTCTTCTGGGTAAATGATTGAGAGGAGACTAGAGAAAAACTAGGATTTTGATGAACTAAATAGCTTCCACAAAAGTGGAACAAAAATTTGGACATAGCTCTCTGAGATGATACAGAAAAAGTTACTCTGTGTACTGGCTCACCCAAAAAGGTGAAGGTTTGGCTAAAGAGCATTTAAACTGAATTGATTCCCTCAATCCAGCCATAAATCAAAGTTTGAGTAGTGCACTGGGAGTGTGAGATACTGAGTTATTAATCAAGGCTTGAACACTGTACCTGTGGGAATAAAACACTTGATGTTGTACCAGTCAAGGCTCTAAAAGTGTCTGTATGGAAAGCCTGGGGAGATAAATGGTGGCACTTGGACATTGTTTGGAATAAAAACTGGGGTTAGATGTCTCATTTTGACTTTGGTTCTCAATCACACATGCCTCAAAATTTGCCAGATCAAACCAAAACTCTCCAGTCTCATACCTGCCTGCTGGGATGGCAAGCACTTCAGGAGTTATTTCTGTATGCAATCTTCTTAAAAATTAATTTATTGGTGTGTACTGTACTTTGCATGAAAGAAAAGAAATGTTCTTTTGATAGCAGGAGCTTCTGTATTTTGGTATAAAATATAGTGGAAATTCCTTCCATAATTTAAATGTGTATTTTGTTGAAAGAAGGTGGATCCTTTTCATTTATTTATAAGGTGATATGTTTTCATCTAGGGAATGTGTTATCCTAAGCTTTCTAGACAATCTGTTTTGAGGAAGGATTGTGGCTCAGTTGCCAAGCAATTTACTTTGGCTGAGAGTTCTTTTAAATCTCCTGAAGAATACTGATCAGGGATTTTATCTTTGGGTCTCCCTGATTCATCAACTGCTTGTAAAGAGCCCATATCAAATTAATACAGTATTGAAAATTCTGAGTGGAATCTGATGGACATGTATATAGTCATGGGTAAATGTAAATCCCTTAATTACTCTGAGACTGATTAATGGCCTCGTGACCCAGGCATTATTGAAGCTGTCAGTCATGAGCTGGGTGAAGAATCAATAGAGGAGGTACCATAAGTTATCTGCCTTTAATTCATTACTTCTTCCTTTTCTATAAATTGCCCTGATTTGTGAGGTACGGCTCAGATGATCACTCAGTAATTTAGTAAAACTGTTAGAGAAAAGATTAAATACCTGTGCTGGCAGCCTTCCTGAACACTCTGTTAGCTATTAAAACTATTTTTGCTTCCATATTGTTGAAAGTCCTGACAAGGTTTTATTAGTTCCCTTCAACATCTTTTTAATAAGCCAGAGATCTGCCATCTTTCTAGTTTCCCTCCTTTCTGGTACAAATAAGAGTGAGATTTACTGTGGTACTCCATCTGTGCAAGGCAGGAGACATTAACTTGTTGGGCTGTAATACCTTGGCTTCAAGTTGAATTACAGCTCAAATTCCAGTGTTGCAGGGATGCATTACAGCCTTTGCTTTGAAGAGTTGTGGTTTAAACAAGATGAATCAGAATAAGGTAAATAAATTGGGTGGTTTAGATTTGTTTAGGTGCAGAACCTCTTTAAGTAGAGGATAATTATCACTGTACAGAAATCTGGGAAGCCTCACTAAGCACCAGGGGGAAAACTGCACCTCTCCATCCATGCATAATCACATTTCCAACTGTACCTCTTCCCTGTCTTCTCATAAGCATAAGTTCTAATCTTTCTTAAAAGATGGAAATGTAAGGAAAATCTGATTGAACAAAATAGAGGAGTAGTGTTCTTCTTAGGTTGCTAAATGGTCTGTTCCTGTGCATTTGAAGACTTTTATACTGATAATGGTTCAATTTATGGACAAAAACAAGTGTTCTTCCACCTGTGTAGCTAACATTAGAAGTCTTCCTTCTGGAAGGTCCAGAGGATGGTTGAAATGACCTCGAGGTTCATGCTTTCCTGACACACCAGTAAATGTTCCCTTCTTCAAAGTATTCCTTGCAGGAAGTGAGTGAGAAACCCCTCTGCACTGCCTGGAGTTTAATTCCCTGTTCTGCACAGCAGCAGAAAATCCTGAATTCAATTTCAGGGTTCAGTTCAGAAAATCTGAATTCAATTCTGATTATGAACACAGCAGTTGTGGGGGTCTTGACTGTCTGTTGCATAAGTTGGGTTGCAGTTTGTGTTCTCTGTACAGAAAACTATTGCCCAGTGATACAGAAAGAAACAAGAAACACCTCCCACCCCAATTAGCAAAGTGCTAAGCAGGGGAGAATTTGGGTTTTGAAAAGGATGGAGCTGAGTTATCTATTATTGAGTAAGATCAAAGTCATGGAAAACTAGGGTGGAACATTATCTAAGACTCATATCTACTGTTCACTCAGGGGAAAAAACCCTAAACTTTATTGAATTATTTAATTAAGGACTAGATTGTTGAGTACAAACAGACAAACTACCATTTTGTAGTTGTAACTCAGTGTGTCTGTTTTCAGATTTCTGAATTCTTGGTTTAAGCTCTAATATTGTAGCATAGATTGAATGTTATCCAAATACATTTTTCAGTAGCCTATTTGCATATTTCTATGTCTTATAACTTGCTCTTTCAGAGTTTAATTTCCCTTTGTTCTTTTCTTCATTGTTGTTGAATCTAATTGGGCTAAGGAAGTAAATGTCAAATCTTAATCAGTTTCTTATTTGTATCTTAAATGTGATTGAGTTCTTAATTTTCAGGAAATCTTTTTTGTTAAAAGCAAACATTTTTGTAACATATTTTTGCAATTTTTACATGGAACTTCTTGTGACCCTTTCTTGTTGCTTGTTTCCAACTTATGAGTATCTAAACTTTTCCATCTACATAATGTTTACCAGATGATTTGACCTGAATTTAAAGCAAGAGACTAAAAATGCACACGTAGGCTCTTCCTTGCAGTAAAACTGCCAAGCTGATGTAATCTGTGTAAAGTTATTTTTTTATTGAAAGGTACCTAAAGAGCATGGCAGCATCTCTGCTGCCTTTATCCTTCCTCTTTGGTTCCTCTTGTGGTTAATATTAGGGGTGTGGTTAACATTTCTGGGTGCTGTGATCACTCAGGCTCTAAAAGCTGTTAGTTACTGCCCTGAAGCAAAGAAAACCACATTTTCAGCTGAAATAATCACAGTATTTCTACAAGGACTTATGCACAAGAAGTGCTGTGTTTACAAGGATTTATGCTGAACTGTGTTATCACAGTTTAAGAATCATCCTAGAAAATTCAGAAATCATCCAGGAAGGCTAAAATAATCGTATTTGCTCTAAGTAATGCACAATTTTTTAAAAAGCCCCTCGGGTCATAGATGGAAACAATTGCAGCTGAAATTTAAACATTCATAGCCTGAATTACCTATGTGGACCATCCCTCATGTGGGCACCCATTTGAATGAGTATTTGTGGATACATGAGGTGCTTGACTCTGCTAATGAGGCTGTAAATATTAATGACATTAATGGCATTAATGACAGGTCTGTGGATAGCAACCCATTCAGTTTCTACCATTGTTGTGAAAACTGAAGTGACAACTTAGAGCTGGGTGTCCAAACACTCCCCTTGAACAAGGCGAACACTCTGGAATTCCTTTTTCAGCACCAGAGCAAGCATCTTTCAAAGATTAATTAAAGACATATAATTTCAAAAATGGTGGCTTAGGTTATTTTAAGTGCACTCCAAGGAGAGAGGTCAGCTGAGGGCTCAGTAAATGACTGTTCATTCCTCAAAGGAAGGATGGAAGGGAAGGCTCTTTAAAGGGTTAAGAGAGCAGGGTGCAGATTTTTGGTAGGATGTCACCTTGGAGATCCTAGACTCTTATTTTGGTCATCACAGAGCAACAAACAATGAATTTCTTCTTAAGAGGAGGCAAAAGGTCTCAGTTTAAAGAAGGAGCTGCTTTTCAGCTCAGAGAAGTGCCCTTTTCCCAGGGAGCTGTAGTTTTGGGAGCAATAATGTGGCAACTGCTGGGGCACAAATTTCAGTAAAACAGGCTCTGAAAGAAGGGGCAAAGAACTCTGCTTATTGTCAGCTTGCTCAGAGTTGTGTTATTATGGTTGCTTCTTGAGGGTGCAGTTAATTACATCACCACAATCTGCCTTGTTTTGTACATTGTGAAACAACAATAGACTGCTACTGAAGACACTGTAAAAGCAGAATTTTGTTGTTTTTCTTGTTCATTGCAAGTAAAAGGATTGTTGCTGTTCTTTTCAGCAAGTGCAGTGTCCTTCTTCTTTCTGCCTCAGGTTCAAGCTTAGGATATTGAGCAATTACATGAAACAATTTAGACCCTACTGCAAACTTGGTTCAATTCCTTCTGGCAAATTTTAGCTCTCACCTAGAATTACACCTGAAGAAGGCTGGCATCCTTATGTTGGCAATTCTTTTCCTTGTCTTAGGTTTTTATTTTCCTGGGAGAATTAGCTAGCATTCATGCTCGCAAATTACAACTGTCTCTCAATATAAATGTAGGTTGGGTGGTTTTCCTGTTTGAATTTTTGAATTAACTCTCTTCCCTACTCCCCCCAGGCTTTTACAGTGTCTAAATTTGAGTTAGTTCGCTAGGAATCTATGCTAATGTCATCTCGTATTTGCAGACTCAAGTGTATTTTTGCTGTATGGGTTAATTCAGATTAGCCCAACTGTTCAAGCCATTGGTGTTCACAAGCAGGAAAATCTCATTCAGCCTGCACAGAGCAGCTCTATTAGTGCAGCTACTGAAGCATGAAATAACACCCCAGCCCTGGCTAAAATGAAGCACTGAGAGAGACCTCAGAAGTCAGAGCTTTTGTTTTCAGTGTAGCTTTACCAAACATAGCAAAGGCACTGCTGGCTTTATCAACCTCAGCCCTCCTGTGTAGGTGTTAACCTGGGAGTTGTGTAACTGTGCCACACTCCTGGCAGTGCTGTCTGAGCATGCTGGGGACAGTAAGGCAGGATTTCACTTGTGCATCATTCTAACCATTGAAGAATTATTCATCTTATGGTGAATTTAGTTCCTAATGCACATTTTATTGGAGTCCTTAAGTGCCCATCATTCAATTACCAATGCACAGGTCAGATGCTTTGTAAGGGCTTGCAAGTCAATTAAGCACAGTAATTTTCATTTTTTTTTTTTAACTCAGTGATTTTTCTAGGACACTGTCCATGATCACTTGTGATCAGAGAATGAGTGAGCTGAATCTTGCTTTTAGGTGTGAAAATTTGTCATTGCCAGTAGGAGGGGATTAACTACCTTCCGTTGCTTTGGCTTGTTGAGATGTGTCTGTGTAAATACCAATCTTACCCACAACTGGATTACTATAGATCCTTTCAGCTTGCAGTTGATGTTGGGTGAGAAATCCTTTTGCAGCAATATTGGGAGAACTCTCATCAGGAAATGCTGACAGGTGATGGGAGCAGCAGCTGGAGTTCATGCCATGGGCAGCTCCTCGGGATGAAGCACAACTCAGGCAGCACAGCGCACCTCAGCCTGTTTGATCTGGTTCCACGTCACGTTAGGAAATTGTTGTTTTCTTAAGCTTTGTGCAGCAGCAGGATGCCTCCAGAGCACTGGGAGCCTGGCCATGATCCTACAGAGGACATCTTATGCCTCTCTCTTAGTGGAGCTACTTGTTCTCTTTTCTTCTGCATGGTTTGCTCCCTCAGGAAAACTCCTGCAGGTTTTCTAGCCCAAATATCACCATAACCTGGACAAAGCTTATCTGTGCAGGCACAGCATCTTCTGGGTAAGAAACCCTTTTTAGAATTAGGGTCTGTTTTTCAGCTTGAATTACATGAGTTGGATATTCTGCAGCTCTTTCTGCTCAGCCTGCTAACTGTGCTGGGAGGCCCTGCTGTGTTAGAGGAATCAGCTCTTGTCCTACCTTTGTTTTTCCTCAGCTAGAAATGGATTAGTTGTCCAAACTTACTAAAGAAAATTCACATGAAATACATGACAGGTTTTGCCTGTGTGTGTATTCTCATGTCTTAAGACAGAGCCATGCATGGTACCAAAGATGGGATTTTCTCTCTGGAGACCTCTCCTATATAGTTTATAAAATCAACCTTTGTGGAAGTATGCAAAAAGCTACTGGAAATTTTTGCTCTCATGGGAAATCAAGTTTCTTTTCCAATACTGAAAGATGGAAAAGCAGCAAAATCTAATGTTAGAGGTGAAAATAAAGTTGATTTTGAGTAACAGAATGCAAATAGTGTAAAATTTCAACCAAAAACAGCCTGTAGAGATTGCTGAGGCAAACAGAAACTGGCCACCTGAGATAAACATTTAAGTGCTTCTGTTAACACAGCCTAACCTGAAAGGGGAAGAAATGAAGTTGCATGCATTCAGTATAAATATTTTTGTTCAAAATTCCATGAATTCTGGTTTGCATGTGCATAAAAGTAATTCTTTCCTTAAAAATAAAGCTTGCTTGTTCATTACAGTTTTGGTCTGATCAAGGAGAGGAAAAAAGTGTTAAAAATTACTGTAAAAGCTATCAGATCTGGTTCCTTGTGCAGCTGCTCCACTGGGCAGATTTTTTGGCAGGGCTGCCAGAGGCCAAATTTTTCAGTTCTTCCCCAAAAAGCAATGTCAGATCTTTTGGAGAGGGCAGACAAGCCTGGGGCTGAGCTTGGCTGGATGTAGTGAGCTGTAAATATTTGGAGGAACTCAGAACATGGGATATGCAGGTTGGAATTCTCACAACTCTAAGAGGAGGAAGAAAAGTTGCAGATGTAGTGAGTAGGTCTGAAAAGTCTATTTCTAGGGTCAAGTAGACTGGGATACTTCTGGAAACGTCTTGAACATCTTTGCTTGTCTTCAGTTTAAGATGAAATACTTGTGAGGGGGTACTCATCACGTCTGCCTTGTTATTCTGTTTATTACACTGTGTCCCTGCAAGGTGAGATAGAAAACAAATGGGCAGCCTCATGTCTGATTTTTCTTTCTTTTATGTTAGAAGTAAAAATTTAACCTAAGCCACTCTAATGAAGGCTTATTGCCCTTTAATTCTTCACCTTGATGTGATGGAGTCAGGAACACTCATGTAACAAAGTAAATTGAGAGAGAACAAGATCTAATTGATTTCTCAGTTGTAGTGATAAATCCAGCTCACATTCAATTATTCCTCTGATGATAAACCAGCCACTATTGTTTCTTCTTTTAATGTTTTTTTTTGTTTGTTTGTTTGTTTTTTTTTGTTTGTTTGTTTGTTTGTTTGTTTGTTGTTTTTTTTGAGTGGAGTTGGCTGTATCAAGATATAGCAGGCAAAATGCAGTCCTTGCTACTTCATTTACCCTGGAGTTGACTAATCACTGGGATATTTGGGCTACTCTTGGCAAAGAGAAATCTATAAGCTGATTACTGAGAGTGCAGAAAATTCATGTTTTTAAGTTCTGAGCAGAGAGATAAGGGCTTCCTGAAGATATGCTTAGATGTGATGTTCTTTCTTGTCCTTATCAAGTTGGTGAAACTGCCCCTTCTATGCTGAGCCATGATGTAATCCTGTTCTGCTGTGAAAGATTTCAGTTGTTGACTTGGCTGGACTTTTCCCAACTGTCTTGTAACATATATTTGTGGTTTCCACTGAAAATTCAGCACTGGTTGATTGGCCTTTAACACTGTCTTAATTATCCCCATCAAGAGACATTTTGGCTTTAATAATGTCCATGTCAGGAGCAGCAGGGACAAGTCTCAGACAAATGCTCTTTCCTGCAGTTCTGGAAGTCTCAGCCAACACTGATATAGCAGTTTTGTGAAGATTTGGTGCTTGTTTGGAACTTGCAATCAAATTGTCAGAGGAAGGAAAGGAGGAAGGGAAATGATGCACTCAAGTGTTGCAGAGGTCAGTGACAAGTGTGCCCTTCTAGTCCAACTCTTGTTCTGTCTTTCCCTGTTCTCAGAAGGCTTCTGAAACCCTAATTAGGAGAAGACATTGCTATGATATAAACTAGAATACTGCAAAAATTTTGTGTAGATGTCCAAAGGTAGCACTGATAATATGACATTAAGATGATGAGTTAACAAACATATCCAATGGACAAGTTGATGAAAGAAAAACAGTGTTAGGATGAAGACAAAAATGCCAATGCCTACTCCATCCAAAAACAAAAGAAAAAAAATTAAATTACTGCAGAACAATGCTCCTCTTTATTGAATCTTATTCTTCAGAAAAGGGAAGCTTTAAGGTCTGTCATGATCACAGCCTGAGTTTCATTCAACCCTGATATCCACATCAAAGCTTTGATGTAACATAATGGTAATTTCAATTCCCTCTCAAAAGCTGCCCAAGAAAATGGATTTTTTCAAATCAGTACTAGTAGTAGTTGTTGTCAGGTACTTGAAAGTAATAAACACTGAAGGGTCAAGGGAAATACAAGGGACAACAAAAAAAATAATTTCTGTGACTGCTAACTGGATTATTTTCAGTCAGGCAGCCTAAATTGATTGGTAAGGAGTGAGCAAAGCTGCAGCCAGATTTTGGATGGGGCTGGTGGAAAGAAATAGCTCTGCTTACTGCTGAAACTTGGCACCTTGTCTGGAATCTGAATTGGAGCATATCTGCTCCCGAAACACAAAAGTGATTTGATGGTGCTACTTGGAAAGCTCCACAGCTCTCACATGAAACATGAAAAACGTGATCATTAATACTACTTTTGTTTTATCTGAATCCCATATTGTGCATTTCTTGTTTGAATGCAGAACCCTGATGTTTGGCCTTAGCTCAGCTGGAAGCACAATATTCTGTACAATTCAGATATGAATTGTTTATCTGGGGCCTGTGTATGACCACTGATTTTTGTGGGATGAATCCTTGATTTTGTTTTGGAGCATTATCCTGTGAGGGTTATTTGACCTTTCATCAGTACTGGAACAGGTCATAGTGGCTTTTCAGATAGAAATAAAATGTCCAACAATCTCAGTTGTGTGTCTATTAACACTGGTCTAAATGATATGAAAATGAATTGTTTCTGTCCAGAGTTATTGCTACCTCATTTGCTACCAAATATTTAGCAAGGGATACAAGGCTCAAGAGTTCTTTTTATGAATTCTTAAATAGTAAACCAGTACTGATTCATAGGAGGTATTTTGGACCCATTTTTTTGGGTGTGCATCAAGGTAGTCTTGATGTTGGAAAGATATTTTACTCCCTGTTTTGTACAGGAGGGGAGATTTAGGTGACTACCCTGACACGGTAGAAAAATTCTAATTTCTGAAGTGTTTATGTAAGGCTCAGGGTTTCTGTAACACTTTTTTTCCCCCTCCTAATTCAGTTAGCTTCTTCAAAGTCTTCACTGTTTACTGCTGCTATTGCCAAAGAGCAGAAAAGTAAAGTTTGCATTTCCTCTTAGCTTAAAGAAAGATTTTGAGTGTAAGAGGGCACAGGTTTCAGCAGAACAGGCTGAGAAACTACCCTGAGGGCTTGTGTAATGTATAAAAATACTGAGCTCTGCAATAGCAGAACCAACCTGCAAATTTAGCTCTAAATATCCAATCAGCTCCACATGAGGAAAGGTGGCATGACACCTTGCTAGGAAGGAAGGCATCTCCAAGAGTTACTGCTTTAAAGTGACTCATTTCGGAGCATCGGAAACGGGACTGCCTCTTGTTTTGTGGGTTTTGTGGGCAGTGAGCTTTTTGTGTCAGGATGTGCCCAGTGCACTCACCTGGCAGGGATTGTCCAGCCAGACTGATCAGGGCACACTAAGGTTCATCTCTTAAGAGCCTGAGTCACCCTGAACACAAATTACAGTAACTTCACGACTATAAGGCGCACCCTTTTGACTAAAATTTTGATTGAAACCCGGAAGTGCGCCTTATAATCCGGTGCGCCTTATATATGGACAAAGTTTGGAAATTTGCCAACCTGGAAGTGCAAGCCGTGAGCACTGGCAGCTGTGGCAGCTGCGCCAGTTGTGAGAGCCTTGCCAGCTGGCACTGGGCAGGAGTGCCGGGGCCCGTGGTGTGGGGAGGGCACCTGGGGCTATGTTTAAAGGCTACGCCGATCCGTGAAAAATTTTTTACAAATTGAGCACCTCGCAGTACCGCACGATTCTGTTACTCATTCATTACTTCGTTGTGCGTGGATCCTCGCTGAAAAAAAAAAAAAAAAAAGGTGCACCTTATAGTCTGGTGTGCCTTATATACGGACAAAGTTCGGGCATTTGCCGACAACCCAGAAGTGCACCTTATAATCTGCTGTGTCTTATAGTTGTGAAATTGCTGTGATTGCTTCTACCCTATAGATTAAGCCTGTTGAAGTGTTTTAAACTACCATGTGCATACTTTGTTACCCTTTCATAAAATATATCTTGAAAAGACTAAAGCATGAAACAAGTTTACCGTAATGAAGCATCAACTGATGGAATAATGAAGCTTGAAGGGTTTTTGTTCAGGTAGTTATGAGCTTTCGTCTAAAAAGAGAAGATGTCTTCTTGCAAAGCAGAATTACCTGAATGTTAATGTTTATAGTGTTGGGTCACTGACCAGTGGCTGCTGTCTTCTGGAAAGGCCACTTAATGTCACAAAAGGGAAAATATATAATAAATATATAATATATAATATATAATATATAATATATAATATATAATATATAATATATAATATATAATATATAATATATAATATATAACATATTATATTTAGGCATAACGAAAAGCATATGAAAATGGTAGAAGTATAAAAGTGTTCCCTTCCCCACCACCTGGTTATTTTCTGATAGTTTGCTTGTGGTTTGAAGTGTGTTTTCTTTTTAGAGCCAGCAGATGAATGGCACTGACCTGAGAGCAGAAGTCATCTCCCTGTTCTTAAGTTTCCTTTAGCTGGGTTTTATGCAGCCCTTCATAAAAATCAAGACTTTGGGGTATTTTGATGCAAATTAGTTGTGTGTTCTCTCTGAGTAACAAGGGCAGGAAGTCAAGCAGTAGCTGCAGTATTTGCTCCAGCTGTAGCTGAGCTGTGTGGAGACACAAAAGACCTGTGTGTTATCAAAGAAAAAGTGTTCATTGATTTCTCTCCCTGTTGTCACAGGAACGACTATTTTCTATTTTTCACTGACTTTGTCACAAGCAGTCAGCAGTTGAAAATTGCAGGAGATGAGCCTGTTGTTTCTGGGCTGGCTGGGTCATGTCCCACGTGGGGAATAGTTGTGTGCAGTGACTAAAACTTTCCTTGGTGGACAAACTGAATTTTGAAGGAGCTAGCACCGAGCAATAGTGATATCTCAAGGTTAGCTCCCATTTCTGTCTGGTCAGGCCCTTTATTTTTGCATTCAGTGCTACCTCTTCTCTCATACTGTTTTGAGTCTTAACCTGCTCTCCTGCCTCCTACTCCACCCCAGTTCCAGACATCTGCTCTCAGGTCCACTCAGCAGCTTCTTTGGCTTTATGCCAGGCTTTTTCCTCCCTTTTCAGATTTTTCTAGAAAGTCAGTCTTCTCCTGGCTTTGCCTGGAGTATCTTGCCATGCTCTCCTGCCAGAGCCACTCTTGCAGTTAATTGACTTCAGGCTTTTTCTGTTGGGAGCAAATTTCTAAATTCTGGTTCCTTCAGTTTTTTTTCTTCCCTTTGATTTCCATTCTCTCGGGTGAGCAAATTTTCTTCTTTCCTGGAGATTCTTGCTGCACAGGGACTCATTGAAATGGAATTTATGGCTGTGCACTGAGAAGGGCTGTCCCACTGCCTTGGAGCCTTTATCACTGCTGTGTGTGCATTACAAGCTTGTGTGTCTTGCTATAATTGAAATCTACTGTAAAGCCAATGGTGGTGTTCTTCCATTGTTTCTCTCTAGCCTAATTACATAAATGTCATTATTTTAACTTGCATGTGCATTGTGGTGTTATGTCATGTATTGGCCCAAGTCACACGGGACTGCTGTATCCAGTATAAATCCTGTGAGGTAGAGCATGTTGGAGAACAAGGCAAATGAATTTTAAAACTTCTCTCCAGCATGGGTGGTTGCTCCATGTACCTAGAAAATATTGACAATTTGGGACGTTATGAAAGGGATGACAAAGATGGCAGGAATCCTGGAAGTCATTTCAGTGAGGCTCAAACCACAGTGTAATTTCTACTTAAATGTTAAAATTTCCCTGAGTGTGATACACAAAGTAATTTATAATTCATAATTTTATTTTTAATTTTTAATTTTATAATGGTAATATAAGTGCTTTTTTGGATTTCTTTTTTTCTGTAGTGATTGTCAGAATACTCCCTGTGACCTCATGTAGACCCCCAAAGCAGGAAGCTGTTGACCAGAACAAGAGTTTATGTTCCTACCTACTGAGACCCTTGCAAGCAGCTGGCTGGGATACTTCCACTCCTACTCTGGTCAGCCTCTTTCATTGTCCAATGTAAAATTGAAAAATACTCCATTTGCTTCAATTTGTTTTCAGGGAAAAGGTCGGCCCCTGCTTTTGTCAAACAATTTGTGAGGAAAAGCAAAAGCCAAAAATATTATCTTGAATTTAAATGCATTGGTTTTAAGGGAAATGCCTAGGTTCAGTGGGCAGTGACTGGAGCTTATGGAAACATGCCTGTTTGAAACCAAGTCTAATTTCCATATAAATATGATGGCTGGAACACACTGCATATTGCTAGCAACAGTAATGGAGTTTACTCAATGAAGCTATTGTTTTCCAGTGCATATCCATCTCAGTGAGAGTGAAATATTTGGAGAAATGGAATAGCCAGGATAGCAGGGATGTCCTGCTGCTGCTAAGCAGAGGACATTGAAATGAATGTTGTGGACTCCCTGTGGTCAATTCTTGGTGAAAGCAGTGCTGGAACAGGGGTTGCTGTGAGCTCCCAGGGGCACACACTGCCCTGCTCTGGGTGCTGTGCTGTCCCTCCATGGGGACACAGCTCATAATGCAATCATTATGTGGAAGCAGAGAAAAACAGAGATTCCATTGCTGTACAAGTGTTGGGGGGAGGAGTAATTTTGTATGTGTTTTTTTCTTCTTTTTTCTTTTTTTTTTTTCTGAAGTGTCTTCATGTATATGCAAATAAATTCAGAGTGTTGTGCTTTCTAGGAAAGTGCAGTGATCGCTCTGTGTCTCAAAGGATGTTTGCTGCCTCTAGATTGAAGAATTTCAACATAAGGCTACTGATGGGGTGGCTGCAACCTTTTGATTCTTTGGAATAAGTACTAATAAGGCTAAGTATGCTTTTTGCGTGTAGGCAGATTTATATGTATCTCCGGATTTTTGGCAACAGCATGTGGGAAAAAAATGCATGAGGCAAAGAAAACTTTAACATCTCATTTTCAGTCCATACTAAGAACTGATTGACTGAAATAGTTGTATCAGGTCAATTTTGACTGAAAATTGAGTATATAAAGAATGAGAACTATTTGCTGGGCATGCTATATAAACTGGAAAAGAAAAATTTCTCTAGGTTGCAGGTCTTGAAAGAAAGCAATAAAAGATGATTAGAAAACAATTAGCTGATGGTGAACAGCACAGTGTACATCACTCTTCTATTTTTTTTATGTTTCCCTGAAATTGAGAAATGCAGGACTTGTGCTGGGACACTTTTGTTAGAAGTGAGAAAGGCGCTTAGTTTAAAAGATAACATGAAAGTTTGAGGTTTGTGTGGCTGAGTGGGAAGTGTTTTTTTTTAAAAAGTCATCACTATTAGGTGTGGGTTCCAAATTCTACACTAAAGACATTAAGTATCAGCCTATAAAACATGGAGTACTGCATTCATCTGAAGCTCACATGTGGAGGTTTTGTAGCTCCTATTCAGCCAGAATATAATATCACTGAATGTAACATTGGAAAGTAGCTATGGAAATCTGAGTGGTTTTTCTTGTGTATTTATATATTACAGCTGAACTACTGTAGCAAATTTAACATTTTAATTTCTGTTTTTCATTGCTATTAAATAAAGAATTGGGCAAATAAGAGTTCAAAACTCATATGTGCAGTGATTTTTTTTTTTTTTTAATACATTAAGTTACCAGCTCTTACTATTTGGAGCAAATGAAGAGGCAATTAAAAAATACTAGAAGGTGCACTTGTAGACTGGACTGCACGTGTGACTTCTTTTTTGAGGTGTTCATGTAGGGTTAGTTTAATCTTCAGAATGACTCAGGTTTCCTAGAGGGGTTGTTCTGTGCTTTCATCCTGACAAAATGAGCTTCTCTTTGTCCAGGTCACTTACTAGGTTCTAGAACAAATTGGTTTGGCCAGGAGAGAATGTCTTCAACCTGTATTTAGGGTGGTTTATCTAACTGATGGAGAAATCCACTCTGCTGAGATCTGAAGGAAATAGGGCTTCATGGGTTTTGATTTTCACTTAAATAGTGCAGTTCTGTATTGACCTGCTGCTACCTGTGTTCTGCTGAGCCCCTGTACTGCCAGAGTGGTGATTTGCACATTTTAGTAAGTTTGGACTAATTTATCTACAAGTCAGAGCATATCAAACTAAATTCAATAGCTTTCTGAAATCAATTATTCTGTAAGTGAAGCAAATTTAATTCCTACTAATGTGTTTTTTCTAAAAGCCAAAGGGTTTAATAAAATCAATGCATGTAAAGAAGCATGAAGTTTTGTAGGGAGTTTTGTTTTGTTTACGTACCCTTGAAGAAATAACATATTTTCTAGTGTTATGTTTTCCTAATAAAAAAAAGAATTTCTGAAGCAAATAGTTTGGATTAGATTACTATAAGGATTTAATATTTTATAATTACATTTGTTTTGCACATAGACTAACAGTTGGTGAGTGGACATATTTATCCACACTGTTCTAATTGAACTTCAATGGAAACTTGATAAACACCAATAATGTGCCTTATACACCACCCTGCAAGGAATTTTCTTAAAATCAGACCATACTCCAAGAATTTTTTCTTTGGAAATGATACAAAGGCAAGACTTCCCTGAAGCCCATTGGATTTTAATGTAAATACAATAATAAAACCAGCTCTAAGTTCATCTGTTTATTTTACATCAATTGAAATATAAATAACTGCTGCAATATCTGAGGGAGTTGGGCACCTTTTCTATGGATAAGCTTGCTAAGCTCTGCACTTGGTGAAAGGCTATTTGAAAAGGGAAATTGTAAAATATCTTTGCAATTAAATGTTAATTTCCATCAGCATTGTTAGAAACAGTGTCACCCTTTGCTAGCCTCTTGCTAAGGATCGATCTTGCTAAAGATCGAGCTCCCTGTGCAGGGATAGAACTGCATAGGGCAAATTCCATGTGCATGGAGACAACCAGTCTTTCAGGCATGAAGGAAAATCCCTGAGAGGTCTAAAGATGTGCACAGATATTTTCAGAGTGGTTTCTAAAGGCTTGTGTGAAGCAGAACATGCCAATAGCTAAGGTGAATTTACCAAATCTCTTAAATGCATTTTCTTTTCCATTGTCAGCCAGTGATTATTTCCTGTAGATGGCACTGGAAAAATTCCTTGAATCTTTGCCAGGTTTTGGGGCATGTTTGTGGTCCTAGAAGCAGCTGAGGTTGGGAAGTTGGGGATGTTTTTCTGTCATGTTTGCAGTGAGCATATTTTCAGATTAATTTAATGAAGTCTGTTAGACCTCTTCTTAACATGGAAAAGGCCAGGTTCAGAAACTACATTAAGTTATATATGCTATAAAATCTGTGAATAAGTCTATTTTGTGGCAGCTGGGTCAAGTAGCTTTCCTGCATAGGATTTATTTAACGGGAACTTAAAACTTTATGGAAGATGATCCCTCATGCTAGAGGAAAGACACAAAGTAATTTCATGCTCAAGAAAGCTGCAGGATCTATCATGGGTAATTTTGAGCACAAGTTAGGGAAGTATCCATCAGGAAAGTCCTAATTCTAGTGGGTATATGATGGATTGAAGGAAGGACTGGCTGCCCTTGTTTGTGAGCCCCCAATTCTGCTCGAGCTGGTAGGGAAAAATGCTCTGGTACTTGCCTGTGTTCAAATTCCCATTTCTGAGGAACTCTGCTTTACTACAAGATCTTCTTTTTGATGCCTTTTGTCAAAACCAGCCTTTTTATAGAGCCGAGAGGCTGGCACTGCTCTTTGAGCTCAGGATCTCTGTGCCTGATTGCTATCCTGCACGTTTGTGTAGGGGAGAGTTGAGTAATCTCATGTCGAAGGATCAAACTGAGTGTTGGGCTCCTAATTTGTAACATTTAGTTTTCTGTCCTGTTTTTCTCTGTAGCTGCTATGGTGTAGTAAGGCTTTGATGGACCATCATGTGTGTTGTGGCTGTGTCATAAAGCTCAGGGATGAGGGTTGAAGATAATTCTCCCTTCTGACACTCCACAGTGGAAGCAGAGGGTCTGTGGATGCTCTCCTAGCTGAGGGACAGCTACTTTGGAGGTGTTTGTGCATTTGTTAACTTAATATCGTCAAGGCATTACACCCTTACATCCATTTTACATCCTTTTAAATTCCAATTTAAAACTCTTAACAGCTTCTAGCAAAATTCCCTTCCTGCATTACTCTCCTTGGCATCAGAGCTGGGTGGTTTAACAAGGCACTGTCAGGGCTAGTGGACTAGAATTAAAGCCACCAGCTGTATTTTGGTTCCTGGCAATGATGAGTTCATACAGATTCTGCTCTATTCTGCCAGCATGTTTTGTTTTTTTTTCATCAGCAAAGCTGCAAAATACAGGGCAAAAAGCACAGTAATTTCACAACTATTAGGTGCACCGGACTATAAGGCGCATTTTTTTTTTCAGCAAGGATCCACGCGCAACAAAGTAACGAATTAGTAGCAGAATCGCGCAATCACGGGGTTTACTGGCAGGTGCTCAATTTGAAAACATTTTTCACAGATCAGCGTAACCTTTAAACGCAGCTCCAGGCGCCCTCCCCATGCCGTGGGCCCCGGAACTCCTGCCCAGCACCGGCTGGCACGGCCCTCACGGCTCGGCTTGTGGCTTGGCTCGGCTTGTGGCTCGGCTCGCACTTC
>VRYO01000710.1:942227-991228 GCA_009812075.1 Sialia sialis
TACATGTGAACTTACTATAATCATGATAATCAGGTTTACCCCAGCAGACACTCCAAAGTAAGAGCACTCCCAGCACATGGGGTCATGCAAAGTGCTCTGCACTGGAAGCACACAAGAGCCAGAGCTGTCTGCCTGCATCCAAGGAAGCAGACCTCATGGAATAAAAATGCAATTCCCCAGGCTGAAATAGCAGCGAATCCTGCAGGATTCCTTGCCACCATCTGTTTGCTGGGAGCACAGACAAAATCTGAATTATGCAGCAAACAGGGAGGAGAAGTGCATTGCGTGCACTGGGGATGCTGTAACTCCATCACTCCCTGCTGGCAGCTTGGGGGGCACAAGGTGACTGCAGGCATGACTCAAGCTGAGATCACTTCTGGAAGAACTCTCTTTTCCCTCTTCTAGCACAGGTAGCATCACAAACGCTGGGGAAAAAATAGAGGAAACCCACCCACCATTAGTTTTATCACCGAGGAGAGTTGAGTTTGAATACAGCTTGCCATTATTTTTTGAATACAGCTGGTCACTATTTCCAGCACAATACTGCAATTATTCTTGGCTTTCACCACCCAGAGGGAAGCAGCTATATGGGTCAAGATAGTCCAAAAGATGATGCATGTGGCTGAACCAACCTGCACCTTACATCAGCTTTTGCAGAACATTTGGCATAATGAGTGAAAAAAAAAGTTTTTTTTTTCTATCCAATATTAATTTCTGGTTTGCTTTAAAGGAACGAACTACATTAATGCTAAAATTTCCCATACTTATGTAATTATTATTGTGTCTAAACACAATTTTGGGCTATTTTGGATTGATTCTGGACCACTTTGAGTTAATTTTGGGTTAACTTTGATGCATCTTAGGCTGTTTTGGGCTAATTTCAGTTTAATTTGGGGATAATTTGGGCTATTTGGGGTGAGTTTTGGACTATTTTAGGATATTTTGGGTTAATTTAGTGCCATTTTGTGCCATTTTGTTGTCCCCTGACCAGATTTTGGGGCTATTTTAGGTAAATTGTGGGCCATTTTGGGTTAATTCTGGCCTATTTTGGGTTAATTTTAGGATATTTTGGTTAATTTTGGGATAATTTTGGGTTAATTTTGGGCTTTTTTTTGTTAATTCTGGCATATTTTGGACCATTTGGGCCTATTTTGGGGTAATTTTGGGCTATTTTAGAACATTTTGGGTTAATACTGGGCCATTTTGGGCTAATTTGGGGCCATTTTTGATTAATTTTGAGCTGAGATTTTTTCCTTCTTGAACCCAGAAATAACAACTAAATTTACCAGATTTTTAATACTACTTGGAGAAAGATATAGATAACTTTATTCTAGTACCTGCAGACATTGATTTGGAGAAGTGGTTATTACTGGAAGCAAGAGTTTATGAACTTCTCAGTGAACTGCTTCTATTTGGGGAATTGCTCTGCATAGGAAACACTTTACCATGTGCCAGATGAATTTAAATTTAAATAGTCCACCCATTGAAGAACTCCAGCAAGTTTCCCTCCACCCTGAAATTAATTTGATATTTAGATGTCTCCTTAGATCTCCTTAAAATTGTTAGTTTCGAGTTCGACACAAAGCTTATTTGCAGGAGATCTGCCAAGTAGATACCTGAATATTTTTCTTTTTTTGCATAAACATAATTGGACATTGACTCATGGAGTATCCTCTGAAAGTTATGGATGGATGGATGGATGGATGGATGGGTGGATGGATGGTGAATTAGTGATTTTAACTTGCTTTGCCTGCACAAAAAAACCCCCAGCTGTTCCAATTGTTCCCCAGCAGTCAGAAATTAGGAGCTGCTGTGTTTCTTCCCCAGTACTTGTGCATGTTTTACACTGGTACACTGGTGTTGGAAATCTGTCAGCTTTCTGTGTGGGAATCAGTCCGTGCCTACACTGGGACCTCAGCTCAGGGCTGGGAAGAAGACCAAGCACAGATTAGGACGAGAAATCCACACCCTTGTGTCTCAGCTGACACACATTTGCTGTCTGTTTGTGTGAGATGAAGCTGCTTGCTTGCTCTGAGCTGTGATTTAGCCAGTTTTGCTGGGATGTTTCTCTGGAGTCTTTCCCAGGGGACCAGTAGTGTAGAGGAACAATTCTGGTTCACTCCACAGGCCTGGCTGGTCTGTTTTGAGTTTCAAGCCATTTCATGGCCACATTGAAAGGATGAGTGGGAAATCAGATGCCTTGCTAGTGAGAGAAGGGAGGAAAATACACATTAGCTGAATATTAACAGAGTTTCAAGTGGTTCCTTTAGCTGTAAAACCCTTCCCACCCCTCACTTCCTGCACATGCTCCCAGTCTTCAGAAAGATGTGTATTTGCAGAAATACACATCTTGCACCCATTAACAGCTCAGTGATGGCTCTGTGCAACTCCCTTTAGAGACAGGGAGAAGAGTGTGAGAGCAGTTTGGAGTCTCAGCATCTGTTATCCCTTCTGCCAAGTTGCTGCAGCATGGCAACCAGATGGAGTGATGCCATTTCTCCAGAAGAACCAAACACCCTTGGAGTGAGGCTTTTCATTAAGGAAAAAACCCTGGAGCCGCAGGCACAACTCTCCCTCTGTGCTTCGTGGGGGGCTTCTTGTTGATGTTGTTGCTCTGTTTGGGTTTTTTTTTGTTTGTTTGTTTGTTTTTTCGTTTTGTTTTTTTTTTGTGGGTTTTTTTTTCGGGTTTTTTTGGGTTTTTTGCGTTTTGTTGATTGTCAAATGTATTTTGATTAGAGACACTGCAGAGTGAAGAGTTAATTTAATAGGAGGAACAAAATTATATTCTTGTAAGATGAGAAAGGAGAAATCACAGGTATATAGCATGTGGCGAACAGTAAACTCAAATATTATTCTTTGATAAAGATACTGATGTTTACATTTAATTTTAGCTTTCCTCATTCACTTCACATGTTAGCACAGGTGAGCATATTTAATTAGTGCTAACATAGTTGCTGTAGTTTTAAATGTGGTTTAACATTTGGGCCCACTGTTCAAATTGCATTGTAATGTGTGTGTAGTAGTGAAATGCAGAGCCACCCTTGGGCATCTGAGCAGAGCTGTGCCCTCAGCTTGTTCCTCTAATCAGGTGAGTGTGTGTGCAATGGCAAGAAGAATCTCCTAAGTCATGGGCACTTCCTTCAGGAGTCTGTCTTTACAAATCTAATATCTAGACACATTATGGAATTTTAAGTCATACAGATTTAATCCAGGCAGGTTTCTTTAGGGTAAAGGCATTAGCCTTAAATCAGTTATTTGCAGAAAAATTTCACATACTTGTAAAACTTTGCCAGAAATGCACTCTGAGTAATTTCATCTACATCTATATCTGGGCAAACCATTTGCTGAAGTATTTTCTGCCATCTGTGAATGTTCATCCGCAGTTTATATGCCAGATGTGTATTGGTAGCATACATGCTACAAAAAAACAAGGATCCAGAACTGTAATAGAAATCCCAGTGCTGCAAATCGAGAAAACCTTTGCAACTTACTATCTAATTATGTAAATTAGTTTGCTAAATAAATGCATTGTTTATAAATAAAGAACAAAATAATGACTTGCTGTAAATATGGCTCTCAAGAAAGCCATTTTCACAGGTGCCACAGCAGTTCAGGAATTCAGCTGATCTGCCCTGGTGACATTTAAGTTATTTTCCCATGACTTGAGCACTCCAGTTGCTTTACAGCATACTTGGTGTCATCTAACCTTGTGAGGATTTCAAAGCCACTGTTTTAGTATTGGATTTCTCATGATGCCACCACTGAATCAATTCCCTTCTCTTGGTCAGTGGAGCTGGTGAAGGGACAGCACTGTGTAACCCTAATTAAGCAGACTCTCAGAGAAAGGGGAAACTCTGAAACTGTGATTTAGTTCATGCAGTAAGATATGTGTATATATCTAGGAAGATATAAGTATATATCTAGGACAGGGTGTGGTGAGAAATCCCCTGAATGTTCAAGTTGTGTGGGAGGCATGCACCCAAATCCACTTAACAGCTGAGTTTCTGTGTGTGAGGAATATTCTTCCCACACAGAGTATTGGAAGAACTGAGGAAGTGAGTTTGAGGAGAGCCCCAGACCTGCTAATAAAAGCCCAACACAGCCAGCTCATGCTGAGCCCTGTGCTCTTGTGGCTAAACCAAGCAGCCTGGTACCAACTGTGGTCTAAATTTACTCTGATATCTTTGTGTTACCCCTGTCTGTGACTGCAGCAGACATTCCCTAGGGCTGCACTCCTGCTGCTGAGGCCCCCTATGAGTAGGCATCAAACTTTGCTAATGAGTCCTGAGGCTTCACACATTCCTCCTCCAGGAGCTGCTGGCTCTTGAGAGACGTCAAAGGTCGGGCTGAAAAGCAAATACCAAGTCCCAAGGATCAAAGGAACTCTTCCTTCATCCCAGGGACCAGCTCAAGCATGACCAGAGTCTTTCTGATCCTCAGTTTCTGCAATCATGGCTCCATTAAAGTCTTTGCTTAAACACCAATACTCCTGGTTCTGAGCTGTAAGAGCTGACTGAGTGGAGCAGCAGTCAGAAATGTGCATTGCTCTCTGTATCTTTGCAGACTGAAGTCGTGGGAGGTGCTGCCCGTGAACCTGGGGGAATCAGGGATGCAGGAAATCGAGCCCTTGCTGACTTAGGTGTGCTCCTGTTGTTGGGAGTTACAGGACCCTTTCTCAGATATTTTGTCTTTTGTCCCATATCTTAAGTTAGCAGTGTTTTCCAGGAGTTCTGTAGTCTATTCAGGTGCTCAAAAGAGAGGTTCACTTCTCCATTCTCATTTTTCAGGAGTAAGAACCCATAATTCAGATTGCTGTAGCACAGCCTGTACTGGGTAATGACATCATAGCAATACACAGGACCTCTGGGGAACCAGTTTCACATCACCCAATAAAATGCGATTATTTTATGCTTTATAGACACTTATGATGTCAATGACTTTAACTAGAATGGATTAAAAAATGTACTTATTACATTTAAACCATTTTAGAGAGAGTAGTTTAATCACAGTTTGTAATCTCTTAGTCCTGCTCTGCCCACCACCCCTCACCTATGCTACTTGTGTCTGCAATATGCTTAAAACTGCTTCTCATTTTATTGGAATTTAATAACCTACTCATAAAGGCATTTTTAAACTGTGACCTGATTCCTTGAAGTCAGCTTACCTGGCATGTTAAATGCCACCTCTAAAACTTCTTTTTATTTCTGTTTTAATTATTACACCTGTAATGCTGGACTTTGTACATGTGCCAGATAATTACAGTAATTTTACAACCATAAGTCGTGCCGGATTATAAGGTTGCTGGCAAATTTCCGAACTTTGTCCATATATAAGGCCCACTGGACTATACATTTTTTTTTTTCCCAGCGAGGACCCATGCGTAACAAAGTAACAAATTAGTAACGGAATCGCGCAATCATGGGGTTTACTGGCAGGTGCTCAATTTGCAAACATTTTTCACAGATCGGCAAAGCCTTTAAACACAGCCCCAGGAGCCCTCCCTGTGCCGCAGGCCCCGATAATCCCTCCTGCACCCGGTGCTGGCTGCTGCGGCTCTTGTGGCTTGGCTCCTTGGCTCTCTGTGGCTCGCACTTCCGGGTTGGAAAATTTCCAAACGTTGTCCATATATAAGGCGCACCAGATTATAAGGCAACTTCAGTGTTTCTATCAAAATTTTAGTCAAAAGGGTGTGCCTTATAGTTGTGAAATTACTGTATTTCAGAAAGCAAAAGTCCAAGTAATTTTGCATGCATACTGGTTGCAGGGTGTGGATTTGCATGTAGAATGTATTCTGGCCATGTCAGAAAGGCTTTAATGGCTTTGCGACCCCACTGGGTTGGAGGCTCTAGGTTATCCCTCGATGTTTAATTACATGAAATGTGTGTTTAGCACATTGTTCAGCTGTCACCTGGAAACCTTCAGGCTGGATGCTGTGAGCTGCTGATAGCCCTGATGGTGCAGCTCCCTGGGTGCTGGTATGGCAGAGATCAGATTTCTCATTTGGGGTTATTTGCAGTGGCCCTTTGCCTTGGCAGTGGTCTGTCAGGAGCCTTTGTGTGGCTGGCAATGAGTGTGGAAACCTGCTGCATAATGTTATTCATAGAACTAAGGTTTGTGTGTCTTGATAAAGGTGAACATTAGGCTGGCTGAGGCTTTTACAAAGTAATCTGTTTCTTTGGTGGAAACATTTCAATTTCCTGGGCTCTTCAGGTTTCCTGTTTGTTTGTATGATGTGGTATGGCCAAGCAATACCTGTTCCCTGTAAATTTTGTAAGTTGAAGTTAGTGTGGAAATGGAAATAGGAGCACAGCTGCTTTTGCAATGTATAAGAGAAGCAAGTAAGTGTCATTAATAGCTGTGTTTAGTTGGCTTTGTCCTGGCTGTTTTAGAATCTATTACTATTTCCTGTCTCTCACTTTTTAATTTTCTGCAAAAAAAAAAAAAAAAAATAATTGTGTTTTGGAGATAAAATAGCACAGAAAAAAGTAGTTTTATAGTCAAGTGATAGCATATAATTAAGTCAAAACAGCTGTAAGAAGAAAGAACAAATTACAAATTAGCTACTGGGGAGTAAAAGAAGAAATTGGTTCATCTGATGGCAAGAAAGCCAATTTCCCCAAATCAGGAAACCAAAAAGAAAAATAACAGTATTTCACCTTGGGATAAAATGAGGTGTGTGCAGGAACAGCGCAGTCAAAACAGTGTTGCATGAGAACAAACCTCAGGCTGAGGAGTACCACACAAAAATGTGTCAGTCTGGTGATTTTATCTTCCTTTATAACACAGAGCCAGGCAGCTTGGGGGTGAGGGAGGAAAACTCAGTTTTCTGTCATTGACCTTCAAGAAGGTCAGCAGTGACTAGCACTTGTGAGAGCTGTGATGGCAGCCTTTGGATTTCTCTGAAATTCTCTGTGGTATTTCAACTATTTGCTGACAGAAACCCCTTAAATGCTGATCTCAGTGAAGGGGGAGATTAAAATGGAGTGTCCTTTGACAGATGCACGCCAGAATGAGCAAATACCTTCAATATTTGGTTTTACATGTGCAGTAACTTAAGAGTAGCACTGGAGTAATCTTCAAACACCTTCCAGAAGTTGTGGCTCTAATGTGTGTCTTCTCTGATGCTAATACATTACTTAGTCATTAACACAGTAACATGAAGGTTTTGTTGAAGGGTTCCCCTTGTGCAGAATCACTGTAGGATGCTGCACGGGTATGAGTTTATGAATTCTTCTGCAGAGATCCCTGTTAGCAGAGTGTGAATTGGAGTTAACTTTCCTGGAGGGATCTCTGTCTCCATCAATTTATCTTCACAAATGCCAAACCTGCTTGTGCTGAAGGGATGAATCCTCCCACTGGGCTGATCTAAGGGTGAGGCTTACCTTTGGTGGTGGGACACCTTGCACTGACCTGCAAAAAGCAATTTATTTGTTATCCATGTGGAGGACTGGTCCCACTCACATGGAGGAATTACCTCCAAAGAGGACTCAACAACAGAACTAAAAAAGATTCTCTTTGCCAAATGAGTCTACACCAACCCTTGAGTTATTTTCCAGGTAGAATGTTCTGCCTGAGAGGCATCACTGAAGACTTCAAAATGAACATAGCTGCTCTGTGGGAGCACAGGACAGGGAAGGTTTTCTGCAAATAAACTCTATGTACAAATAACAGATGCATAATTGCAAAACTTGTCCTTCTTGTTTTGCAGACCTGTGATTGTTCCACTTGTCCTCTAAGTCATGGACAGGCCTTTTTTTCAAGG
The DNA here is from genome assembly GCA_009812075.1 of Sialia sialis. NCBI lineage: Eukaryota > Metazoa > Chordata > Aves > Passeriformes > Turdidae > Sialia > Sialia sialis. The sequence goes on from VRYO01000710.1 coordinate 949,990, forward strand.
AGACCATGAAGCTGCAGCATGCAAGGTAAGAGATTTCCGATATTCTCTAGGCAAAGAAAAGGATGAGCCAAGATGTGCTTCGCATATTTTAAATGGAAATCTGAAGGAAATCTAAAGAAAAGTTCAGATTCTCTGAGTCTGAGTATTCAAACTGATTGAAGAGTGTAAACAGTCCTGGTGTCAGAGACACAGCTCTGAATAGGGGACCTGCCTTAAAACACACTTGGAAGAGATACCTTAAAGACAGAGGAAACTTAAGCAGTTCAGAAACAAATAAAAAATGTACCTCGCTCAGATTAACCAAGATTACTTTCTGTTTTGCATTAGCAGGAAAGGATTAAAGTCTAGGCTGGAAACCAGAAGAAGAACCTGAAGTCACAGAGGGGGTTGCTGAGACTCTCATTGCAATCTGTAGTTGACAGCATGCTGACAGAAGCCTACAAGAGAAAATTCCTGTGCTGAATGGTCAGAGAGGTCAGTCTTAGAGGACTTGGGGGATGTTACCAAGGTGCTGTCATCCTAATGAGGCCTGTTTGTGGGGTAAAATAGATTACACACTCTTTCCTACAAGTGTAGGAAATTTATAAAGCTCTGGTCATACAGAAGGAAATTGGTCTGTAACCATTCAGGCCTGGCCTGTACACTGAATGATGGCTTATTTTTTTTTCTGGAGTGCCATCCCTTTAATTTTTTCTGGTATGCAATCCATTAATCCATCTTTCTGGGTCTGAACAACCCCCACAGCTTTAGCAAAGCAATACTGCATAAGGCAGGAATTACTAAAATTAGTCTTCTCAGTTTTAGCAGTGTCCCTGGTCAGGTTTCAGGTTCAGGATTGCCAATTTGAAACACACGGAGTCCATATAAACATTTGTAGGGTTCAGTCCCACACCTGGCCTGCCAGTGTTGCCCTGCACAAGCTGGCATTGGGAGAAGCACCCAGACAAGCTTAGTTCATTAAGCAGGAACCAAGGTTGTAATGCTCCAAATGAGGGTTTAGTCTTAGGTTTAAGTCTGGTTGTACCAGAGATTATGGTTGAGACTTGCATCCTTTTGTCCACAGAGGTGTGTGAGAGCTTCAGGGCCCCTGAAATAAACTTTGTCCTTCAAGTATCTCATGTAGTCTTGTTGGAAAAAGAAGACAGTGCCTCTCCAAAAGAATGTTGTATTTTTAAATAATGAAATTGGGAAACAATTTCCAAAGCCAGGAGCTAAAAAAAATCCCTGCCATTTAATGCATTTTTCCCATAGTATGCTCTTCCCCTGTAGGAAATCCTCTTTAGCCAAGCCAGCAAAAGGTGAGGAAATGGTGATAGTTTATGCATAAGGGAATCAGCATGCTGTAACATCCCAAGTCTCAGGCTGGCATCAGTTCAATTACCTTGCTGCTTCTGGAGTCTTACCAGTGCCTGAAATTGCTTCCTGCAGCTGCTAGCCTGCTGCAGGGTGGAGGAAATCATCTGTGGACAGCAAACACTGTGAGGCTGAGCCTGGAACATTGCCAGGATAATTTAGCTTTATCAAGCCATAGGGTCAGGTGCACCTTGGAGTGGAAGGAAGGGAGGCAGGAGGCTGAGTTGGACAATGTGAGTTCAATGAAGTGAACTTGGGAAAGGAACTTGTTGCAGTATCTGAGTCTTTCATGAAAGATGTAAGTAGACATATATGGAAGGTACTTGCAAATGGAGGGCAATGCATTTTTTAGCTAGTGAGGCAAGTTTCTCAAAATCTGAATGTAATTGTTCTTTCTGTCTCTGCTGTTGAATCCGTTTTAAGTTCACAGACTGTGCAGTGCTCTTGTCAGCCTTTGAAAATACACAGCAATTCATGAAGCACTGCTGGAACCATAGAGTCACTTCAGCCTAGCACCTTCTGATTCAAACCAAAAGGAGAAGAACAATCTGAGATTGGATTTTTTTGAGGGGCTACTGAAGGCAAATAAACACTCAAGACCCTAACAGCATTTTAAACAGAAAAACTCTGAACTAGAACAGCTCCATAGGAAGTGAAATGTGATAAATTTCTGAGCAGCAGTAGCTTTGCCTTGGATTTCATCTTAGTACTGCGCTGCACTCTCTGGCCAGGTCATATTCCCTCAAAGAGTGTGCTCTAATTAGCTGCTCAGAACCAGCTATGTGATCCCAACTTAGTGTTAGGAATTTGTGTTAAAAGGAACTTCAAGTACAATCTGTACAAATACATGTTGGGATGGAGCCAAAATTTATGTCCAGAAGTGCTGATCTGTGAGGACAAATGGTTGCATTCGAGGAAGGACACGTTCCAAGACAAAATGTCATGTTGTGGATCCTTAATTGTCCACTAATTCTTTCAATGCCTAAACACAGCTATGTACACTTGTGACTAATAATACTTTCTCTAGGAAGTTATTAGATTATTTCTATTATTTAGCTATTCAGAGAAATCACTGTTTTCCTGGCAAGTGTGCTCTTCCCCTGCAAATCTATGTAAAACCAGTTAATAGAAAACACATCATTAGAACAAAATGGGAACAGATGTGTTTCAGAGAGGCAGTGTGAAGATAGATCTGCATTATATTGCTTTCATTGGATGGATTTTTTGGGAAAAGAATAAATATGTGACTGAGAGTAATGATAGAAGTTTAGGAAGAACTTAATGTGCCTTGGGAGGGGATAAGAGATAAGGAAGGAAGAAATGCATACATCAAAGAGAAAACTGATGATTAGGAAGAGATGGGAAACTGAGATTTGCAATATGTAAGTGGATTTAGAGGAATAATGGACAAGGTGAACTGTAAAGAAGAGTTCCTGGAAATCAGGGTAGATTTCAGATCTGCACAGCGGTTGCTTTCCAAGCCTCAGAAGTAGTGTGTGTCTGATGTTCAAAAGACTGCAAATGATTGAGGTAGTTACACATCAACACTGATCCATGTTAACCATATTAAACTCTCAACTGAAAGTCACTTTAAACATATTCTTAATAAGCTAAAAGATTAAAGGAGACCTGTTGACTGGATCCTTGAATCTGAAAACCATTTATAGTTCTGAAAAGGAGTTGTGCTCAGGAGCCTGAGCTTCTGACTGGCTTACAACTACTTCTCCTGTGGGAAGGCAGTGTCGTGCCTGCCCTTTTCTGAATGCAAGGAAGTGCTTTAGCTGGTTGCTTCCAAGGTACCTAGTGACCTCTATGTACTCTGAATGACTTTGTCAGACTGAAAGACACCCCCTCTTCATTGCCATTCCGCTCATTCTCCCCCAACACCTATTTATGGGCTAAGGAAGCTGCATGGAACAAAGTCCTAAACGCATAGTGTTTGAAAGGATGTGCAGGAGTGCACATTTATCTTTTATTATCTCCCTTAAGCAGTCCTGCTATTCAGAAGCTCTAGCAGCCATCCATTATTCATCAGCTGTCTTTTTCCTCAGCTGATTGCTGAGCAGAGCTGCAGTGTGGAACAGCAGCCTTGCAGAGTGTCAAGTGGGATGGATACTAGATTATGCAGGGGAATTATCTGCTCCAGTAAAGGTCTGGTTTCCAGGGCTTCTGGCATAACTAAGCAGAAAAAGTAGCTGCAAATGTAGGGACAGAATGTTATACCTGAAAAGATTAAGATACTAATGCCATGAGCATCTCCTTCCTGAAGAATGAAATCCAAGGCAGCTTTTGCTAAGGCATTCTGATGTGGATGAGCTTCCATCCTGGTCTGGAAACTCAGAAGTGCATGAAACACCAGGAGTTCCAAGTGTTGCAGCCTGTCTGACCTGAAGCTGAGTGGCTCTTAAGGCAGATTTCCGTCAGATGCTGGCTTGGTGTGCTGGAGGTGCCAGATCAGGTTGTTTGCCTTCTCTACTCTTTATCTTCAACTTAGCTGGCAAATGCCCTTCTGGAAAAGAAAATATAGGAATTTGGATCCCTTGGTTATATGTACAGTAATTTCATGACTATAAGGCACGCCCTTTTGACTAAAATTTTGATAGAAACCCAGAAGTGCGCCTTATAATCCGGTGCGCCTTATACGTGGACAAAGTTTGGAAATTTGCCAACCCGGAAGTTGAGCTGCAAAAGCCGCGGCAGCTGGCGCCAGGGGCGGGTGGAAATGCTGGGGCCCACGGCACGGGGAGAGTGCCTGGGGCTGCGTTTAAAGGCTATGCCAATCTGTGAAAAATGTTTGCAAATTGAGCACCTGCCAGTAAACCCCACGATCGATCGATTCCATTACTAATTCGTTACTTTGTTGCACGTGGATCCTCACTCGGGGGGCGGGGGGGAGCGCGCCTTATAGTCCCCTGTGCCTTATATGTTTTCAAAGTTCGGAAATTTGCTGACAGCCCGGAAGTGCGCTTTATAATATGGTGCTCCTCATAGTTGTGAAATTACTGTAAATAAACACTTTAAGGGTTTGGCACAGTGATTAATTTAGCTGCTTTCTAAGGTATCCACACTCAGGGATATGCAGCTGCACACTCTAAATCCTTCCAGCTTGGTTACCCCATGAACTTCTGTCTTACAAAGCAGCCTACTCCAGCTTCTTTAGTTTTCTGTGGGGGCAAGCACAGCATTTCAGGACCTTCTACCACACATGCTGTATGCAGGGCTTTAAACCCCAAACATTAAAAATGGATGTGCTGTGCACAGGATTTACCTTGGCTGCCTCAGGCATCGAATATCACATGTGGCAGATTATGATTGAAGTAATTGATAGTTGTGCAGGAGACTGGAAGGGCTGGAGGATGTACAGTGTGATGAAACCATTTTGAATTACTCAAGTTTTCAGCCTTGAAGTAAGAGGGCACCAAGACTGTGGCTTATTACAAAAATGAGTGCTGTCTGTCAAAGTGTTTGAAGCCCGTGTCACACAGATTTGTGGCATGAACTGTGATTAATATCAAGCTCACTTGATGGCCTGAGAACTTCCTACACCCCTACAAGCAATGCAGACCTGTTGTGCAGAAATTCATCTGTTTCAATGTTTGTAATGATGTGACTGGTGTGAAAATAACAATTATGATTTCTAGAGGTGCCCTGAGAGCTTGCATAAAACCCAATAATGTTCAAGCAGAATTGAATTTTGGATGATATAATCAACTCAGCCTTAAACAGCTATAACCACCTACTAACAGGGAAGTGTTTTATGAGAAATCAACTGCACAGGGAGATTTTAGGACATTTTAAAGAAGGGGATTTTTTAATCCTTTTTTTAGCTGACCTGTTATTATAATGGTGCCTCACTTGAAAGACCTTTCAGGCAAGGCTGCCAATAATTGACTTCTCAGACATGAGTGCTCCAGTCAAGCTCTGTGTTCAGGGCAATGGACAAGAAAAGTGCGAAGCAGTGATGAGGCTGCAAACTGTAAAGTTATTTGCAAGCTGCAAATAACCCTTTGTTCGGCTTTTCAGCCTTACAGACCCTACATGGCTGCATGATGTTGTGCCAATAGCAATGTGAAGGTATTTTGTTTCAAATACCTAATATGTGTGTCAGGCTCCAGGTTGCCAACAAAGCTGGTTCACACAAAGAATTCTGTGTTTTTCAATCAGCAGTAAGCTGATAGAAGCCTTGTCACACTCCATCTCTGGAGTAGATAAAAGACAATCCAAGCAGGCATTAATATAATGTATTTATATTCATAAATATTATTATGCCAAAATTGTCCACTGAATTAAACTCCTTGTCCAAAAAAGACTGAATAGGATGTCCCAGCAGGAGCTCATTTTTGCCAGGACAAGCTAAAGAAACTTGTAATTTGATTTAGGTGCTGTGTTCGCATACTGTTACCAAAGTGTTTTAGGGACAGAAAAATCTCATGCTAAGTATAAAACAAGGAGCTTGAAAAGACTTTAGGAGAAAGTTATTTTTGCAGATGTGTACAAGGTCAGCATCTATGAAAATCATGAGCACTTGCAGCATGCTTTGCTTGGCCTGTAGCAGATATGTGCAGTGGCAGTGAGGTGGCAATCAAGACCAAAACGCCTGAGAAAGCAAAATACTTATGGGTGGAGTATATTACTGGGGTGCCACTCACTGCAGACTCTTCCAAGAAGAGCCTGAGAATGAGCAATGTCTGAATTGTGTTTAGGGGCTGAAATAACCTGCATGCTTCAAAGTTCTGGTCCTGGCCTAGTCTAGCATGATATGAGGTACTCCATCAAATTCAGAGTTTGTTAGTTCATAGCAATAAGTGTAGATTTCATAGCAATATATTCAAGACAAATTACATCATCAATATGAAAGGATACTCAGGTGAGGTGTCTGCAGTCTGAATTTCTCAGGTAAAGTGTGCTCTAAATTAAACCTGCAGTCAAGCACTCAGAAGGAACTAAATATTTACTACAGTAGGAGATCATTTTGTGATTTAAACCTAGCATCAAGTTCCCAACCAGGTGCACACACCTTGCAGGTCAGAGCTCCCGAACAACTGATGTTCCCCAGCTGTTTGTGCACTAACAGTCGGGTGTTATTTACTTACAAGACAAGCATAATTTAAGATCTAGAAACTTATCCTCACTGTCTTTGTAACAAAACTCCATATACAGTGTGAGCTGCTGCTTTCCCATTCTGGTCAGACACAACAATTCCTCTCCAGGCCTGGCAATCAAGGACACCTCACTGACTCAGGCCCTGAGAGATGGAAACAAAAATGAGTTGGAGGCAGCAAATTTGGAGTAAATTACTTCATTACCAGAAATTTAATTGGAAGATTAACCCCAATATGCAAATGGACTAATCTTATAAAAGTGTGAAAACCTGTGACCTGTCATCCATTTTTGGGTGTAGCCCCTGGGCTACCTGAAGGGTCTCCAATAAATATATCTGCTTTTTATTCCCTTAATTTTTTCTGGCCTCTATTTTTAGGTAGCCCAAAAAAAGCATCATTGTGACTGGGTGCCTTTCAAAGGTAAGTAGCATCCCCTCCTTCAGAGCCTGATTCAAAGCCAGCCCAAATCAACAGAGAGAACCTGAGTGGAGCTTTGCATCAGGCACCCTCTGCCACCCCAGATGGTGTGAGGGAGAAATAGATGCAAACTGAGAGTTTTGAGCAGCTTTTCACATTTTTTTCTTGAAGATGCTAGGCAATAATTACAGTCTGAGACAACTTCTTTTTCTGCTTGATGTGGATTTAAAAAGAACTTTTTATTAATGCATCCTCCTGTTCAATGGTCAGTGCAAAACTTTTTTGTATTCTAGAAACCTGCCTATCCAAAGGTGTGTCTACATTCTCTAGTACCAGGGGACAACAACTGCAAAGAGGTGAACTCTGGTGATGCTTGAATATCTCAACAGCTTCCTCTGTTCTGCAGAGGAACTTGAGATGATTCAGAATTTAATTTAAAAGTCTAGTTTGTCATACACTGATAACAAAGTTTATTACGAGTACCAGTAGTTAATCTTAGAAAATTTGCAGTCTGTTGAATATTGCAGCAGTAAATATATTGTAAAAATATAAAAAATATTGCAGTAGTGATATTTCCAGTCCAGGTGAAAACCTTGTGTCCTTGGGATATACTCTGATTTTACCATGCTGAAGCCAGAAAAATTAGGTACAGTATATCCAGGCCAGTGATGCTATGTCTTTCTGGATCTTGAAAGTCAGAAAATTTAAGTAAAATGTTTAAATTAAGAGCTACCTTTTATTTCACATTATATTTTATTACAGTGAGCATCATTTGTAGAATTCCAGAAGAGTCCATTTGCTTTTTTTTTACAGAGGCAAATGGTAATACAAAACCTGGAAACCAAAAATGATATATATTATATTTCAGATTTTCCAACACCAATAATTCAGCTTTTAATATTTCAAATAAAACACATTATGATAAAAAATAATATTGATAAATATATTCAATTCGAGGTTAGTTTATCCACAAACACTTTGATTAATTTATCAGAAACATACTTGTTTGGTGGTAAGAACTTCTCCTATTCTTGAACAGTCATAGAAAATTTAGGTGTTTTCTATGATTGTTTACCTAAAGTTTGTCTATAAATATTAAAAATTCAGTATGATGAAGTCACAGTACAAAACCAATTTGAATTTTTTATAGCCTGCACAAAAACCTACTGCAATTTGTGCTTGACTAGTGTTGAATGAGGCATGAACAGAAATCCAGCTGTGACTGTTTTGATTTTCATTCATTGTTAAGTTGCATATCCAATTCAACCAGTCCTTTACTGTATATCAATCTTTGCATTCCACCTTTCAACACTACCTGTGCAAAGGTGGCAAAAGCAGAGATTTTCTCTTTGGAATGTGGCTCCAGTAAAGCACATGACATGCAGTTAAAAACCCCCTGCAACCCCAAGAATAACAGGTCATTTGAATCATGGCAAGCAACTGCCAGAACAGGAAAATTCTTCATAATTGCAGTAAATAGCTTGAATGTGTTTTTATTTTGAATTTAGCAAGTCAAAACAGATCATGCCACTACACAGCTTTGGTTCTATAGTTACATTGGTAGCTGAGACAATTTCCAGAGGAAGGAAGGATGATTATGGAATCGTTTAGGTTGGAAAAGCCTCTCTGTGCCCAGCCTGTAGCTCTGCAGAGGCTTGTTGTGGCCCAAGGGCAGGACCTGGCACTTCAGCTTATCGCACTTCATGCCATTGGCCTGGGCTCATTGACCCAGGCTGCCCCGATCCCTGTGTAGGGCTGTGCTGCCCTCCAGCAGGTGGGCACTCTGAGTTTGGAGCCATCTGCACACTGACTGAGGGCTTATCTGGATCATGGATAGAGATTTTACACACAGCTGACCCCAGCTGAGCCCTGGGGACCCTCACTTGTGGCCAGCCCCAGCTGGATGCAACCATCCCCTCTCTGGGCTCTGCCATCCAGCCAGTTTTTAGCCAGTGAAAAGTGCTGCTATCCAAGCCAAGGGCTACCAGTGTCCTGGTTTGGAGGGCAGGTGTCTGCAAAGAAAGGCAGGATCCTCTCTTTGAAATGGAGAATGTAAACCCCCTCCCTCCAAATTATTATAATTTTGAAATTAAGGGGCTCTCAGGCAAAGATATGGGAATAGGAATAACAGTTCTTTACTAAGAAAATTAAAATAGAAATACAGTACTACAAAGAACAAACTCCAAGCACTGACAAAGGCAGAGTCCAACCTGACACGGGTCAGTCAGGGTGTTGGTAGCAGTCCCTTAATTAAATGGATGGGTTGTGAAAAGATAAAGAACACTGCCCCACCTAGTTTCAATGGATGGCCCATTAGCAGAATATCTCCCATGGAGATAAGGATCACTGCCCCACCTGGTCTCAATAGATGGTGATAGAATAGATACTTTTGGTCACATCCTGTATTGCAACCCAAGACAACCAGCTTTTCCAGGGGGAGCTGTGGGAGTCAGTATCAAAAGGGTTGCTAAGTCCAGGCAATATCATTAGTCTTTCCCTCATCCCCTAAGTGGGTGTTCTTGTCAGAGAAGGAGATCAGGCTGCTCAAGCCCATCATGAGCCCATGCTGTGTGGGCCTGATCCCCTCTAGGTGCTGTCTGATGGCCCCCAAGATGGTCTGCTCCATGAAATTCCCCAGCACCCAGGTCAGACTGAGAGGCCTGAAGCTCCTGGGATTGTCATTCCCACACTTCTTGGAGATGGGCATCACATTTGTTCTCCTCCAGGCAGCTGGGACCTCACCAGCACTGCTGGTAAATGGCTGAATGTGGCTTGTCTGTGTTTTATCTTCATTTTACAAACTGCTTGCTCTGTTTTCCTGTGTTCTGGAAATGTCTGTGTGTCCTGAGACTGCAAGGAACATCTTCGTCAGAGTGGGCTACACTTACTGCTCAGCTGTGTGGTGTGTTCCAAATCACCTCCTGACACTGGCATCTGGGGGGAAAACACAAAAGCTGTACAAAGGAAATATTCAAAGTGCATATTTATACTGAAGTGTTTGGCTTTACTGCCTGCCCATGTGCTGTATATTGTAAAGGTTGGCTATAAATGCCACTTGAAGCAGGCTCACACTGTCCTGTTTGGATGACTTTTTTTCTCTAAGAACAGCAGGCTTGTGGTGCTTCCACATTTCTGTTTGGGACAAAATGTGGTGGGGGGTTGAACAGAGAGCAGAACATTCTCACCTCACAAAGATCAGGGCTGGAGCTGTGCTTGATTAGGGATATACTAATATCTAATACTATTAGGGATGTACTAATATCTGTTAAGGATGTACTAATACTATACTATTAGGGATATACTAATATCTAATACTATTAGGGATGTACTAATGCTATACTATTAGAGATATACTAATATCAAGTACTGTTATGGATATACTAATACTATACTATTAGGAATATACTAATATCAAATACTGCTAAGGATGTACTAATATTATTGTGGATATATTAATACTATACTATTAGGGATGTAATGGATATACTAATACTATACTATTAGGGATATACTAATATCTAATACTGCTGTGGATATATTAATACTATACTATTAGGGATGTGCAGAGCCTGTCATTTCAGTGGTTTGGATGTTGACTTCAACGCAAACCTCACTTATCTAAATGTTGACTAAGGTCAGGATGTAATCTGTCATTACAGAGTGGCTGTTCTTTGCTATCATGCTATTTATCCTCAAGGACCTGGAAAGACATCTGTACTTTGCAATCTCTGTCTCTCAGGAATTACAATCTCCTGCTGAAATTGCTTTCCTAGGAGAACTGTCTTGCTGTTTTTTGTGGTCCCTGTTTGTGTTTTTTCCTCTTCCAGTCGTGATCTTTTTGTGTCCTGCCTGGTGAAATCAGTTTGAGGTAATTTCAGCCAGCTCTCTACAGACCCTGCACTCTGGATCAGCTCCCAGCTTTGTTTCCTTTTTATAGGCTGAAAATGCTGTGGCTACCAACCAACTTGTGGCAAAGCTGAACCTGTCAAAAGAGGCTTTAGCATCTGAAAAATATTGCTTCCTATGAAGAAAGTAGAAATGAGGGCTCTTAAAGCAGCAGAAATCTAGTCCCTGATAGTGCAATCTGTGCCTTTATCAGCTTCTCCAGCTGCTCCCTTGATGTGATTCAAGAAACAACCTGTGCCATTTGTATGCCTGTCATTGGTATTATGCTTCTTTTTGCAGAGAAAGGTGAGAGTGTCATCCAAAAACAAAGCAGAAGCTTGAACTCACCTCTGCAAAGCTCTTTAAGATGAGAAACTTTCTTCAGAGCAAATTAACTGATGGATACAGAGTGGAAATCTTTCACTTACTCAGATCATCAGGATGAGAATACATTTATTGCTGTTTACTATGTATAGTATATGTGCATAAAAATACAGTGAAGGAAAATTTTAAATTAACTTATAAAACTATTTAGGAAAAGTTTTTTTAAAAATCTTTGATAAACCTCTGAAATTAATTTCAGGTTGAAATTTTGTTTGAGTGCTTGCATTTATCACATCATCCAGTTCCTTGTGAAGGAAAACAGTGGAAGGAAATACTGCAAAAGGAGGGCAACAATAACGAACCAAATTACATGTAAATTTATAGAAATATGTTTAGAAAGCACAATGTTCTTTGAAAAGCATGAAGGTTTTAACCAGAATGTGTGATTAAAAACTGAGTCAATCATGTTTTTTCATTAAAAATGTAGACATTTGGGCCAGCTCTCATTTTAGCATCAAGCATGTAAATGTGCTATTAAGAAATGCTTTCAGTATAGCATTTGAATTTCCAGAAAGAGTGCTTAAGAATCCTAATTTCTTGTAATTTGTGGTGAAAATCTTGTGACTGATTCCTTTTCACAGGCATTAGGGAGATGTTTATGCCAGTGAATTCCTGGACTGGCAGTTAATGTGGAAACATCCTTGGCTCTTGAGCAGATGCAGTTTAAATCTGTGACCTCTTCCCAAACCTTTTAAGGATTCAATTTTTTTCTTTTTTCCAACGAAATTACAAACTATAATAAAAATATTTATGGCTGTCTACTGAAATTTTTCAGAGCCTGTTTGACTTGAGGAGGAAGCAGGATAAGGGAAGGAATTCTGAGCAGAGATCACCAGTGCTGAGATACTTCATAAATGTGTTTATAAGGCAGGGAAAAAGGAATGAATCACTGATGTGAGAGGTACAGTGTCATCCTAGAAAAGAGAAACTCTTCTCCTTTGCACCCAAGGCAGCTGCTTACTGGGTTAAATAATGCCTTCAGATACATTATTTGAGATACATCATTATTTCAGATACATTGGTGTGTTGCAAAGCAAGGCAAATATCCTCAGCTCTTCATGTTTGACTATATCAATAACTGTGGTGTTTATAGAGGGCTTCACTCCCATCACACACACATGATAAATGTGAAAAGAACCCCAAAGCCCACATTTTTCTTTTTTTTTTTTTTTTTCAAAGCCCATGTTCTTCTATTGGTTCTGGGTTTGAAGAATGTGAAGGTGTGTTTCCATCTATAGAGAAAAATGTCTTGGTTTCACCTTATAGACCAAATAACCTGTAAAAAAGTTCTAGCAAAATGCTTTCATGCAAGTGGAAGCCTGTACAAAATGTAATTTAGAATGTACTTGATGCTTATCTGTCTCCCTAGAGTTTGGTTAGGAATTCTCTAAGACTTGGACCCTGGAAGGGAAGAACATGACATGATCATGCTCAGTTTTGTTGCTGCCTTTCACAGAGGACTTCAGGGCTATTGTAATGACTGGCAGTCAAACTCTTCTCATTTCCTTGCTGTGTGGCTGCATTTTATTTTCAGGGTGGAACTTCCACTTGTCTCTTCTCTTTCATATTTCAAGTTTTCTCTTCACTTGTCCCATCATTTCTCAGACATTGAATTTCAATCTTCAAGGGAGATTGAAATTAGTAAGGGAGTTAAGATTATAAAATGTCTGTAAAGGTAATTTTCACTTGTCAGTTGATCCAAATTTTTAGAGCATAAGATGAGTCAGGTACTGTCTGTTCTATGCCATCCTAAATTTATATTCAGTACTGGACCAGGATCTTCACCAGAGGCAGGAAGAGGTATTGGCCATTAAAAAGTAGTATTATAGTGCACTAGAAAAGGTTATATGAGGAGCCCCTGATTTAAATGGGAGTAGATGAGCTTCTGTTTTTATTTACAGCACTGTAATGATGGCAAGCAATTTTTTTCAAACAGTTATATTTCTTCTACTACTTTTTCCATCCTGACCACCTACCTATTGGCCATTGCACTCTCAGTGTAATTAGTATGATATAAAGCACAACTGATTTTAATTCCAGGATAGCAGTTGGAAGGCAAATAAATTCTACAAAAAAATCCTCTCTGCTGTCACAAATCATCATGATCCACAGACAGAAAGCAGAGAAATAGAGATTCTAAATTTAATATATTTGAAGTTTTAAGCTCAATTTTTTTTCAGCTATTAAGAGTAGTTTCATCCAGCTCTTTACCACAGTAAATCAGTTCTGTGAAACTCTTGCAAGGGGATCAGTGATGTACTTGGAAGCTGTACTCTTAGATTAGTGCTTTTTTAACTTCCATAACTGCAGTTAATAAAGGGGAACATTTTGTAGCTAGGCTCATTGAAGCCAATTTGCTGTCCGACTTTGACTCAAAACAATTCTCAACCCTGCTTTCCTATCTCAGGCCTCAGAATTTTCTAAACCTTCTTCAACTGCAGTCTAATTGCAGAAAATAACCATTAGGGCTGGATCTTTATTGTGGTGTTTTTACCTGAACAAGGTTCCTCCAGGTTACTAACCTGGCATAAAGGATCAGCCTGCAATAATGGGCCCTAGGGCACATCACACCAAGGCAATTGCAATGCTGAGCCATTGCCACATTTGGCAAGGTGGTGAATAGAGTAATATTCTGAAAAATGTGTGCACTTTGGGTTTAGCACAGGAATGTATCTGGGAAAGAGGCAGTTCTGCACCTGTCTCAAAGGGTATGAAAGTGTTTGTGAATGAGTGTGTAACTTCAAGCAAGAAAAACAACACCAGTGGTTTTTCTAGATATCCAACCTAATCAAATGATATTTTGGCAGATCTAGAAATGCTATTTCCTGTTTGGCTTCCCTCCAGTGTTATTTCTAAGGATGGATGTGAGGGATTCAGCTAAGATGAAGGGCTAACTATTCCAGTAGACTCTAACCACACAGCACCAAAGCATTCTCAGTAAATCAATCCTCTTATTAAAACAAGGCATGGAAGATATTCTATCCACTGTCCTGGCAAGCAGCACTGAAGCACTCTTTCCTGAATGGTGGCTTTACCTTGAGGCTCCTCGTTCTGAGCTCCAAATGCCTAGATTTGGTTTGTAATCTATAACCTTCCCAATGAGTCCTCCTTCAAACTGCTTGTGGAAGTTAATATTTGAGTACAGTAATTTTACGACTATAAGGCACACCTTTTGACTAAAATTGTGATGGAAACCTGGAAGTGCCCCTTATAATCTGGTGTACCTTATATGTGGACAAAGGAAATTTGCCAACCTGGAAGACTGAGCCCGCAGCAGCCAGCGCCAGGGGCAGGCGAGAGTGCCGGGGCGTGTGGCACGGGGAGGGCGCCTGGGGCTGCATTTAAAGGCTACGCTGATCTGTGAAAAATGTTTGCAAATTGAGCACCTGCCGGTAACCCCCGCGATTGCGCGAATCTGTTACTAATTCATTACTTTGTTGTGCGCGGATCCTTGCTGCAAAAAAAAGTGAGCCTTATAGTCCGGTGTGCCTTATATATGGACAAAGTTAAGAAAATTGCCGACAACCCGGAAGTACGCCTTTTAATCTGGTGCGCCTTATAGTTGTGAAATTACTGTACTCTACAATTTATCTTCAGTCTACCTGGTCCTGCCCTAGATTTCTGAGTAGAACACTAGTGCTAAGTAGTCAGAATAAGCCAACAATGCTTTCCCAAAGCTCAGGCTATCCCAAAGCACCAACTTACAACAATGATGGGGGAAAATGCTTGGAAAATATGCCCAAAGAAAATATAGCAGATGAGTAACATAAAGTAGGTCTAACACGGAGAGAAAAATGTTCTGAAATACTGCACTGAAACAGCCTACTTCAAAAGACTAATCCCTTGAGGTGGGCTTTGTATGACAGATTATAAAAACTTCTTTAATGTTATGTCTGGGGAACCAAAATGCAGGAAATCAGATCAGTGGCTCACACCTGCCTTAGACTTTGCCCTTTGTGTGAGCTCTGCCTGGTTGTAGGTGCCCAGCACTCGTTTCCTCTTCATAATTGTCTGTAAATTGAAGAGATCCTGCTGGTTTTAGCCTGAGTGGAATGGTGTTTAGGCAGGGCAGCTGCTGCACACATGTACAGAACATATCCAGCTGGTGTTGGTGGTTCCAAGTCCCCTGAAATCCATTGGTGAGGTACAGGGCTGTAACCTGTGGTGCTCATAACTCTGTAGTTTAGTCCAGACCACTGGGAACATGTCTGAAACAGCTCATTTAGGGTCTCAGACTCACTTTTGTGAGCCTCCCTGTTGATGTCATTCATTCCTGTCAGAGCAAATCATCTCCAGGTGGTTTTGATGCAGTAGGCAGGGGAAGAGAACAGTTGGAAAATGGGAAAAGCTCATTGCTCTGTGCTGCAGGTAGGCACAGGAGTGTCTTCAGACTGGGGAGAGTCCAAGAGAAACAGCATATTTGAGCCCAGGGTTGTGGAGAGCCTGTTGTCCAACCATCTGTGCTGACTTTGGTCTCTCAAAGTTTTCCCATTAAGTCAGTCCTGTGCTCTGTAGCAGCACAGTTTGCATCCAGCACAACAAATAACACAATAAAGTACAGCCCATTTGCACTTCTGAGCTCCCTGGCTCTGATCTCCCAGTGTTGCTTTACACACATTAATGCGATTTTGGGCTCCTGGAGCTTGAGGCTCTTGGCTCACTGAAAACTCCAGTTCTTCTCTGCTGTGGGGTTACTCACACTCCTCTGATAAAGGCAGTGTTTTCCAGACCGTGAGGATCTCCTCATCCCCAGGAAGCTTAGAGACAGAAGGAGCAGGGACTCGGTTGCTGCTGTGTCTCAGTGACCTCTTGGTTGAATTCTAATGTACTACCATTAGGTCCTTTTAGTCAATTTGATCCTTTTTATATTTTTTTTTTCCCTAGGAAGCTTTGACTATCATGGAAAATCACTATTCCAAAGGGCTTTTCCTGCAGTATTTGTAAATGGCTTGTAAATCAGTGAGAAGAACTCTGCCCTGAAGCAGAATTTCTCCCTTGAAATGTGTTTTTCAAAGCAGTCTGCGGCTATTCGTCTGATTTGATGGTCCTGTGGACTCCAAAAAATTGAACACCCCAGACCAGGATGGCATCATCACCCTCCAAAAGTCAGGGGAGCTCTGTTCCAATGGTGCTGGAACTCTTGATAAATAATTAAAATGCTGAGGTGGAAATACTGTGTCCTCATGGTCAGTAGGTGCTTTGAGCAGCAGGAAATTAAGAGCTCCTTACATGTTGCTGGTTTGCCTAAACAATGGTGGTAGCATTTGTGTTTAACAAGTAGTTGTTGAAAAAGTGACATCAGGAACACACACATGTATAAATTGTTTTGTCTCTCTTGTAGTCCTATACCATTAACCTGAATTGAATGCAGTGCTGGAAAAAGTAAAACAAGGAGAAAAATTGCATTTAGTTTTGCATTGTCTGGGAAATGAATTTTAATATTCAGTGTTGAGTTTCTGATGACTTAAACTGGTACTTCAAGGCACAGAAAACTTTTTTATTAAACTATAAATCCTATTTAAATTCCTTATTTGACACTGAATTTGGCTGAAGAATTTGAATTTTGGCTCCAGTTCCAGAGGTAATAATTTTCCTACCTTTTTTCCTTCTTTCTTGCTTAAAGAAAGCTGTAACAGTCTGATCATGGAACTGGTTGGGTATAACACATTGTCTTCCTGACTGCTGAAGCTGGAGCTTGTGGAGTGCCATAGAATGGCTTTGGTATTCACCTGGTAAAGGTGAAAAGGGCACATGGTGAGATCCCTGGAACCTGAAACACTTCAAACACTCTAATCTCAAATTACAATCACACTGAAAAATTTCAGTGGAGCAGCTGTGTCTTCTTCTAGGTGACTTCCACAGCTGCTGTACTGGTGTATGTATATTGTTGAATTCTTCAACTTTTAAACTCTCTTTTATTCTCCATGCATCCAAATAGCATTACTGGCACCACAGAACAGTGCACATGGAATTGCAAGGCTTGTATTAACTGTGCAGAGACATTCTCTAATTTATTTTTTTTAACATGAAACATCAGAGGAATAAAACATTGTGTAAGTTAAGCTGACAATGAAATAAGCAAAGGTTAATTTTTTCTTAGGAGAATATCTTTCTGAGGGGGTGCAAAAGTAGTGCAGGAATCAGATTTTAACAAGACTGATAGTAAAATAGTTTTTCTTGAAACAAGGGCAAATAGTGTTCTTGTACTGCCAGAATATAGTGCAAAAAAAAGTGAAAATGGCATCTTTCCCTAAAATCCTGGCAGTTTTCCCTGCTCATATTGGGGAAAGGATTCTTTCAGTGGTAGGATTTAGAAAATGCTGATGTTTTTTATTTTATTATTTTTTATAAAGAGAGTAAGAATTTCTTATGTGGTCAGGAGTAAGGTATTGTAATTTCTGAGTCTCCAGGAGCTTAGATTTCTATATGCTCACATTCCACTATTGGTGCTAATGTGCTGTGCAGGAAGAATTACATTACACAGCTCTGCTGTGCAGCTGGGACTTCCTGGAGGTTCGCATTTTTAAGGTTTTCCCCATCATTCCCTGCAACCAAGGCAGCAAATAAATCTTGCAGGTCACATACTGGAGAGAGCACATGGCAGGGCAGGAATTGCTATCAGTGCCCTGTGGAATCCAGATTGTTCAGTTCTGTGCCCATCCCAGTCTAACCTGTTTTATCCTTGGGAATTCTGCGATGTAGCAGGAGGGAAATGAGATGCAGTTAGTAAACTGATAATTAAAAGTAATAAAAGCCTTAAGCAAATGCATAAAACTCTTCCCAATCGTGGTATTTATGAGCCCAAACTGTTAGAGAGATATTTATAGGTTCGATGGAAATACAAAACATATGGTATTTTTATCCGGAAATATTCTTCCAATTATACCCTGCATGGATCTCATAAACATCCCTCTTTCATCTAAAAATTCTCCAGTACATTAGGTAAGAAACATCATTCCATTTCGTAGAGGAATGTGGTAAACAAACATCTCCTTCTAACAGATGTTGAAGTGTCTTGCAGATTTCCATCAGCAAAAGGAATATTCTATAAGTTTTGGCTCTGGCAGCTCAAAGTAATGCAGCTGTTGGGCCACACATCTTTTATTTTGGTCTTCTATCTGTTATATTGGAGATTGTGTACAATCAGCATATTTCTTCCTGATTTTCATCTGTTAAGCATAAGCATCATAATCTGCTTTTTATTTTTCCTGTGTGCTAAATCTCTCCTACTTTGCAAATGTAGCAGGCTCATACCTTAATGCTTCCTTGATTATCTCTGTGTAAGAAATGTCTGAGAGCCCCGTCTCCAGTGTTTTAGCCTCTGGAAACTGCTCAGAGGAACAGGTCTGGCCTCCTCATTATGCATGATCCATTCCATCTGAATTTTGCCAGTGTTAACTAGGCAAGTGACTTCTAGAATCTGCAACTGGACTTTGGGCTACTGGGAAGGAAGATACTCTAGGAATAGCTGTGGGGGTCAAGCCAAAAGGCAGTTTTGTGCCTCATCTTGACTTTGATTGAAGCTTGGTCCCAGCTGTTGTCTCTGTCCCTGCCTTTCCTGGAAGGAGGGATTAGCACTGGCTCACAGCTGTCTCTTGGCTGGGAGTGGGAAATATTGTGCAACCTTTGTGCTGAAGTGGAGTTTTCCTGACATGGGATTCATGAGTTTTGTGCTTGTGCTCATCATGGGTAGACAGGGAATCAGATCTAGGATTTTTTTATTGTTTGTTCCATAATTTTTAAACATAATTTTTAAAAAATTTTTGATGGACCTTGGAAAATTATGCTTGGTATGAGACACCATGCCTGAAAAGTTTCCTGAGGGCCAGGAATCCTGCCTGGGCTGAGTTGTGATGCAGTGTACATACTGTGCTTGAGCTGTTCGGTGGAGGCCTTGCCATTGCAGCTCTAGGCTGGAATAGATGTATTTGATGAGTCCCTTAAGCATGACACTATCAAACTTGTTCCAGATATTGCCATTTCTTAAAGGGAAGTTCCCATCCAGCCTCACTTGCCATGGTTGCACCCTGATTCCATCAGCCCCTCTTTTGGCAGATCAACTTTCCTGCACAAAATGAGTCTGTCAGGCATGCCTCATGCTAAATCAAAATCAACTATTTTTCTTGTTTTATCTGTATTTGCTTTGTTGGTTTGTCTTGAAGTATTGGGCACACTTACCTCTGCCCTGGAGGGTTTGCAGGAAGATGTCAGCCCATGGGATGGCTTATGAAAGTTACAGCTTTGGTATTTCCCTCAGGCTTTAAAGCCCCTTTATAAAAGTTTCCTTCCCACATTTTCCATCTTCTTTCAGCTTTAGTCTCCCATCTGTCTCCTGGTTTGACTTCACTGTCATAGAACACCACTTATGCTGTGTCTTTGAAGTTACAGGATTTCCCTCAGTGTCCTTCAGGAACTCTGATGCCCATAAGGGTTGCACACAGTTAAAGCAAGCGTCACAACGTGTCACTTTTTTCTTTCTCATCTCCTTCTCTTTGTTCAGTTTATTCTGTAACATGCTGGAGTGTCTGCTTTGGAGTTGTTTTTGGTAGTCTGGTTTTGATTTTAAATTGCAGCACAGCCTGAGTTGGTGAAAAGCGCAATTTTCCATCTTCTTGATCCTTACTGGATTCTTGTAGGGAAGGTGAAATTTATTGGCATGTCCAATGGGTGGGCTGTATGGCCACATCTTAAGTGCAGATTGTGGCTCCCATTCTGAATCTCTTGGCATGGTATTTCTCTGTATTCAAAAGGCAAACAACAGAGAAACAATATAATTGGATGGGAAAATATGTTCTCTAAGAGTCAGGGAGTACTAGAGGAGCTAATTTTCCTGATTCTCTGACACACGCATCACTGATCACTGTATATAAATTATTCAGATGTTAAAAAGATCACAGCTGTAAATACAAAAGGAGTTTGTAGCAATAATCACAACAAACCAATGCTGCTAAATTACTGAAACAAATTATTCATGTCATTATCCTGCAATTTTTTCTGTTTGACCTTTAAACTCTGGGATATGCTATGTGTGTAGAGGACTGAGGTAGGAGGGGAAGACACGTGGCAGAGGGTTCTCTGGGAATTCTCCTGAAACACAGCAGCACAGTGGGCAGGACGTACCAGCAGGGCTCATAGCTCCTCAGGAACCTGTGCATGAATGATATTTCTGAATCTGCCATCCTCCAAACGTGAACACTGCTTTGAAAACATTTGCAGTGACTTCGGGGGGTGGTCACTGTGGAGCTCAAAGCCACACTGGTAAAACCCAGCTGTAGGGACAAGGAGGAGTATAAAGGATACTCAGGGGCTTATTGACCCTAGGTTTGGAGTGATGACAGGTGTGTGACCAGTTGGGATGGCTTAGCTGGGAGAAAGTTCTCTGTCCAAAGCTGTGTTAAGCCCTGGCCTTCTGTCCCAGCTGCCTGCTCTGTGCTGTATGACTCTAGACACTAGAGTCTGCCAGAAGATAGAAATATTGATGGGAGAGCTTTTTGTTTCTGAACAGGTAGACTGAGGACACTGTGAAGATCTTGGTATGCACTTAGAACTTAATAACACAGGTTAAAAGTAAAATTTTCTTCTAGATATCTCCCTATGAATAATAAATTCATGCTCATAGCAGGTGAGAACCATCTTTCCTCATTTGTGCTTACAAAAACCCGACTGCTAAGTAGTGATGCAGCCAGTTGTTTGACTTTTTCAGGTTGAAAAAGTCCCCTGTAGAGACAGTTTTGTGAAGCTGGTATCAATGGATGCAGCTTCAGCATTTCCTCTCTTATGTGTGAATTAGTGTTCTGGAAAAACAAGGGAGGGCGTTACTGCTCACACTTGGGTGCCTGTGCAATGCTGGTGCAGCCAGCTGCCTCACAGGCTGTGCAGAAAGCTGCTGCTACCCTAAAAGGCCTGGCAGCATCCTTTTTCAGGACTTGATCACAGCAGCATCATCTTGGGAGATGCTTTATTTCATGTATGTGAAACCCTGCTGGGAGCTCCTGGGTTCACCGTATGAAGGCAGAACACTAATAAGCTGAATACCCACCTTGAGTTAAAGCAGCAAATAACTAACACCAGTTTCCATGTTCATTCTGAGACAGGAGAAGTTCTGTGCATGGACAGACATGGGCAACAATGCTAAGGGTTCTGTAGAACATTCTGTAGAACTTTTTCCACTAAGAGAGAGCAGTAGCCCCATGTCAGGCCCTGGTATAAGCTATTTTCTCACATCAACTTCCACACCTAGAGGTGTCAGAGAACTGTGAAACTCCTTTTGGAAAAAAGGAACGATATCTTTAGGGGACCAACGCTTGAAAAAATATTACAATTTCAGCATTTGACTGGTTTCTAGATAAGGACAGATGACTCTTCTGCATCCACGGCTGCACTCCTCTGTGGAAGATGACAGGCTACCTTCACCCTGATATCAAGCAACATGCCATTCTTGGTATGAAAAACAAATCCTTGAAAAATCTCTTGTTCTTGACAGTTTCCACTAAATCATTCTTCTAGTGCAAGCAGATGGAATCCCAAAACCTGCTTTGGTCATTTTAAGAGAATAATGTAACTACCTTGTGGCTGTGCAAAATTGTATGAGCAAATCCCTCCTCCCTCTAACTCCAAAATCTGTAGTGGTAATGCACGAAGAGTTGGCTTGACCCATTTTAATCTAAGAGCAGAACTCCTGACAAATTTGAGGATAAGCATGACAACCTTTACACTGATTTATCAGAGTGAAAGGGAAGTTGCATTAGTAGTTTTGGAATTTATTGTAGTGGATAAATGGCATTTCCATCAGCAAAAGAATGAGAAAGTTGATTTATAACAGATAACTCCAATAATTTCTGAATTTCCATATTAATAGAAAAGTGGTACTTCCATTTTTGCTATTATCCCCATATGTGCCATCTTCTTATAAATATGGAAATTTGGCAATTATCTGAGAACTACTTTATTTTCAAATTATACCATAGAAATTAATGAATGGATTTTTATTTTTTTTTACTATCACATTTTTAAGTGTTTTATTGGATCTGAACTGCTGTATTGAAAGATAAACTCTTCTTGGCAATGTTTGATACTGTATCTAAAACTAGATGGCTGCTAATTAGTTAATTTTCCTTTAACCAAAAGCAGAGAACTGAGCCATACTCAGATTAGATGCTATCGATTTATTTCCTTCTGTTTTATGACTTTCAGGATAATGTGCTGAATAGGAATTTGCAAAAGATATATTGCTCCTGGAAAAGGAATTCAGTAAACAGCATTGATGGTGAATAAAACAAATGCTAAAACTCTGTCTCAGCACCATTATCTGGTGACAGGATAAATATTAACACCTGCACGAATGAGTCCTTCCATACATGCTGACATTTGGGAATGGGGTAGTGCCAGCCATATGGAAGGAAGAAGCCTTGGAATATCAGGCAGGACACATTAGAACTTGTCTTGGATTGCAATACAGGATGTGGTGAGGGCTGTGTATCCTATCACCATCTGTTAAACCAGCTGGGGCAGTGTTCTTTATCTTTTCCATGACCCATCCTTCTTCCAGGGAGATATCTCCTGTTAATGGCCATTGAGTCCCACTGTGTGACTAATAAAATTATATCATCCCATTGGGAGGTGCTCCACCCAGGGAAGGAGCCAAGCATTTCCTAACTAGATAAAAACTGAGATTTGGAACATCAGAGCAGCCTTTTCCACTGGATTCCAGAAGAAAACTGGACCCTTCTACAACATCAGTGGACCTCTGGAGGTAAACTGCACCTTCTACAGGAGCACTGCTCCAACAGAACCACATCTGTCACTGCAGGAGGATGCAGCCACCATTTAATGGGACTGCTGTCAACACCCTGACTGACTGATGGAGTGTCAGGTTGTGTTCTGACTCTGTCAGTGATTGGGGTTTGTTCTTTGTAATACTGTATTTCTATGTCAATTTTTCCTAGTAAATAACTGTTATTCCTATTCCCATATCTTTTCCTGAGAGTCCTTTAATCTCAAGATTATAATAATTTGGAGGGAGGGGGTTTATATTTTCCATTTCAAGATAGACTCCTGCCTTTCTTAGCAGACACCTGTCTTTCAAACCAAGACAAACTTGATGGATAATACAGTACCTGGAAGAAGAAGCAGAGTCTGCAGTTTGGGTGGTTCAGATGGAAAATTGCCTTGCTAGGGGTTTTATAATATATTATACATATATAATCACACATTTTTACCTCTGAGCAGATTAACAGGGTTTTCTGTTTTGGGACTCACCAGAGATACTCAGCTGCTGCACATTGCCACATGCCTCCTTTGAGTCATTCCTTAGTATTGCTGCAGAGTGAAAGTTATGGAAATGGGTTCATGTCTAGTGAAAAAGCTAATTTCTCCCTGTGTAAAAAGCCATCAGAACAGGTATCTGCTGATGGGACTTTCCTCAGTGGAGTTCTGAACCAAGTCAGCCAGTGAGAATTGGACATGTGAAAATTATTCTTGTTTCTATAAAGATGCCTATACCTATGTCATGGTTGTCTTAAATTCTGTATCTAGGAGATTTCATGATGAGAAGTTAAAACTTCCCCTAGATATCTCACTTTGATTTCTTTCTAAGTGCAATGTTCAGCTCAGGGAAAATAGATTTCAGAGGAAAGCACCATTTACTGAGAGAAGCCTTATTCCTCAGGAGCAAAACACCTTAAAAAAACGTGCTTTCATTTGATCTTTTAGTTAAGATATTAGACACTTTATACTGCTTTATATTTACATGGAATATTAGCAGTCTGTGTATCACAGAATTATTTAACTTGAAAAGTTGATGTATATGACATTACTCCATGCCTTTTCTTCCACTTAAACATGAGAAATTTCTGTGAGGTGCCCATGTGCTTTTCTTATTGCAAGCACTGCTGACAGATTAAGTGATGGTTCATTTCATGTAACACCTGAGTTGTGTGAATTGATAGGAGGAGAGCTGAGGCACAGGGTTTAGTACATCTGGTTCAAATTTGGGGCAAGTGTCTTAACATGGCAGAGGGAAATCTTTTGTTTTTTAAATTTTCTGTATGAAAAATTGAGTTTGTGTGCAGATATCAGCAGAGGCTGAGAGTGCAGTGTTGAAAAGCTGGAGGAAATAGATCATTAGACATGGACATTGTGTTAATAAGGAAAACAGTTTAGAAAAGGATTTGGCATCTTTGTGTACAAGGAGGTAGCGATGGTCCAAAGTTAATAACCAAAGCACTGATTTTTACCAGAGTGAAAGTGGCACCAATCTGAATGTCGTGAAGATCTGGCTTTCTCAGAATGTTCTTTCTCCATCACTTGTAGGATGCATGCTTCGCATTTTGTCTTTGTGTGGTTGAAAAATGCCCCACTCCCTGAGTTGTGGATCCTGTTGTTGGGAAAAACCTCATATGGGATGTCAGGAACTGAAAATGTAAACCCATTTACAGCACGGCCCACTCCAATCATCACAATGATTTCATCAGCCTCACTGGGGAAAACAGATGATGTTTGACTCACCTGGGAAAATTGATATTTCAGAGCTGGCTTCAGCAATCTTTCTATGGCTTGACAGTTGGTCTGCAGCACATGAAACAGAGTAAACACTCTCTCATATTTGAAATTGGAAGCAAGCACCTTGAAGCATATCTTGAGTGTGCTTCTGTTCCACATGAAATTATGAGACAGGATTTATTTTTTTAATGTTTCTGTGGCCTTCCTGTTAAAATGTAAACTCAGTCTGGGGCTCTGAGAAGTACAGAGCTAGGATGCAACAACAGTTCACATTTCTGGGAATTCTGCTGCAGCGGATGTCCTGGTACATTTTTAAGGAGTCTGTCTTCCTTTCAAG
Source organism: Sialia sialis (assembly GCA_009812075.1). Classification (NCBI taxonomy): domain Eukaryota; kingdom Metazoa; phylum Chordata; class Aves; order Passeriformes; family Turdidae; genus Sialia; species Sialia sialis. The sequence goes on from VRYO01000710.1 coordinate 974,968, forward strand.
CTCAGCCACTTTTATCCATTAATATTTTCTATGCACCTGATGGAAATCATCTTTCCATCCTGTTCAGCTGTGTTTTAATCAGGCTCAGGATATTTTTTCTGAGGAGCTGAGAGTTTCAGCTGTGAAGCAGATATTTTGTTCCACACAGAATGACAGGACAAGTTAACAGGGAAAATGGAAGGACTGTTGAATGCATTTGGTTTTCTAATATGTCATTGTCACTACCATGCACTAGTGCTTTTTGCTGCCTCCCTCTTGAGATAAAAATGGGTTTAGTCCTTGAATTTATAGAGTTCTATTCTTCCTTTACAGACTCACAGCCTACAGGCTTGGCCTTTGACTGGCTTTTCAAACAGAAGTGATTTGCATGTTTCTTCTAGTTCCGTTCTGCTGCTGAAGCCTCTGTCCACAGGCTGATGGCTTTACCTGAACTGAATTCCTGGGTGCATGGGATGCTGTTTCACCTGGCTTCACAGCAGGCTTTCCCTTTGATTCAGCACAATTTAATTAGCTGGTTTCCTTGGACTTCATTTAGGGATCATGGCATGGTGTGGGTGAAGGTACTGCAGTATTCCATAGGCCATGAGTTCTAGCTCTAAGAGTTTTTCCAGCTGAGTTTATCCAGAGCTGAGGAAAAAGAACATTCACTAATTACCTGGCACTGTAGTGGAGCTCACACATTGCTGCTCTGCTCAGTCAGACCTTCTGGCCTGGGAAGCTCCTTTCCTTTGGGAGTGAGTAAATGTAGCTGTTTGGAAGGAGAAGGGAAATACTAAACCAGCACTCTTCAGTCTTTTGCACACTGGGCAAACAGTGTCCAGAGGGGCAGAGCTGTCCCCAGTCTGAACTGGCTTGTGATATGTACACATGTACAAAGGCACAGTCTGGGACAGGCACTCAGGGAATTGATGGAGAGAAGGAAGGAAAGGCAGCAGTTGCTTAAGTATGCTGTTTCATCAGCTTGGCTGCTGGAGGTTGGCTTTCTCTGCACAGTTTATTAGAACGAAGCCTTTTTGTGCTAGCAGCAAATCTGGCCTGGTAAACCCATGCTGGATTTTCAGCTTGAAACTAGAGAAAATATATGGTTCCTCAAACCTAGGGCTCTCCCCTCAGTGATCACCCAGGCTTTTTGTTCCATGCCAGAGACCTGGAAGAGATTGGAGCTGGGCTGCATACAATTCAACTGGACATTGTGCTGTTGATGCAAAGCTTTCTGCTTTTGTCCTCACATCTCTGGATTTACATTGGCTTCTGCTAATGAGACTTAAAAGGAATAAGAACTGACCTCAAATTGAGACTGGGCTACTCCTGCAGAGCCATCCAAACAGTTTATTATATTGATCAGTTAAGCCCCATGAATTCTTCAAGTTAGTCAATGATGTGAACTGACAAGTTAAATTATTACAGTGAAAGCCCTGCTGTGCTAACTTAATTTATGTTGTAGGGCCTCAAAACAGATTTTTATCTGACTGCATCTTTTTTTTCCTTTAAGACTGAAGTGAGAATTTTCCTTTTGAAAAGCAGAGGTTTCTTTGTGAGGATAAATCACATCAAGTCAGCTGTCCACTGAAGCTACAAATAATGCTGCTTTTATTTTGAATTCAATAATATAGGTATCTGGAGCTAAAACTGCTTTCTACAAGTTGTGTGGCCTTGGGAAGATACAGACAGCTTGCATCTGTATTGCATTGTCACCTTAGCTGACTTGAGATATATGGATTAGGGGCATGCAATTGATGTGAATGGGAAATTGGGGAGGAAAGCTTCATGTGGAAGAGACACAAAACTTGTGGATTCTGATGGGTACAGCCGTGGGAGAGAAGAGGGAAATGCTTTCTGCAGTGCTGCAGTCAGGTCTCCACTCCTCACCCAGGGCTCAGAGCCATGGAAATGCTGCTGGAAGGTTGTGCCCAGTCAGCCTGAGGTGTGGGACACAGTTGTGCACTCACAAAGCAGCCTCAGAGGAGGTTTGGTGTCATGGCAATGAAGCTGATGACAGCCTGGAAGAGAGGAAAATGAATTGGATTTTTGCCTCTTTAGTGTATACATATATAAGCCCTCAAGTGAGACAGCTTAAGGAAAAAAAAATGCTGCCTTGCAGAAAAGGAGGAAAAACTAGTTTTGGCAGGTTTCCTTTGCATATAGCTTGCCCTGGTGTGTTACTGCATAATATCTTCCTGCTGTTGTGTTGCATTTCTTTGGAACAAAGAAGTGAATTTCATATGGTGCCTGTGAATGTATTTATGAGGAATCAGGGTTAAAAACAGTGATTAAAAAATCTTTCTAAGCTGATAATGGATTGTGGGCACTGGACTTGCTCTGTTTGGATAAGGAGCAAAGGCTCCGTCCATGCTTCCCTTGCAATTTTTACATATGGGCTGAGCTGCGACAATCTGAGCTAGGTGTTCATATTTGGGGATTACTGGACCATGGCGCACTGGCAGGTAGATGTGATCATCCAATTATTGCAAGGACTAAATAGCCATTGATTATGAGTGCAGCCATTAGGATTGACTTGCTTTACTCCTCATCATGTTTTTGTTTCACTAATTTCATATTTATGAGGGTTTTATAAAACAAAAGAGATCTGCAACTTCATATTATTTGCTTAAATATTATTATCTTGGCAAATGGCCCTTTCCAAAATGCAAATATCTAAAATTTGGAAAGAGCAAACATTTTCAGGTTAAAGTATGAGTTAGGGATGCTGATTTATGAAAAACCTGGGAATTAAATCCTAGATTTTCACTTAACTAAATGGATATTTGTTTTTCTTTTTCAAGGGTGTTATCTTCCAGTTCAATCTCCACAGATGCAGTGTCCAGCCCTTCACCAACAGATGCCATGAAGCTGAAGATCAGCAGGAAGATGTCCCAGCTGCAAACCCACAGCACCAGGCAGCAGAGCTGCTTGAACATCCTGCACAAATATCAAAGTCTCTTAAAGTCAAATGGATGCTTTTATTGCAATTTTCCCAGTATAGGCACCTTATATTCCTGTGGGGTTTTTTTCTGCTGTAATTATCCTACTCAACAACATAATTACCCATGCTCATGATCTACATACCACCCTTTCAATATTATATTTGACTGCTGAGATCTAAGAACTGGGCAGAGTTATTGCACTTATATGGACATTTACATATCCTGTCACTCTAACAGGATGCTCAGGTAGCTGTCCAGAATCTTAAAGGAGCTTTTAGAGCTCTTTTCAGGTTCTTATTTATGTAAGGTTTTGCATTTTGATTTGAGGACACAGACGAAGAAATGGTTGCCTGCAGTCAACTTGCAGCTGGTGAGTTGCTCAAATATATATATATATATATATATATATATATATATATATATATATATAATGTATTTTTAGGATTTGTTTGCCAATTACGGAGAGTTCGCTATTTAACTACACACCTGTGATTTTAACTCCATCACTCAAATTTGGAGCCTTCTCCAAGGCCTCAGGTCAAAAGCAGTGTTCTCCTGGAAGTCAGTGTCAGAAAGCACAGAAAGCTCAAAAATTCCAGGTTTCTGGGATCCAACTGTTATAGATAATAAATGAATCAAGCCAAATTAAATATTAAAAGGAGTAATTTTTATTTTTGTGACTGAAAATACGGTCCTGGGAAGCCAAAACCGAAAAGGGCAACACCGAGCCCAGGGTCGGTGCTGGGTGAACATGCCACTGATGACCTGACCTCTATTGCATCAGATCTCCCTGTGTTCACCCCGCCGTATTGGCCAGTCCTGGTTTTATACAGGTTTTTTAGCCCTGGAGCAAGAAGTCCTTCTTTCTTGTGTTGGGCTGCACAAAAGCCTTTCCTGGGCAAATGATAAATTTTGATGAGTGTTGGTTCTGCTTCTGGGAACAGGTTTTGAAATGTAATTTTTCCCAGGGGATGAGATTCTGGTTTATGGGAACCTGTATTGAAAAGTAGTTTTTGTTGAGCACTCTGGCTATCCTGATGGACTATGCTTATCGTGCACTCATCGCTGGGTGTTTCCTGGCCTGTCTTCACAAGGAGCCACCTCTGCTGGAACCAGGTCTATTAGCATGTTAAATCAGGGCTTTATCTACTGTTGTGGCATTGGAATTCTGTGAAGCAATCCTCCTTTCCTGGCTGTGGCTAAAATTTTTCTTTATTCCTTTATTTATATGACTATTTTATATCACACAAATCCTAAGTTAACACGAATTACTACATAACATATATCACACAGCATTCCTTAGGTCTGTTACTTTCCTGCAGACAGAGAATGTTAGACAAAGGTTTTGTTATTAAAATATCCAGTTGTCAGGAGTATTTTCCCATTTGAAACAAATGGTAGCTGATTACAGTGGAGAGTTAAATAAACTCAAGCCATATATTTCTACTCCTTCATTGCCTGACTTAACTGAAGTTGGTCCCAAGCATCTGGAAAGTGCCACAGAAAGGGTTTTCAACACTTTATTTTCCATTAGTGGGTTGGTTTGGGTTTCTTTGAGCACATTTCAGTGACTAAAAATTGGTCCCTAAAAAAAAGAAAAAAAGAAAGAATCTATGGAGTGGGAGAGTGCACCAAACTCGTGGTGAGCTGCTAGGACCCATTTATGCTGGGCCTTGCAGAGGGCACACATGGTGGCAGAAGGGTACAACATCACCACCTCTTAGTGCAGTCTCACTTGCATCACTGCATTTTACCTGCTTTCACTCTGAAGACTTCCTTGGAAAAATTCTTCCTCCAACTTCTGCAGGGGTGACTGTTAGAAAGCATTTTGAGACTCTCCTGCTGTGACAGCTCCCTTCAACAGCCCTTTCACAAAACCAAATGCATTTGAAAAGAGCTGGTTTTAACTCCTTCCTTTGAAAAGTTTGTGAATATTACTTTTAGTGTTTAACTCAAATTCTTTCTTTTCTCTCAGAAACAAAATTGGCCAGCTAAGGAGAAGAGACTATATAAAACTGGATATATGACTTTGCCTCTTCTCATTTGGTGGCAGGACTTCCAGGCTAGTGGATAAATGGCTTGCACCAACAGCCTCTTCCTTCTGAGCACCAGCATTGAGCATGGAGCTGTTTCACCACCTCCCACTGCCCTGGTATTGCCTGTGTTAAAAAAACCCCACTTGACTGAAATACCTGGGATTTAATGCTATGCCTTTTTCCAGAGGTTTCTGCTTCTGTCAGTTGTGTTATTCCCTCTGACAGGTCTCATCTATCCATCCTCAGTGGGCCATTATAAGCTTGTTTCCCAAGATAATCCTTTCTCGTGACATTTTACATGCATATTATTTTCTCCAGAAGTCTGCATGCAAAATTTCATGGCAGAATGGATCTCTGCAGCTGAACTGGTGTGTTAAGCTGGGGAGGTGGTATGTATAAGGAAAAGGAACTCCTAGGAGATGACTTTAACTGGGGTTATAACTGGGTGCTGGTATCTTTCTGTTCACAGTTTACAATACAAATGTCTTTTGGTTCTGCAACCCTTAAAAACATAGAAAAGAGACAACTAATTTGCATGGGTAATCTTATGAAAGCCATCTTTGTAATTAAGTGCAAACTGTGATTCCATCCCCCGGCAGTGTATTATGCCACTTCAATAGACTTTCATATCATTACTAGAAGTCAAGATTCCCTTATTAAACTTTTCTATTAAAACAGAGCCAGAAGAACCTTCCAAAGTCCACATTGCTTCTGCTATGTCACTTTTATTTTAATGTAATGTACATAGACAAATAAGATATCCCATTGTGTTTGCTTATGGGTATTAAACATGCCCTTGAAACCAAAGGCAAAATAAAGCATAATAAAAAATACTGCAGCAAGACAGCCTGATGGCACAGCTTTCATTCTTGGCCCTGGGAAGCAAAATATTGAAAACTGAAGGATTTTGGGAGGCTGAGAATATCCTTAGCAAACTGCCTATGGGTGTAATCCATTCCTGGCCTGTGAGCTGGGCTGAGTCCACAGTGAGATAAGCTGAAGCAAATCTGCCTCCAGAGCTGAGCAGGCTGCTTAACCTTGGAACAGGACTGCAGTGCTTCAGCTTGCCCAGGAAGTTTTATCCTAAGGCTTTCTGCACTTTGACAACCTAAAGAGGAACAGGTATTTCAGTGGGACTGTGCTTATCTGCTGGGGGAGATCAGTGGTGATCTGGTCATTGCCTGAGGTGGTGTTCTGAACCTAAGTGCTCTTAGGAAACACTTGAGGGAAAGTTGGAATGGATATGTCAGGCAGACCACTTCAAAATGGGAGAACAATCAGAGAATATTTGTGATGCAGGACAATGCAGGTCAAACTCACATAAGCTATAAAGATCTGTGTGTTCCTCTCTAGAACTGTGGAAAAGAACTGCTCTGTGCTAGGTGGAGGGTTTACAAAATCCCTAAAGCTGGAAAAAATGCCAAAGATGTGAAGTGCCCACTGAAGGTGAATAATCTCAGTGGTGGGACACCTTGCTCCTTGATACCTGAGAGCACTGAATCAGTGCCATTCCACATGGCTGGGCTCTGCTAGAGATAGGGTATCTTTTTTCATCCCATTTCACTGTTCTTGGCTGATGAATAGTGATTAGGATTAGTGAGGTCCTCTCAAGCATTCCTCCTGCCTTTCATATCTCTTAAAGAAGGGAGAGCATCACATTCTTTTTTTCTTAGAATGTTTTACCTCCCCTGTGCTGCTTCTGCTTAATAAAGCTGTTGCAATTAAAGGGTGATTATTTGATCCTAGTGGAGAATCTCTCCTGTGCCAGATTTCCTTGTGGCTGCCAGAAATGATCAGCACCAAGTGACTAGAAGTTGGGAAAAGCTGAGGACAGACAAGAGCAGAGATCATGATGTGAATATTGTTGTTCCAAAGCTTGAGATGCAATTGGAATTTTCTCATAATGCAAAATGGAGACACAGATATTTCCAAGGATGACAGAGTAGCTTGCTGAGGTTCTTGAAAATATTTTTCTGCTAAGTGAAGTTTCTGTCCTCTGTGGACTTGACTAAAATAATAGATTATAATATATCCCAGAAATAAGCAAATAATCTTCTTGAAGCCTGTTTGTCAGCAAAACTCTAAAAGCTGATTTTAAAATTACTCTAAAATGTTGTGAGAAAACTCCAGACTTTCTGCTCACAACTGAGCTTTAATTCATCCTTTTCTGTATTAAAGAGGTGGGGCTTTTCCTAGATTGATTTTTTCCATTCTAAATGTTATAGAATTATTAAGCAATGTTTGGGAGTGCCTAAATTTATGGCCATTATTTTTTAATGAATTCTGGTTGAACTGACAACTTTAATCAATTCTACCTTTCAGAAATATAAATAGGAAGGAGAAAGAAATAAATAATGTTTTGACCACATGGCAATGCAGCATTTGGAAATGAAGCTTGAAATGTCCAACTGAGTTGGACATCAATGAAATATCAGGTCTTGAGTTTGTAGCCCTGGCTGGGATGTCACAGAACCCATGGCAGGCATGTGGAAACTGTCCTGGAGATTTGCTCTAATCTTCCAAGCTGGCAGGGTATGAAAGATTAAGATGCTCTGGATCTACCAGACATGCCACCTCCAGTTGAGACTAGTTATTAATGTGCTAGGTGGACAGCAATACTTTATTAATTGTATTGCTGGCCAGTGATCAATGTGACAAGCTTAGCAAAGAGCACAGTTATTCATCAGGGAGTTGTGGAATAGTAATTGCCCTCATATGCATCAGAATAAGGTGGTGGGAGAGGCAGAATGGGTGTGCTTTTATCATTCTTATGGGTTGATGTCAACAAAATTAACATCTGATAAGGTACTGGTAAATAAATAAATTGGAGAGGAATTTATTTGCTCCGACACATTCATACCGCTACAAAGTAAGACAAAGGGTCATACTTCAACAGCATTTATATTTTAGATGGTTTTAGAAGTGTTTTCAATGAATTCTTTTCTGTATACGCTATCTATTATCAGTTACAATTTTGTAAGGGCAGGCATGGTTTGCAGTTCTTTCCTTATAAAGAAAAATGGAACAGTTGAGATGCAATTTTGTAAGTGTTCTTTAAATTATAAAATGTGCAATGGTGCAACCATTGTTACAAGCAGAATTTATTTAGATCTGCCATGACATTCCTTCACCTTTTGTGGGAAAGCACATCAGTAACAAAATGTCAATGCTTTTCTTTCTGCAGAGGTGAAGACTTACACTTTTCACCAAAAACTGCTATTTTAAGGGTTATCAAAAGCACTTTGAAAGTGACAAAGGTAAGGCTGAATGTGCAATCTCTGTCCTGGTCTCTGCTGTACCTGACAATATTAAAACTTTTCCACATTCTGTGTTTCCCCCATCATCCAAGATAACCTCATGCTTCAGCTGTGGTGCTGAAGGATGTCTGCTGGATGCACTTCTGCTTTGTGTGTAAGAGCCAGTGCCTTGCCCTAAAACAACAGTTCTCATGGGGCTTTGTATTTCAATTTATATTTATTACATGCCCAGTCAGGATTTGTGTTTTAGAATGCACATTATCTGTGTTGTGTTTTGCTTTTACTGTGCTTACTTGGTTTCCACGAGCTCCTGAGAAGCTATTGAACAAAAGATTTAGGGTGAACCCAGCACAGAAGTGAACATTTCAGAATACAGCTGCTAAATTATTTCTCATGCACCTTAGTTATGGTGTGTTAGGCTGCATTTCAGGCTGCTAAACTCACTAGAAGTGATCATAGAATGGGTTGGGTTGGAAGGGACCTTGAAGATTTCATTCCATCCCCTGCCACTGGGGATGGGGCAGCCACAGCTGCTCTGGGCAGGCTGTGCCAGGATCTCACCACCCTCAAAGTCTAGAATTTCTTCTAGATATCCAATCTAAACCTTCTCTAATTCAGTTTGAAGCCATTCCCCCTTGTCCTGTCTGTACATGCTCTTGCAAAAACCACCTTTCCATCATTCTTGTAGGCTCCCTTCAGGCCCCAAAGGCTCATAGCAGGAAAGCAGGCTGCTCCATCCCTCTAATAATCTTGGTAGCCTTCCTCATAATAATGGACTGAGGTCCGAGATGGCTGAATTCTGGAATAAGGTACAGTAATTTCCCACTCATAAGCCGCACCTAGTTATAAGCCGCACTTCCAGGTAGCTGGGAAGACCACGGAACTCGTCCATAAATAAGCCGCACCAGGTGATAAGCCGCACTTTTTTTTTTAAAAGCGAGGATCCATGTGCAACAAAGTAATGCGTTAGTAACAGAATCGCGCAATTGTGGGGTTTGGTGTCAGGTGCTCAATTTGCAAACAGTTTTCACAGACCAGGAAGGCCTTTAAACCCAGCCCCAGGCCCCAGGAGCCCTCCCCGTGCCATGGGCCCCGGCACTCCTGCCTTCGGCGCTGGCTGCTGTGGCTCCCTGCCTCCTTGGCAGCAGCAGCGGCTCCCCGTGCTGCTCAAAAGCAGCTGCTTGGTGGGCTCGGTTTTGCACGAAAGCCGGCACAGCAGCTCCGCGGCAGCTCCCCACCCGCCCCCCACCTGCCCAGCCGCGGCTCCACAGCAGCTCTCTCCCCGGCTAGCTCGCATTTCTGGGTTGGCACTTTGCCAGAATTTATCTATAAATAAGCCGCACTTGGTGATTAGCCACACTTCCGGGATCGGCTTGATTCTTCAGTGAAATAGGTGTGGCTTATCAGTATGAAATTACTGTAAGACTTGTTGGAAAACAGGGCACTTTGGTAGGGAAGGATGAGCAAAGGACAGTTGGTGTTTAGACTATCAAAAGCAAAGCTGACAATGTATGTACTTTAGACTTGTCATGGTAGTCTGTAGCCTGTGTGATAATGAGACCTGCTCAGATTGGATTTCCCTGACATTCAACAGCATCATTTTTAACAATCTCATCTGGAAGTTCTGCTTCTGCCTTGCTGCTCAAAATGATCTCATCTAAATAAAGAGGAAAGTGCTGATAGAGACCACTTTATCACACTCCTAATGCATGTTATCAAGATAAGAGAAATAAAATGTTCTGAAAGTAGGGATGAGAGATTCTTTGTCCAATTTCAAACCTACACAAATAGACAAGGGTGAACCCATTAGTGTGATTAGTTTAGAAGGAAAATGAGCAGTGGATGTGAAGTGAGAGGAAGGGGTATTCACTTATGGAACACACTGAAGCAGCAAGCGGAATGTTTAGGTATTTCTGCTCTGTCTAGTAAGATGAGACAAAACTGCTGGAAATTCTCTCATGCTTCACAGTATTAAGTGCATATTTTTATTGTACATGATACAAGGCAGCCAGTGTTTTATTACTTAAAGTACAAAACCAGGCTTTGACAAAAAAATCTTTATGCACACATGTCAAGAACAAATATTCTGAATGGCAGAATCTTGCAAAGACTCAGCTCAGTGTATAAATTAGTAAAGGCTCCTCTCAGCTTCCCCAGCACAAGTGTGGGCAGTATTCAAGGCATGTAGTCATCACTGCAACCTGTGGCAAGGCAATTAACTTGACAAAAGTATTCCTTGCAAATTCTCTGCAATGTGTTTTTTCTAACATTCAGATGTAGCTCACTCAAATGTAACTTGGTTTAACCATGTTCTGACATCCAGCCTTGAAATACTTTGCCTCAATGCCTGAGAAATTTTGCTGACAGCTGCTTAGAGAAGTGTCAGACTGGCTGCTATAGTTTCTCTTCTTCCCTGATTCCTTCTCATCTTGGTGTTTTCCTACATTTTTTGATACCCTGGCCAGTGTTGGTGTCTGCAGAACAGAGGAATCTAAGGCTGAGTATCCTGGCATTTGTACCTCACAATAAATTAGAGGATTCAAATCATTGCTATTTTAAAAATAAATGTTTCTGTATTCTGAAACAGGAGAATGAATTGGTTTCACCAGTTAGGTTTTCTGTAGACAGATTTTATTCTTTTCTCTCTTGGGTTAAACTGAAGCCTTTGACCCTTGAATAATGGAGCAGTCATCAAAGAGAGAAGAGTTTTGAGGAATAAACATGGTTACAGCAGTTAAAGCTTTCAAATTGACTAGTGCTGTCATCTGTTTTAGGATTTCATGGGATGAGGGGGAGCTTTTCATGCCCACGTACCCATGTTTGTGCTTTGGATGTAAGCAGGGCTGTGATGTGACATGAGGACATGTTCTGGCTGTGTTCAGGATGTGCTGCCTTTTCCAAACAGCACAGAACTGTTCTGACTACTGAAGGTGCACAAATTGAAACTAAGCATATTTGTAAGAGTTAATCTTGTGGGTGTAATATCTGCCTCATTTTTGGGCACCTAACTGGAGGCAAGTGGTGCAGTGTAAAATTCCTGTCTGATATTACACTGGAGATTTTATTGAATTTATCATCCCTTTGCTTTGCTCTTTCGATCTTTAGATTTTCGTTAGCTAAAGGTTATGACTTTTAATGATAAATTTAGATTCTGTAATACATAGCTGGAGACACCAAGGAGTCAGGGCCTTTAGTACATACATGGGCTTTGCTATGTAATATTTTTTCTCTCAGGATATTTCTGTTTGTGTTTTTTTGTGCTGAGATAAAAAATTCTCCAGGGACAGTTTTCTTCCTGAACATCAGGAATTGATAATGTGCCCTTTGAATAGTGAAGCACATCCAGACATGAGATGAAATTCAGGGCAGTCCAAGATGCTTTACTTAAAAAATGTAAACTCCTGAACCAAAGGTGAGGTGGAGAACTGAAACCCTGAATGTGACAGCTGTGTTTTATTTCTTCCCACTATGCACAGCTATTACAGTTTTACAGGTTACAGCTATTTCAGTTTTCAGCCTCATGCCTCACCACTGTAGTGCTTGACAACAAACATCTTTCCAACCCAGCTGGAAAAAAACACCATTTGATGGCATTTTCCTTCAGTAAGCAGAGGGAGCTTGGTGTGACCTGACCAGCTCTGGGTAAAGTTTAGCTGAGGGATTTTTCTATGATCTTTCAGCTGGAAAGCACAACAGAAGAGGAAAGGTTGTGTGCTGTTAAAAGTCCTGTGGGTGAGGCAAGACACCAAACAAGTTGCTGACAGTGTCAATTATAAAAGCTCAGATTTTGATCTGTTAATTTGGTGTAAGTTGGAGTTCTGCCTAAAATTAAATTCTCACAAACATTTTACTCAGTGTTCTTCATTACTTGGGTGTACTTTGAGTTGTATTTGGTGAATATTTCTAAAGCAGTATCTGCTCAGATAGGCCTGATTCAAACAGCTGGTCAGCTGCAATTCAAACCTTTTTCCTTTGCCTGCCCCCATTGTCTTTTGCAATGTGTGGATTTAGTGTGACCCTCCAGGTGACACCAGCACATGGCTGCCCACAGCACTTCTGTCTGGCATTGTCTCTTCTGTTTATTTCTGTTAAGCTTCTTCATCTGTTGCTGCTAAGAGTTCCAGACTTGGAAGAATGGAAGAGGAAGAATGTGGGTTCATTCTGCCTCTAGTATTGTACACACAACTCTAAATGTGCTGTAGAGTTCAGCCAAAATCCAGCTGGAGCTCAACCAGCCCAGTGCCACAAAAGGCAGTTAAAAGTGCATTTAAAAAGTAAAGCAAAGGGTAAGGAGAATCTCCCACCTTTATTGGTCACTGAGGAAAATATAGGAAAAGGCTGATACTCAAAGCCTTCTTTCCTTCAGTCTTTTATAGTAACACCAGTTTATGCCCAGGTACACAACTGCCCAAGAGGTCTTCTCCCAAAGCTCTTCTCCAGCCTAAAGGATTCTGTAATTCAATATGTGTGTGTAAATATGTATAAAAGAATGAGATTTACTTCCTCATACACTAAACTTTGTGTTTCCCTTTTGGAATATTCCTCTCTATTTTGCAGTGTCACAATGTATAGTTATGACAACTGAGATCAGGAGCTGTCAGCTTTGGCACTTTGCAGAAATCCACAGCATGTCTTGAGTTCAGGTGAGGGAAAGAATGCAGTGAAAGAAGTATAATCCCTTGTTGGGAGAGTAGAGGTTATGTCAGGGAGGAACAAAATGCTCTGTCCAGATTTAAAAAAAATACAAATAAATGTCAGATGTTTCTGCCCATCCTCATGCCCAAGCCACAGAAGATGACTTCTTGTTTGATCCATGTGAAGCCCCGCTTGGTGTCTTCAGTCATGCTTATATTAACATCACTCTAAGATTAGCAATTTCCTGTAGGAATATTTGAATTGAATATCATCGACAATTAATATAAAAGTCTTTCTGTAGTGCCTTTCATCTCAAGAGTCTGAGAATTTTTCAGTTTTGAAAAGTAAAGATGAAAAAATGTTCATTTTCTGGTCTTTTTAAGCTTCACTGTATTAAAGAGCTCTTGTGGCTGGCATCACACCATTAAAAAGCCAGAAGCTGATAGCAACAATATTTCATGTATGGTAGGCTTTACAACAAATTACAACACTGACTGCTGAGACTATCTAAGTTGCTGGAAAAATGGATTTAATTGTCCATTTTGAAACTATTTCCAGGATCAAATAGAATTTCTTTAACTACACATGCTCTTTATAACCCTGGTTCAATTCTGTTGCAGTAAATCTGAGGGGAGAGCAGAACAGCAAGTTAAAAACAGCACTGAGGTTTTATAGCACCAACATTAAACTATATGTCATCTTGAAATTAAAGTACTGGGCTGAAAGGTTTTCTACTTACAATGATTTGTTACTGTGTGGATATCTAATTTGCATTTTAAAGTCTCTTCTTGCCCGATGGCTGGGGGCATGGTCTATGTGTGTGTGGAGGGAGGGATGTGTTTCTTGGTGACCTGCACTGGCCTGTTGATTTTTTGTCTTGCTTAGACTTCTTGAGAATGCTGTTTTGTTGCTGTCACCAGCTATATAAGCAATTAAATGACAAATGGGGACAAAATAGGCATTAAGCACAAAGAAAACAAATCATTACTGTTTTACAGTCCTTCCTGGACATGATTTTCAATGTGTGGTCATATATGAAATTAGTACAGATACTTCAATTTTGTGCTGATTTAAGTGATTGCTGAAGATTCAAGGCAATGGAAAATACAGTCTCCTACACCTTACCCTGATTCTGGAATATATAAACATTTTGACACTGGATATTTTGTAAAGTCCAATGGTAAAGGGCATTGCTCTCTTTAAGTTATATATGACTGCATGTAAGTTGCCTGGACTGGGAAAGGTGCTTTCTTCCCTAGGTCAGAAAAAATCCTTTTCCGCAGCCTGGCTGATTGTCCAGGTTCTTTCCAGCTCCGATACTGCTGGCTCATGACTCCAGCCTCAGGCAGTGATCTGCTCCCCATGTCACAGTCAGCTGCAGGTCCTGGCTCTGGCTGGCCCTCAGCTGCTGAGTGCCCAGCTTGGTGGTGGAGGAGGGTCTCCCTTGTTTCTTACTAAGGTCGTGCAGCTCCTAAGAGCACTTTTGTGGGTGAGACCTCCAGTGCAGGTCTGTGACGGGGGGCTGTTGCCCCCACATAACATTTTGTTGTACTCAGCAGTGTTCTGAGTACGTGCAGTGCCTCTCAGCCACTGAGACCAAAAAAAACCAAAGTTTTGTCCTGAAGTAACTCAAAAGCGAAGTTTCTGAGGGTGTGATTTCCTTTCCTCAGCTTTGGAATGAGCAAGGATGCTGAATCGCAGATGTATCACAGAATGGTTGAGGTTGGAAGTGGCTTCTGGAGGTCATTTGTCCCCCAGCAGGGAGGCTGAGGCAGGGCTGCCTAGAGCTGGCTGCCCAAACCATGTCCAGATGGCTTCTAAATACCTCCAGCAGTGGAGATTCTACACACTCCATGGGCAAGCTGTGCTAGTCACATTCACAATAACAAAGCATTTCCTTTAAATGCACCTCCTGTGCTCCAGTTTGTGCCCATTTGTAAAGGTGGTATATGCATCATTTAATTAGTGACTTGTCTTAATTTTCTCCTGTCTTTACTCAGAGTCAGGATTGAAAAGTACAAAGGAGATGAGTTTTCTCGTGTTTGGGCTTAGTTGTTTATTAAATCTTATCTAAAGCACAGAGAGTTCAGCAGCACTTCCAGCTACCAGCTAAAAGTGAGCAAAATGGAGGTGAATCCAGCTGGTTAAAAGATCTCTTAAAGCTAAACAGTCCAATAGAGAATGAACACCTATATTATTTATACTTTTGACTCAATAACCAAACTTCTGTGCCCTGCAGAGTAGCACTGACTGTCCAACCAAAAACTACTGCCTGAAATCATGAAGAAGGAAGATGAGCACCGAAAGAGACACCACTGAAAATCCTCCTTCTTGTCCCATACATATTACTATATTCCAAAAACCTCAAATTCCAGGCCCTTCACCATGTGAATTTATACACTTCTAACTACACACTGTGATTCTAACTGCATCACCCAAATTTGGAAGCCTTCTCCAAGGCCTCAGGTCAAAAGCAGAGTTCTCCTGGGGGTCAGTCTCAGAAAGCACAGAAAGCTCAAAAATCCCAGGTTTGTGGGATCCAACACTCATTGACTCTTGTCCTTTCACTGGGCACCAGTGCACAGGGCTGGCCCCATCTTCTCCACACCTTTCACTCAGGTATTGATATGCATGAGTAAGATTCCCTCAGTTCTCTTCTCCCAGCCCTCCCAGCTTTCTCAGCCTTTCCTCATGTGTGATGTACTCCATTCCCTCAATCATCTCAATGGCCCTGGACTGCGTCCAGCTCTCCATCTGTGGCCTCAGCAGCCCTTCATAGAGGGGAAGGGTCTCCTCCCTCAGCCTGATGGTGCTGCTCTGCCCAATGCAGCCCAGGACAATATAAGCCCTCCTTGGCTCGTGTTCTATCTGATGTCCACCAGAACTGATGCATTAAGTTTTAGATTTTATATTTTCCAGATTCTGTACTGCTTTAGTGTGTAACTCTGAACTTCATATAAAGTGTTACAAGTTCTCGCAGCTCAGGCACACAAAACAATCCTTTTCCAGCCTCAGAACTAAGGACACTGTTGCAGCTTCAGGCCCAAAAAGTGTAAACAGCAGCGAATTGAGGAGAGAAATCTGGGAGGATGGGACTGCAGAACATGGAGCTGGAATTGGACAATTAACCCCAAACTGGAAGTGGACCAAGACTTATAAAAGTGTGAAAATCTGCAACCAGGGATCCATCTTGGGTGTAGCCATGGCAAGGCTCTTGTACTGACGAAGGTGAATACCTTGAAGACCTTTTAATAAATAACTACTTTATTCCTTTAACTCTGTCCAGCCTCTGTTCTAGGGAGCCTCTCAAGGCATCAGAACCCCAAGGGTCAGTGCAGGAAGGAGCAGGATTGGATCCGGATTTGGGCACTTGTTGTGCCCAGCCCCCTCCCCCTGTGCCCAATGTGCC
>VRYO01000710.1:992228-1005829 GCA_009812075.1 Sialia sialis
CAGTATATTTCTAGTTTGATTGTTTGAAATGCTTTTTATTTCCATGTTTATACCCTGGGGACTTCACAAACTGTGAGCTGGTCTAAAACTATGTGAGATTCCCTCTGAGAATACTTGGTGTGCCAAAGTTTAGGGGTTTTTTTCTTTTAAAATAATGAGTAATGTTCAAATTAAATAATTTTAGCATTTAAGAAACAGTGTGGGTAAAAAGAGAGGAGGAAGTGGCTTGGCAGGGAGTATCTTTATTGTGTTTTTTTTCTTTTGAAGGAAGCAACCCTAGAAGTCTTCTGAAGTGTTTTTAAAAATATCTGTTTGTGTTTATAACCAACACGTTTCCTGAGAATTCAATTGTGAATTAGGTCTCAGGAGACTGGTTTCCTTGGCCCTTTTCTACAATTTCTCACAGTCTCAAACAAATTCTGGTTCATTCATGCTCTTGTTCCTTGCCTGTGGAAAGAATTATTCTAGATTTCTGTAAAACTACACTTAACTTGTCTTTTTTAAAGAATAGTAAACTTTTGAGAGGAGGACTTTTGACACTTAATGCACTTTTCACATTCTACCTTGAATGAAATTTTGGAAACGAGTGACTTTAGACAAAACTTTCACTTCCACAAAACTTTCCACTTACAGGACAAAGTGATGCTGTTCAAAGCAAAACAAACATACAAGTGGGGGACAAAATCTCTCTTGGTTATTAATGTAAAAATCATCCTTAATATCAACCAAGTTACTACATTTCTTAAAAAAACAAACAAATAGTAGAAGTGCAATTGCAGCTCCACCAAAGCCTTCATCCTAATCTCTTGCATTTGAACCTGGTACTTACCATCCTTGGGACCTGATTGTAAAGTTTCTTTTTAATCCTCTAGCTGTGTTGCTAATCAAGTGCAAATTTGCATAGCAAATCAAGGCACATTTCCACCATTATTCAGTGTCAAACTTGGAAGGAAGTGATTTGGGTTCTGGGATGAGGATGTGGTTGCTCACAGGACTTGGACGTATCACAGTGTGTTGGTGTGCTTTGGGGAGCAAATATTTTGTTTTTAAAATGCCCTATTAGAAGAGGAGAGTGTGAGCAGAGCAGTAAGGCTCAATTCAAGCAATGAGAAATTTTAAATGGATAGCTCGCCCTTAATTTCATTTGGAAAATTAGTGAATTACTATAATGTATTAATAATTTTTTTCTGTACTTCTGTATTATAATTCATAAATTGCATTAATCAAATGCGAGTTGATTTAAAATATATAACAAAGCTTTGGAAAAAAAACCCCATTAAAATTAACTTATGAAAATGAACAGAACATATTTCCTGCTGTATTTTTGGACCATTTCTCTTTAAGCAGTGTGCATCTCATTTCCTGGAATGCACGAAGAACAGGCTTTGTATTTGCAGATGCAGAGAATTTCACTGTCAGGGAACTGAGTTATGCTATAATAGAGTAACAGGCCTCAGTAAACCAGTTGTGATAAATGTAAAACTGAAATTAATTATACATGAGTCTTCCTAGATTTTTATTTGTCACTTTTGCCTATTAAAAGCCAAAGTGCAGCAAGAATGTGGCTATTCTTTGGTGATGTAGCATTTCATGAAGCATGGCAGGATACTTATGAGGCAGCCTGTTCTGAGAACATGATATTCTGAAGAAAAGAACTAAAAGATTTGAGTAGCTTACCTAGCTGTCAATTTTTCAGGCTTTTCAGCCAAGGTTGCTACTGCATGCCAAATCTTGCAGAGGCTTAATTTGAAATACAGCAACAGTTCAACAAAACTGTGTCTGTCCAAAGCAAAAGTGAAGATGATAAAATGAAATGAAGCTATGTTGTTTCCAGGGTAATCAAATTCAGTAATTATGAGTTCAGTAATCTCGGGTCTTTCACGAAGCCCCTCAGTGTTATAATTAATTCAGTTTTCAGTTTGGCAGGTTGTGGATTATGTTTAGATTATCACCCTGATGTGCGCCAGCTGGGCTTCACTGCACCTGAAGGCCTTTAATTTGGAGATTATCTGGAACCTTGATCCTAATGCTGGTGACCTCTGTTATCTCTGGCCTTCAGAAAGTGTTTCTTTGCTGGTCCATATGCACTGAGGAGCACAGCAGGCAGCCATCCACAGTATTTGTGCAGGCTCTGCTAATGACTCAGGATCAGCACCTACCCTCCAATTACAATTTACTAATCTGGAAACCAACAGCTGTGGAGGTCTCTGTGGTTTTGTGGAAATGTGATATATTTTCTGAATCTAAATGAAGAGCTGTGGAATGGTTTTGATTAGAAGTTAGAAGAGCTGCAAGGGACAGTGCTGCTGTCTGCCTGATTAGCTAAGTCTGAACCTTTAAAGTAGCTGGCTTCAGAAGTCAGTCAGATGGAGAATTGAGCAGCGATATGTTTTCAGGGCAGTCTATGAGCAGAGAACAGAAGAGATCTTTCTAAAAAATAAACTCAGCTGCTTACTCTTTATGTGTCCATATCCTTGATCTAACATGAAGTTGTTGCCTCCCTTCTGTTGAGTGGAATTAAGATTAAAGGCTTGTTTGAGTTTTAAATAGCTCCATGGGTAAATGCAGATTTTTAAGATATAGACCAAAATCCTTTAAAAAGACCCTTTCAAAAAACAGGTATTAGAAATCCTTTCAAAAGTACTGTTATTCCTATAAACTTACTTTCACACAATATTATGTCAAGCAGTTCAGCATGTATTACAGTATTCTGGAGGATTTGGGCACTGGAGCACTGCTTGTGATGTGTTGTACCTGTTATCTATGTCGGTGTCTTAGTTGTACCTGTTCCAAACTCAAACTTTACCTCTATTTTTCACCACTATAAATAAAAGTCAGATTATGTGCTCTCCCCACAGCTCACATTACTGGTAAGGGGGAATCAGTGAATAAATCCCATGGTGAACACAGCACTGAATTTCACTCGAACTTGTGAACAATCTAAACTAATTTTTTTTTTGTCCTCAGATAGATTCCTTGAAGCTTGCCCCAAACTTTCAGATGACAAATTGTTCTAGGGACAACACCTTTTTGTGCAGCTGATACAGTCGTAAGAATTCAAACAGCCTTTGGGGAGCACACTGCTTACACCTAAAGACTATTCCAGTTACAGGAGCTTGTTTCAAAGAGGATTTGTGTGCTCTGGATTTACAGTGTTTAACTTGCAAGTTTCAGTCAATGGGCTCTCTGCCCAAAACCTCTAAAATACTTTTCCAAACCACAAAACCAACAAGACTCCTTCTGAATCAGTTCTCAGACTCTAATTTCATTACTTATTTACTTTGTGCCTCTTCAATTAGTCTGGCAGTATCTCTAGAAAGTTACCAAATGGGGTGCCGAGGCACTAAAAAAAGAAAAAACTCTTCTCTGTCATGGTGTTGGATCCTACAAACCTGGGATTTTTGAGCTTTCTGTGCTTTCTGGCACTGACCCCCTGGAGAACACTGCATTTGACCAGAGGCCTTGGAGACGGCTCCAAATTTGAGTGATGGAATTAAAATCATGGCTGTGTAGTTAAATAGAAGTGTGTGATTTCACATGGCAAAGGGTTTTAAAATCGGGGGTTTTAGAATATAGTAATAGGTATGGGACAAGATGGAGTATTTGGGGAGTTTTCTCTTTGTGTTTTCTTCCTCCTTCTTCAGGATTGGTCAGTTATTGCTGCGCTGAGGGTCACAGGTTATTGGGTCAAAAGTATAAATAATATAGGTGTTAATTCTCTATTGGGCTGTTTAGCTTTAAAAGATCTTGTAACTAGCTGGATTTTGCTCACTTTTAGCTGGTAGCTGGAAGTGTTGCTGAACTTTCTGCACTTTAGATAGGCTTTAATAAACAACCAAGCCTGAACACAAGAAATTTCATGCAAACCATAATTAAAGGGTGCAAAAACACCATGCTATTTCATCATAGGATATTTGTTGCACAAAATGTTCAGGAAGTATCTCTGAAGCTGCTTCAGTGCAGTGACTTCAGCTGCTCAAAACCTGAGTGATATTCCCAAAACCTGAGTGATATTCCCAAAACAAAGTGATATTCACAGGGTCTGTGGAACACCTCCCTGCAGCAGTGGTGGTGGACAGTTCTATTTGCCAGTTCTATTTATGGATTTCCTTGTAGGTACCTCTCCTACAGCTTTTCTCACAAGATGTTTCCAAAAATTATAAAATGCTGTACATGATGTGTCTTTCTAATCCACATTCTTTAGAGCTATTGAAATAACAGGATTTTTTTGTTGTTCTTATTTAGCTATGAAACTGCTGGATAATCCTTTCTAGTTAATTCAAAACATTCAGACATTAAAGAAATGTTTTAATTTAAAACGTTTCCTTTAATTTTTAAGATATAAACAACTTTGGGAAAAGTATCCAAAATGTTTCATTGAGAATATATTAAAAAAAAAAAAAAGAACCAACTTTTGAACTGTATTTTTCCTCAAACTCTTTGTGTTCAGTCCAAATATACAAATAATTTAGATATCAAATTATGGATTTTAAAGCAAATGTAATAAGGAAAAAATCTTGGCAAGCTCTACTCATCTCGTTTTCCTTTCAGCATAGCAGAGAAAATTTGGACAAAAAGCAAGCCAAACTTATTTTGTTCATTTCAATACAGCCTGTGCCTCCTGACCTTCTTGGGCTGTGCATAGAAATGCCCTCTACAGCTTCAAATGGAGTTTTGGGAGAGCCTTGCAGAGTGTGATCCTTGCTACCTATGTGTGGTGTGAAAGAGGAATCTCTTCAAAAATGCAAGAATATGCTGAAATTCACACACACAGTATATTGCTTAAATAATTTTATAGACTTTGCCAATTGGCATATTTGACAAAGATTTCACAATGAGAAGCTTAAATGAGTGGGGTGACATCTCTTTATTTTGAAGTATTTTTCCCCAGGTGGGCTGAATCTCAGCTTACAGAATGTGTTTTAGAGAGAGCCTTGGTGTCTCAAATAGCATGAAGCTTTTGGGCCTCCAGCTGTGAGACCTTTACGATGTTTGGTCTTCTGGTCTAGCAGAATACCACAACTAAGCTAAGATACTGGGCTTAAAAATTTGAAAGTATGTATGCTAAGGATATTGGGAATACATAAAGGTATATAAAAAGAAAAGGCAAAAAAAAATCATCATGGCATCAGTGCCATCTCAGGGTTCATCTTCTGAGAGAGGAGCCTTTGGCAACTCAGCTCTGAAATCTGATGGCATCCTTCAACCTGAGACAAAGCAACCTGTGGCACCCCTAGGCATGAGATGTGGGCAGGACCAACATCCAACTCATCCACTGATCCAGTGCAAAAAACTCTGTAAAGAAATGTCCTGCTGTACCTACTGTACCTCTGCCCTGCAGGCAGTCAGCAGGGAAACCTTTGACTTCATTTCTGCTCCTCTGTGTGACTTAGAATCTGACAAGTGTTCAAGCCTTTTCTGAAGAGGTGGGAGATTGGGCCAGGGTGATTTCAGCTGCAGGAATGTCTCATTGAAGGGGGATTTTGATCAAATGGGTAATTGCTTTTTATCAAGATATATTTGTGAGGCAGAGGAAGGGAGCTGATAGCTGATATCACTTGCAAGTAGCTTCCTGATCTGAATAAATGAATGCAAATTGGAAGTGTTATAATGAGCAGTATCCTCTGTGAGAGATTCTCCAGAACTTTGCAGCTCTGTACAAACATTGCTTGCCATGTGACTTTCTACAGGGAGGAGTTCCAACAATTTCACTTATTTAAGGAAGTTGTGGGTTGGAAGACATTGTCTCTTTGTGCAATTTTGCTGGTTTGTTTTTACTGATTCCCAGGGTGTCAGACCAGTGCTGTATTTCCATGACATCATGGAATTCACTGTATAACCTAAAGGACTTGGAACAACATGTGTAACTTGTATTTAAGGGGATCATTGTTTGGTGCCCACCTCTAAAGATGCTGCTGGCATCATGGTGCTGAGGAGATAAATGTCTCTGCAATGACTACATGTGGGGAGAAGTCCAGCAGCATGGAACACTGAAGTCCCATGGAGCATCTTTGGGATGTCAGATCAAGTGTCATTAGTGTAAAACAGTGAAGTATTTAGAATACAACTGTGAATGTCTGACTGATATTTAATAAGGCCAGAAGGGTGAGGGCTTTGTCTGGTTCATTGCTTAACACAATCCCTTAGCAATTTCTACATCTACAGTTTAATGTGTGATTAGCTTCACAGAGAAGAATTTAATTTCATTTATATAATGATATTATTTCAAACTTTAAAGACTTGATTCTTTCACATAGATAGATCTTGGAAGCTTTTTGTTCAGTTCTTAAGATTCCCTCTCCAAATGCTGTTGGCCTTTGGTTCAGTTTCTTCAGAAGCTGAATCTCTTGGGGAAAGCTCCTTCTGCTTTAAAGATGTCAGGTTCCAGGCATCTGAACTCTTCAAACCAAATTTGTTTTTTCATTCAAAGCACCTCTTTGCAGCTAAGTCCCTTTGTTTTTAAAGGGATATTGCCAATTAAAATTGGCCACTGAGGGTAGATATATCCATTTCAGACCACTAAATTCTCATGGAAGTGTTTTTTAAGAAAACAAATACTCTCTTTGCAGTGTTTAGAACCTGAATATTTTAGCATCAAAAAACTTGTAGTGAAGTAGATAAACAGAAAGTCCTTTTTTCCTTATCCTTCTCAAGCCCCCTAAACTCTAAGGTGCCAGCAAGTGGCTGCACAAAAAAATTTTGCTTAAATTAGCTTTTGCTTAGTTTCTAATTTTCAGTCCAAAAACTAAATGAGCCATTAAAGGAAACCACACTAATGAGATGCACTACAAACCATAATATGCCAAGGGCAAAAAGCGGGCTTTTAATTTGCTCAACTTAAATCTCAAACATCTGGCTGTGATGGACGATGTCACCAAGCACATTAGGAATATCAGAAATAGACTTTGGCAATCAGTGCCTCCTCTGTTTGCCTTTCTCTGTTTGCTCACTCGTTTTCTTGGCACATGGTGGTGCAGGAAAATACTTTGAAGGGCACAGACTCTGAGCTGTAAACTGAGCTTTGGTTTGGATGTGGGTTATTGGGCCTGGTTGCCAACTCCTTGTTCTGTCAGCTTGCACCACAGCTGGAACACACACACACACACACACACACACACACACACACAGAGAGTCTCTCTCTTTCTGTAAACTGAGTACCCCAGTGTTGCTCAGGATTCAGGGATGGGTAGAAGCATCTTTTAGAACAACAATCTCAAGAAGGCAGGGAGATGGAGACTTCAAGCAGCAGTAAAACAGAGCAGCTGTGTTTTTCCTCTGGTGAGATTCCTTGGGCTAGTATTCCCGGGGCTAGGATGTGTAGAGCTTGGGGGCACAGCTGGACTTGGATGGATAAATTCTGCTGTTGATCACAGGACAGCTCCTTCTGGAGAATGGCTTGCGGTGACTCAAGTCTGGCTTGTGGTGACTCACTGAGTGCATCAGTGTGGCTGGCACCTGGCAGCACTTGGCCAAGTGTGCCAGCCCAACCAAGTGTACCAGCCCAGCCACAGCCAGCCTTATTCATCTGGCTCGGACAATTTTCCCTATTCTCTTTTGATCCCAAAAGCAAATGTCTGTTCATGCACATTTAGATTGGTCCCGAAGGAGAAATGTGACACTTTACCTGCCCTGCTGTGCAATGTTTCTGTTTGCACTCTTAGAATAGGTTGTTTGAACACAAATCCTTGGAAGCAGGCTAAAATGGGATCTGAGGGACCCTGGTATCAGTTGTTGCCTGTAAAACTATTCTTGATTGCCTGATTGAAGTTGTATCCAGACAAAATGATTTATCAGGTCTGACCTGGTCCATTCCAAGTGGTGGAATCCACCCAGATTGTTTGCAGGAGCTGTTTGTTGGCAGCTCCCTGGTCAGGTCTGGTGTGTACAGTTGTAATCTGTTTAAAGAGGGCTGCAGTAAGAATTTCTTCTGCGCAGTCACCCTTGGTTGTGGGTTTCCTTGTGAAGCACTCTAAGTTTTATCTTCATGCAGCAGCAGCCTCTCTCCTCTGCCTAGAGTAGTGATTGCTCCTGCTGAGGCTCACTGCCCAGTGGGAAGCTCTCCATCCCTGGCAGGTGACCAGTCCATCTGCAGAGCTGGATTTGTGGTTGTCAAGTAGCCTGACTTTACCAACTTCCTCTTTTGTGTTTTTGTCTTATTTTTTTTCCTAAAAAAAGAGTAAAACTGTGTGGAACAGGACTACTGCTCTGTCTTGTAGATATGCAGGTTTTGTTTTGCTGAACTTTAATTTTTAGAGAATGGTAGAAAATTCAGGCAATTTTTTGTAAGTATTTTTAAAACCAAGTAGCTGTCACAATTCACAGCTTCTGCTTTTTCATACTTCAATGTCCTTTGGGTGTTTTCATGCACTGACCACTCCTTCTGCTTTTCATATACCTGAAATTGTATTTTTGTAGTTCTTTGCTAAATATAGCAAATGTCAATCCACCAGTTTTCTTTACTAAGTTACTCTTTTGTATTACTTACAACAAAAATAGGTCTGCATGAAGAAACTTGTATTTTTAATTGATAAAACTTAGTGATGGGAGAGACAAGAATCGCTAGCACCATCTATTCATTGAGAAGCACCCTGTGTGTATATCTGTGCAGAATTAGGGCACAAGCCTCAATAGCCTGAACTGTGAGAATTGCTGCTTTTACAGTTTCCTCTAGTTCAAGGGCACTTTGCCAAGAGGAGTATCCCATCTTTGCTGATTCATGCCTAAATTCCAAGCCACAAATTCCCAGCTTCTCCACTCAGTTCTTCCAGCAGAATTATTAGGAAACAAAAATTCCAAGCTGCTTTCTCGTTCTTACTATTTGAGAAAAAAAATTAATATTGTCAACTTTGAGGTGACTGGGAGGTTGACTTTGATTTTTGTCTGGAAATGCTGATGGCAAGACCTCTGCTCTAAGAGCAGTGGGGGGTCCTGCCAAGCCTTTTTCATTGGGGGATCTAATCCATGGCTTTTAGGAGGTTCACAGAAGGCATAATCAGATTGTCTAGTCTGATCCACTTGGTGTCAGAGGTCACTGAATTTCACGCAGGTTGCTCTGTAATGAGTCTTATCTGATATTCTCAAGCACTGACAGCATCCAAGGGTCACAACACTGGCAGGGGAGCCAAGACCATGAAAAACTTTCCTCTTGAGTGGTTTTAGCTACTGCATTGTCTTAATTTGTGTCTAAAATGTGACCCCAGTTCCATTGCAGTATTTAAGTGTGTGACTCCATCAATTCCAATAGTCGCTTATCCTTCTAAATATGTCTTGACACCTGGGTCCTCATGCGTACAGCTGGATTTTCTTTCTATAGAGTAACAATTGCATGGGTGTGTTTGGCAACTGCAGAGCATGTTGATGAAGTGGACTGTAAAACGAATCCAAAGTGGTGAATGGTAATCTGAAGTGAAATGCAAGCAGCCTCTTTCTTATTCCAAATGTACTTTCCTACCAAATTGTTTGGAAATGTCTCCAGCACTTAGAAATTTGGGATGAAATGTTTCATTTGCTTTTAATTCTACACCTAATACCTGTGTAGGGAAATTAATCTGAAACATAATTTCAATAGTAGGAGGGAGGAGAGAAGAGAAACCTGTAATCAGTAATGTTATAGTTGGGTCTGTTGGAGGACAGAATTCTGGAGCTGAATTTGTTCTGTGAAAAGGGAACTTGGCAGCTCTGAGCAGTTTTGTTTTAAAGGGGCATAGTTCCATCTAACAGGAAGGTATCAGACCTCTCTGAGGCACAGAAGGGGGAGAGATTCTGAGCTCTATTCCTAAATTCCAGGTCTAACTAATCAAAGCAAATGGGATGAAGAAGCTGAGAAATTACTGCCTTAGAAATTACTGCCTTAACTAACATCACTGGGTCATGAGTCACAGCATCTAAGTGCAGTCTATGAATATTTTGTTTTATGAAAGAAGGGAGCATTGAAAAGTAGATAGAGATAGTCTTAATACTTTGGAGAACAATCCTGCACTGGCCAAGGAGAATCATCCCCATGAGCAAAAGGATGGTTCCCAAAGATATTTTATTGTGGATTCACCATATTCATCTGGAACTGAGATGCTTTTGGTCTTCTAAAGTTAATTAACTTAATGGTCTTGCAAGAGTACAATTAGATGAGAGCCCAAAAACGAATGGTTGAGACAGGATGGACAAATTTATTTTTTATCTGAGATCAATTGCCTGCTGCCTGAATGTCCTCTTAATCTGGTTGTTTTAACTTCTAACATGCAGCTTCATTTGGTGCCTCCATTCCCTGGCACTGAGAGAGATGGTGAACAATCAATTCCTTCATGGGATCAATTAAAGCTGTTGTGGCTGCTTGAAAATGTAGAAATACATTCTGTTTCCCTGCTGGCAACCACAGTGTGACCTTAGTTAAAGCTGCCCCTTGTCACCCTGCCACTGGGCACCTCAGAACACTTACATTCTCCTTTGGATTTGGGCTTTGGGTTCAGAGTGCTCTGAAACAGCTGAGGTGGCATGTGGTTTGTGGAAGTAAATGATAGATATTTTGATAGAGATGCTAGGTACTTTCTTTTTAAATCTGATATGTCTGGAGATGTCAGTCTGCTGGGTCCAAGTTTGCTGGCCTTTGGAGAGATCTGCAGAGGAATAACAAGCTGTTTATAAGATGCAGTGCCTTTTTTATTAGGTTATTTATTGTTGCCAAGGAGAAGAAAGCCCATTTCAGTGCACATGGGAAGCTGTGGATCAGTACAGCATGTGCTCCTACAGCCTGAGCTGTGCTTTGGAGCAGTAAAAGCTAAAAACCATCAGAGAGGTGGATGCTGAAGAGCTTGGAATCTGAGACTTGGAGCTTTTGTGATCTCTCTGCTACAAGTCTCCAGAAAACAAGAATTTCATCAGGCAGAAATGCTAAGAATAGCAAACCCCACACTCAGGCTCTGCAAATAGAAGCCCAAACTTGTGAAACTGAAACATATGGCAGGAGGCGAGCTGGAGTGCTGCAGGCTTCGCTTTCAGTTTGCAAATGCAAGGGAGATTTTTGCCAGCTGCATGTGCAAGAATGTGAAACCCAAGATGCTGTAGGTAACTGAGTTCAGAGGAATGTGGAAAGCTCAGTTATTTCACCCTGCACAAATACAGGTGAACAGTCTGGAATCATATCAGGTTACCTGAGTTAATTTATATTGTACCATATTGCTCTTAGTCAGAGTTTGAGCAACAATCAGTTATTTAATATTACAGTAATTTCATGACTATAAGCCGCACCTTTTTCATTGAAGAATCCAGCCCATCCCAGTTGTGCGGCTAATCATCAGGTGCAGCTTATCTATGGACAAATCCCAGCGATATGCCAACCTGGAAGTGAGAGCTGGCTGGGGAGGGTACCTGGGGCTGCCTTTAAAGGCTTCGCTGATCTATGAAAACTGTTTGCAACTTGAGCACCTGACACCAAACCCTGCGCTGGTGCGATTCTGTTACTAACTCATTACTTTGTTGCACATGGATCCTCGCTTAAAAAAAAAAAAAAAAAAAGCGGCTTATATTCGGGTGCGGCTTATATATGGACAAATCTCGTGGTCTACCCAGCTATCCGGGTGTGCGGCTTATAATCAGGTGCGGCTTATAATTGTGAAATTACTGTAATTTTTTTGAGTTTTATGTCTATGTGATTCTCTGAACCTACTATTGGAAGTAGTGGGAATCCTCAAGATACCTTGAGGTTTCAAAATTAATGGGAAGTTGCTGTGGTGGGCATGATCCTTGCCAAATAGGAAACTGGAGAGGCAAAAGCATTCTTCTGATGTGAAGAATACTTGAATTTCCTATTCAAAAAAGCTTGAGGTGAGTTATTACCCTGATGTGTGGTTAAGTGGGCAAAAATACATATATTTGTAAAGGGAATTACAAATTGCCTTATATATTTGTTAAGGAAATATGAGATACCTGAGCTTAACCAGAAAGGACAGTCCAAGTCCCTAGAATTTGTTTCAAACAAATATAGGGATAATTTATTTATTCTTTTGGACTTGTTAGTGCTGGATCTCAATCAATCTTCTTTATGTTTATGTAGAATTTCATTGGGCCCAACTGGAACATGAAATATGTCCAGCAATAAAAAATACAATGCTTCAAGGACATCTAACCCTGAACAGAAGAGACACTTTGGTGTGTCATATGCACTGTCCTGCTGAATTTTGGTGTATTGACAGGAGTGGGACAAAATGAAAAAATAATCCCAAAAATCTTTGCAGGAAGACTGGAAGCACAAGGCTGACTTCAGGCTTTGCCTCTGGAGTGAAAGAATCAGAGGAAACTTGCAATAATGAATTTTTATATGTTATTCTCCAAGTGTGGTGCTGGGAGGACTGGGGAGCTTCCCTCTCATCTGCTGGGGCTTTCTTGAACTGATAGATATTTGCTCTGCTGAGAAATCAATGTGAGAGCTATTTCAAGGATATCTCCCACAGATCCCATTATTCAGTAGAGCTGAAATCCACATCCTGATTTGACACTGAAAATAGAAGGTTAAACATATGAGTGCAACAAAGTGCTGCATCATTCTGGTGAGGACACACGGGGTGAGCTGGTTCGTACACCTGGCAGGTAGGTGATGGCAATTGTCACTCCTTACCTGCTATAAAGAGCTGAAAAGTGACTGAAAGAATCTTGTAAAGAATGGGAGGTTTGTGTGTTTTTTTGCTGTACAGATGACTGAAGGATCACCATGACACAGGCTCCTAAAATGACATACCAGGGGGAAAAAAAGAAAAAAAAGAGGAGAATGTCCAATTTAATGAGTGAGGTGTTGAGTTGCACAGGGAAGATAATCTGTGTCCAGTCCTGAACTGCAGCCAGAGCTGCCATGAACAGACCCAGGGTGCCAAGTTCGCATTCTGTGCTGCACAGAAGGGACTCTCCATCACAAAGCACAGCTCGTCTCTTCTGCACCAGTCAATCCTCACTGGAGTTTGCAGACAGTTTATAGGTTTTCATGGGTGCAAACACATAGATAAAATAGCTAGCAATGCTGAGGAGCTGCCCTGCTATCCAATGCATTTTAGATTAAAGTAGGTGGGGTTTTTTTTCAATTCTTACTGATTCAGCCAGGGGCAGACCTACCCAGACACAGGACTGCTGATTTCCTCAAATCTGTACTCCCTGCTGGCAAATGACCTGAAATGTTACAGAAGTTGTCAGGGATCATTTGGAAAAAAGTGTTTTTTACAAAAAAATAGAAGTTTACTTCTCTTCTGATAAGTACCTTGAAGCTTCAGCAGCAGTGCTGAATTCAGCTAATTCATATTAACATGAATTGCAGTTAGGCTGAGACTTCTTCTACATAAAGTTTTAAAAGAATCATAGTCAATTAATAGGTCTTAAAATTTTTGATGAAATATTAATTGCTGGCAGCTGAAAAGTTCAGAATCTACCTATTTGTTTAAGTTTAAACAAAAAGCAATTTGTACAAGTCCTGTGGGCTGTCTTGTGTGAGCTCAGACAAGTTGATCCAAAGCAGATTTCTAGGATTAGCTGTGCACAGAAGGCAAAAAGGCCAGGCTTTTCAGTATTTCTCGTATTCTCTATCAATAAAAGGATGAAAGGCTCTACAGAACAGGAAATGTTTC
>VRYO01000710.1:1006829-1017391 GCA_009812075.1 Sialia sialis
AGATGTGGTTGATTTGAAGTGCTCCTGGAGAAGGGTGCAGTTTTCCTCTGAAGATCCAATCATGATGTGGAAAAGTCCAGTTTTCCTTTTGGAGCCCAGGGAAAAAAGGGCTACGTGGTGTCCTAAATCTCAGTTTTTATCTAGGAAGGAAAGGCTTGGCTCCTCCCCCTGGGTGGAGGATCTCCCAATGGGTTAAAGTAATTTTATCAGTCCCACATTGGGACTCAATGCACCATTAACAGAAGATAGCTTCTTAGAGGAAGGATGGGTTGTGAAAAGATAAAGAACACTGCCCCACCTGGTTTCAATGGATGGCCCATTAGCAGAATATCTCCCACAGAGATCAGGATCACTGCCCCACCCGGTCTCAACAGATAGAATAGATATTTTTGGTCACATCCTGTATTGCTACCCAACACCTAAGTCTAGTGTTCACACCTCCTGAATTAATGTGCACTTGACTATTTTTATTGAGTCTTAACTGCGTAGCTCTTTCTGAAACATTGTGGACATCCCTTGGAGTGAAAGCTGATCACTCTTTTTGCTCTGATGAAACAAGATGTTCAAGTTAACAGGCATACTAAGCTGCTTTCCTTGGCGTTTGTTAGTTTTGTGTTTGATTCTGCTGTTCTTCATATAGTCCCATTGTAGTGCACATGTTCAGAGTGATTCCTTGAGTCTGTAGTTGCATAAATGGTGTAGGAAGGGATGCCTTCAAAATACATAGCTGCTAAATTATGCAGGTTTATTTATAGTAGATTATATCTGTGTTCTACATCCTAGCTCTGTTTAATTATATTCAGATGTTAATCTGATGCACAGTTTGTAATTTAGGATTGTGACATTGAATTTTTGTCCATTTATCCAAATCCGTCAGTGATTTTTATTTTGGGTTATCAGGCAATAATTGTAAAGACTCTGGCCACTAGAATATGCACTACTCTGCATAGGCTGGAATATCATCCTTCTGTTTTCCCTGTGTAAAACAGGTAGAAGATGCCAAATATGCACATGAACCTTAGTGTCCCTATTGGTTCCATCAGTAGTTCATTATTCCTTATTTAAAATTACAGTCTGTGGGATGATCAGTTGGACTCTTCTTGAAGCAGTGTTAAAAAAAAAAAAAAAGCCAAACCAAAATCAAACCAAACCAAACCAAAAAACCCAAAAGATAAAACAAAACAAAACAAAAAAACCCCACAAAAAACCCACAAAATAAAAAAAAATTAATTGAATGAAATTGGGGTTTTTGGTTTGTTTTGGTTTCACCCACACACCCTGTTCTCCCCCACGTGGAGTCTGCAGCTCTGAGATGTTCCAGTCTTTGTTTCCTGCACACAGGCTGCTTGTGCCTTGTTCTCTGTGTTTCAGAGCTGTAAGAGCTTTCACCAGCTGAGCTTATACCTCCTGGTATTGTTTTAATGGGGAGATGGCAAAGAAAGCCTGCCAGAGTGGGTGATCAGCGCCAACAGTGCACAGTAACAGGAAGTCCTGCTTCTATTTCCAGGTCAGGACATGTCTTGTTGGGAACATTGTCTAGGAGCTGTAGATAAGAAATTCCTAAAGGTGAGTAAAAAGCTAGACTCTCTCTTTAGTTCTCCATTAAACAGAAAAAATTCTATGGGATTTTGCTGATTTCAAGTGATAGTTCTTTATCACCAACAAAATCTTGTTTGCTTCTGAAATCTTTGCTTCATACAATTACCTGGCCACCCATTCACCATCTGCTAAACATGATGCTGCTTCATTAATGAAATAAAGAATTCTGTATTTTATGGAGGGAGTATTTTGGGATTTGTATATATGCAGGTGTTGATTAGAGAGCTAATGATCTCCCAGGACCATTTTTGTACTGCTATTACCTCCCAGCCCATCCCTAACTGTGGCAGTTCCTGGGGTTATGGCTGAAGTTCAGCATTTTGCATTTGGCTCTGCTGAAGTGTGTGATACTGCTCAGCTCATTTCTCCTGTTTGTCAAGGCTCCTTTGCACGCAGAGATGTGCTGCTGTGACCTTGTTCCAGTCCCTTTTCACAAGCAGCCCCTGATTTTCTGAGCCTTCTAGGGCTCTTCTTGCTCTTTTATAGCCAGATGCCTTGTACTTTTAGGGCCCAACAGCTAAAGGTTTATTCCTGAAGGTGCTATGGGAGGCTTTTACCTAAGTTTTCAAAGCATTGCAGAGCACTAAATAAAAATTTAAACACCAAATTTGATATTGGCATCATGGGCATTGGTAACATGCAGGTATCTTAACTTTGCTCTGAAAAAGAGCAGTCTGTCACTGACCTATGAAAAAGTAAATTGAGAGCAAGCAGCAATTCAGTAAATACCTGTAAATGTTTTTTGGTTTTTTTTATTAGCCCTGTAACATATGTCACAGACTCCAACATCTGTCCTCAGAGTCTGAAACCTTGTTAGCAAATCTCTCTGTGGCAGTTGCCTCAGTTTGATGGAGAATCATTTAATGCACTTCAGCCATGATTTCTGCCTTAATTCTTGTCTGCAGGATCACTACAAATGCTGTAGAGATTAGGTGGAGAGCTTTTATCTCAGTCAAAGGAATTGGATCATGGTCTATTTTACCAGGCATCTTGAATCTATAATTTTCCATGACTTTTCCACTAGATTCTTGGGGCAATAGTTAAAAAGAGGTAAAACAGGACATCATGGATAATATCTGCTATTAAATGTTCTGGTTTGGGCTTATGAAAGGGGCTGTCAAATGCTATTTAATAAGACAATGATCTGAATCTTGCTAGCAAGAGAATGTACAGAAAGACCACAAACCATTGCAGTGCCATGAAGGTTTGTTCAATAACAGAAAGATGACCTTAGGGGAGGAAAAACCACATAAAACCAAGCAGTCCTGACTGTGCCATCATGCAAAGTGAAAAGAGAGAATTCCATTGTAACAGAAGGAAAAATGAACTGTACAGAGTAGAAAACCTGCCGTGACTGACCTCTGCCATAAATATTTTTGGGCATGATTCAGTAAAATTGAAAACAATTGCATTTGCAAGTGTCACTGTTGATTTTTCTTCTATGTTAGAATGAAGTTATAGAGGCCACAGTTTGGAAAATTGGGGCCTGATCTTTTGAAAGCCCCACTTTGTCCCAATCGTCTTGTAGTACTGCTAAAAATGTTCATGTTGTTCAATGATCTCATGCACAATCAGGGACATATTTAGTAGCTGCATTTGAAAACCCCTTTTAAAATCCTTTTGCTTGCTTATTGCTCAGATGGGATATGCCTAAGTTCAAAATAATTATGTAGAGCTTAATTTATTGAAGGTTTTAAAACAATTTCAGACCTTCTGCAATGTTCTAAATAAGTATGAAATTTTAGAAGTTAATTTTGTGCTTGATCTTACATTTGTTTGAAGTTAGTGGTGAGTTTCCCATTGATTTCATTAGTGTGGCATGAGACTCCTGGGGCAAAAGTCTCAGTGTATTTTGGTCTATTTTTGGACTTATGTTTGCAAGAAGAGTGGAATGAGTTCAGGCATCTCTCATGAGTCAGAGGAGAGAATTCTCTAGTGGGCATAGCTGTAATGAATTTAGCCCAAATTCTTCATTTGATAATTAGAACTAAGGTGGGGAGGAAATAGTGATTACCTTGTCAGAGGTAATATAATTCCTGACCTCCAATCAGCTGGAAGTCCTGTAGTAAAATTTACTAAATAATAAAGTCCTGTAGTAAAATTTACTTAAAATAACCTACTTCTGTAGTACTTTTAAAATAACTTGGATGACTGTGATTTCTCTCTGTTTTTCTAATGAACATGGTATCTCATGTGACAGTGGAAACTTGGAGGTATATTTTATTAGAAGTGGATATTCAGTATATTGTTAGAGTTTTTAAATGGAGTTTATTATCTGGTTCTCTTAAGGTTAGATTACTAGGTGAATATATACTCTAAATGTATTTATGTATTTTATTAGGCATGCCCATTTTGATTTTACAGACAGGATTGCTAAAGCAGAGTAATCTGTGTGTGAAGAGCTGCCTGGTTTGCTAGGTAGCAGCTTTTGCTAATAAAATCAGATTTTGTGGTGATCTCACTCTACAGCACGGTCAGGGTCTCTGTTGGTGCCTCTGTTTCCAGGGTGGGTGGGTGTTTGTGCTCATCAGGACTCCCTCAGTTCCCTGAGAAATTGCACTGCTGGCAATGGGCTGTGAAGGACATCAGCAGTTCAGTCAGGAATATAAATCTCAAACCATAAAGCCATTCACATGCTCAGCACTTGGGGTCTTTGGATTGATGACTGGTGTCTTGTTTTTTTGGCGGTTGGTTTGTTTGATGTTTTTTTTTACCTTTCTATATTCAGGTTTCCGAACTGGCCCTTGGTTACATTTTAGAGGTTAGATTTGGTGCATGTTGCAGCTGAAGGGGGCTTATACCCTGTTTCCATTCCACCTAGGCAGAAATGTTGTGCTGCGAACTTCATTCCAATAAAGACCATAAAACTGCCTGTCTCCTTTGTTTCTATGAATTGTGGGAAGCCTTTTAGCAGGAAATGTTAAATGTGGGTTCCCACACACCACCAAGACTATTATTATCCATTGCAAAAGGGCACACAGCAATTGAGCCCAATTTGGTTTGGCCTTTACTAGCTTCCTCCTTGATTCCTAGTAGACTGCCTTATTTCTCTGTCAATTCATTTTCCATGTAGCTTAAGAACTTTTATATGCAATAAACCTTACAATGGCTGTAATTTATTCCCCTCAATATAATTTTGACATCTTTCTGTCTCTTTTTGCTAGATGCATTCTCCCTAATGGTCAAGAAGATGAATATTTCTGGGATTGCTTTAGGAGGAGTTCCACTGGAGAATAAAGAGACTAAAATCTCCTAGGACTACCAGAATGCCTGTCTGGTGGACAAAGTGTGATATGGACAAAGTAAGATGGATTTTGAGAGTCTGTAGCAGGAATTGTGTTGTGTGATGGCATGGGCATAGTTTTGAATGAAAACTCTGAAATTATTTTGCATATATAATAGGTACTTTACAAAACTGATGTGACCATAATTCATTTAATTGCAACTAATACATCTGTCCAGTCTAAGGGATTTTTTTTTAAATGACTGTGGCATAATGTGAAATCTTGCACCTTGGTTTTAGAGTGTCCACAGCCCTTTGCCAGCAGTGTAACCTCTTAGGGAATTGAAGGAGTTCTGATGGTCACACAAATCCACCCTGGAAACACTCTGGGATTTACATGGATCCTTCCCATGGATCCTTCAAGCTGTGCTGTGAGCCATGAAGAGGTCAAATGACTTTTCGAAGTCATGCAGAATGCCAGCTGAAATTAAGATCTGATGTGCTTCTGGCTTGATGCAGGTTGCTACTGAAACACAAAGCAGCTTAGCCAGGCTGGGAAGTAACCATGAGCACTTCAGGATTGCAGTTGGAAATGGGATTTGCCCATTCTTCTGCATTCCACATGGAAACTTGGCTCATCCAGAGAGGGACAGGAAGATATTGCTTTTTCTTAATGAACAGTTCTTGTAAAATTCTGATTTCTTACCGTCTCTGCAAGTTTTTGATGATAAAGCAGAGTTGTTGCATTAAACCTGTGCTGATGTGGGGAAGTGGGTGTGAATTTACTGATACTCAGCTGGATTCCCATCATTGCCTTCTGTCTTGGGTTACAATACAGGATGTGATTAAAAGTATCTATTCTATCACCATCTGTTGAGACCAGGTGGGGCAGTGATCCTTTTCTCTGTGGGAGATATTCTGCTAATGGGCCATTCATTGAAACCAGGTGGGGCATTGTTCTTTATCTTTTCACAAGCCATCCTTCCTGCAGGGATCTATCTTCTGTTAATGGCCATTGAGTCCCACTGTGGGACTGATAAAATTACTTCATCCCATTGGGAGATGCTCCAGCCAGCAGGGAGAGCCAAGCCTTTCCTACCTAGATAAATACTGAGATCCTGGGACACCAAGTAGCCCTTTGCTCCCTGGACTTTTTCTGCATCACCACTGGGCCTTGGGAAGGAAACTGCACCTTGTACAGGAGCACTGCTTAAGCTGAACCAAATCTGCCACTGCAGGAGGATGCAGCCACCATTTAATGGGACTGCTGCCAACACCCTGACTGACTGATGGGGTGTCAAGTTGTGTCTCTGGCAGTGTTTTGGGTTTGTTCTTTGAAATACTGTATTTCTATTTTAATTTTCCTAGTAAAGAACTGTTATTCCTAATTCCCATATCCTTGCCTTAATTTCAAAATTGTAATAATTTGGAGGGAAGAGGTTTACATTTTCCAATTCAAGAAGAGGCTCCTGCCTTTCTTAGCAGACACCCGTCCTCCAAACCAAGATACCTTCCCAAGCAGGACATGTTCCTCATCTTCAGGAAAGAAGAGCCTTTGAGGGGTGAGCTGGTCCCTCCAAGCACAGGGGCCATGCTCTGGGGTTACAGGACTTCTCTGGGTTTGAGCTGCTGTGCTCTGGGTTTATTCAGGAGGTGAATGAGAAGTTTCTATACAAGAGGAAAAGTGCTGTCTCTGAGCCATAAATCCTTGGTGATGGGCTGGCTGTCAGACCTGGGCTTTCAGCAAGAAAAATGTGCATTAGCCTTGCTAATATTTAAGATTACAGATAGAGTAGTAGCATTTTAAAAGAACTCCCTTTCCTTGGACTTCTCCATTTTACTACTCTGTTCCACTGAGGATATTAGCTTAGCTTCCCTCTGGAAAATGGCCAGTGAACCTCGTGAAAGTTTTATGGCAGTTTATTACTGCCTAATTCACCTTTCAAAGTGACAGTCAGGTTTTCAATTGCTTTTCAGAACTTTGTCCTTGCTTGCTGCTGTGAGAGCCAAAGCTTATACCAAATATGACAATGTCTGAAGCAGTTAAGCCCTTGTCATTAATTTCATGCTTGTATTTAATCCTAAATAGACAGTGATGTTGTCACGTAGAAAAGAGCTAATTTTGGAATATTATGCTAAAAGACCATACAGAAGTGCTGAAAACCTTTCCTTTTTGTGATTTCTAGCTGAGGAATTTTGTCTTTGATTAATACATAACTGAACATGCAGTTGGATGTATCTAGACAGTCTGTATTCAGCATGGCAATAAAAATATCCATTAAATATCAAAAGAAAAAAAGATTTTGAAACACCTTTAGTATTTTGTTTTGTTGGGTTTTTTTTGTTCTTTCTTGTGAGTAAAATAGCATAATTTTATTAAAAATTCTCTAGTAAAACATTTTATTATGCTCTTAAGACTTAGAGAGTTGTTCTATTGATGAAGGTGTTTTGCTATGCTTCACTACTGACCTCTCATTAGGAATGAATAAATCCTAAGCTGCCTTCCCTTGGGATGGGAAGTGATTGGCTTCAGTTAGAATGCACTAATGTTCTATGGAAAGGGAGATATGAAATGATTCTCATTGTTCTCTGCTTTCAAAAAGCAAAAAATTCATTTTTATTTTCTTGTTTCGTATTTTTTTTAAATGCTGCTGGACTTCAATACATATATGGAATTTCCTAGGTGCTTTTTTAGTGGAATTAATTTAGCATCTAAGTCCATTATTTTAATATGGTATTAAACCATTTTTTTACTTTCTCAGGAGTTGCATTCACATAGCAAAGGTGTGTCAAAGGTATGGAGGCTCCTGCTTGATTAGCAGTGTGCTTTATTTCACATGTAATTTTCTTTATATCAGGAAAGGAAAGGATGATGCCTTTTATCTGTGGACTTCTGGAGAGGAGATGCTGCACACTAACACAGCTCCTGGAAGTAAAACTGCCACATCAAACAGGTTTGAGTGAGAAGATGTGGTACAGAATTAACCCACTGCTAGCTGAGTTTATGTAGTGCTGTTTTCACAGGAGCTGTTAAATTTGACAAGGCTAATTTTATTATGTGCTGGTTTTCCTTTGTCCTGGTGACAGATAGAATTTGAGGCAAAAGTCAAAATACTCAAGCTTCCTCTAGTTTTGCATGCCCAATTTCAAATTCTCGGCAGTGGTTTTGCAAAATGGATAATAGCTCTTGGTCACTGAGGTGTGGCAGTGGGAAAGTGGAGGAAATTATCCTGATTTAAAAGGCAGGAGTTTGTTTCACCCCTCAGCCCAAGTGATCTGTGAGTTTCATGCAAAGTAGGAGGAAAAAACATCACAGTAACAAATGTTGAATTTGTGATAAGACCTCACCAAAGCAAGATCAAATAATTCTCTAATAACAATTCTGTGACCTTTAAAAACTCAGGGTTGGAAGCCTTGAGCAGGGATTGTGCGAGCAGCTGCTCTCAGTTACAGGATTTTGCTGTGCTTTAGCACTGGGCAGCCATGGAGCCTGGGAGATGCCAGGAAACATTACCAGCATTTTCTGGTCTGGAGTGGTTTGCTTTGGTTGCTTTGGTTTCTTCTTTTTGTGTGGATTTGGGGTTTTTTTAAAGTTTTTTTTTGGTTTGTTTGTTTTTTGGGTTTGGTTGGTTTTTTTGTTCTTTTTTACTTTTTACTTCTGTAACCAAAGTGGAATCTATTCAGCCTGGAGTATTCCAGTTTTTCCTCTTCAAAATCTGCTTTGGTATTTTGATAAGAGGAGAAAAGTAAACTTGCAAAGTAATACAGTCTGCTTGAGACAGGATTATTTGCAGATGCCATCAAATGAAAGAATCATCACAAACTGAGGTCTTCTTATGCTACAGAGCTCTCATGCAGAGTTTTGATGTAAATGGGGTGCCAGATTAGTTCAGTTGAAATTGAAATGCTCTAATATCTCACAGAAACAGCAAAGCGCAGACCTTCCAGTCTTGCTAATAAAAAATAAAAGTTATAATTCTGTAATCTACTAGCAGCCAACTATCATCCAACCATTCTATTTCTAAAAGAAGAAATTAGGCTATAGTGGCCCATTTTCTAGTTGCATGACTTTGAATAAGTGCTTTTAGTGGCACAGCACTGGAGTGTCACAAATGCACCTCTTTGGTTTTGCACTGTATATCTGAAGATAATTTCCTGCTTTTAGTTGAAAATCACAAGTTTCAGCTGTTTCCAATTGCAGTTACCTGTCTTGTATTTGCTGAAAAGCGTAATTTAAAAACATGCATTGAAATACTGAAATTATCAACTTGGTTGCTCTGCTTCAGCCCTTCATTGTGTCCATTCTGTTTCCAGGTGTGCAGCAGGACGGGCTCTGAACACTGTGGTTTCTCTTTAGTTCTGGCAGTAGCAACGCCAAAATCTTTGGCTCAGGATCCTTTCTGTCATTGTTCCCCTATGGGATATTTCATCCTGCTCTGAGCATGATTCAATTCCAGAGTAACTTTCTGATCATTCCTCTGTGTGCCACAGAGCTTGTCACTCTATCAAGTGTTTGGAATCTCCTGATTT
Source organism: Sialia sialis (assembly GCA_009812075.1). Lineage (NCBI taxonomy): Eukaryota > Metazoa > Chordata > Aves > Passeriformes > Turdidae > Sialia > Sialia sialis. Next base: position 1,016,182 of record VRYO01000710.1, read on the forward strand.
CTGTTATCCATAACAATCACTGCACTTACTCATCCCTGGCTTACCTGCAAGATTTAGTGCATATTGAATGTGAAACTCACTTATCACTGTGTGGTGATGGATTTACTCCATCCTGCCCTATTTGTCTATGAAATCATGCTGAAATTTGAAAATACTGTGATAATTCAGAAAAAACACACAAACTTTTAGTCTGATGGCTGTTATTTCTCAGTGTGCTCACAAATAATGGATAATGGAAGTGGATTTATCATGTTTTATTGCAGAATTTCTTGTGCTCCACTTTGACTAAATGTAATAAACATTACCCTTGAGCCAGGTGAAATGTTATATAGGTAGTTAAGAATCTGCTATGTGCATTTCATAAGTACATTTTCAGGCTTTGAAGATTTCTGGTAAAAGTAGGTACTGATCTCATTGCAGATTTGCTGGTTTTTTTAGATTTTTTTGGTTTTTTTTTCTTTCAGGAAGGTTTGGGTGATTTATGGCAGCTTTGCCTTCTTATGATAATTGAGGTTATTTCCTCTGCAGAGCAGAGTAATTCTGGCCACAGGTGCAGACTAGGGGCTGTGGGAAGGAGGGGAGGCAAGCCAAGGAGGAAACCTCACTGGTCTCCGAGGACTCCTGAGGAAGGCAGAGGGAGATGCTGAGCTCTTCTCAGATCCATGGCAGGACATGTGGGAATGGCTCAAACTGGGCACAAGGAAGCATTTCCTTACTGGAGAGTGTGGTCAGACCTGAACAGGATTCCTGGAGAGGTGGTCAGTGCCCCACCCTGAGGAAAAGCAATGGGAGATGGAGCAGAGAGCACAGCAGAGCAAGATGCTGTGGTCTTATAGAAGCCCTGGAACAGGAACTGCTGGATGTGAAATAGTAAAAGGTACAGCATGTGCAGCTAGAGAGGTCTTAGAGATGTGGTTTTGTAAGGCTGCCAAGTAATGCAAACAATAGGCTGTCTGTAGTGAGAAACTTTTGCTGAAAGCTGCAGCCCTGGAACTGTAACAGTATATAAGGCTGAACTGTGAGAACAATAAATGACTTCAACACCCTGTACTTCTACGCTCTGCCTTCAATAAACGACTTCACCTTTTACTTCTTTCGGCTTTTTGCTTGGACTACCTTTTGCACCCCTCCTTTGGAGTCCCATCTCTCAGTCTCCTGTCAGTGTTTAGGAGATATTGGCACAGGGCTTTGATAACAACTTCCAGCTTTT
>VRYO01000710.1:1024386-1040937 GCA_009812075.1 Sialia sialis
CTGGATTCTTCAATGAAAAAGGTGTGGCTTATAATCATGAAATTACTGTACCTGTCAGGTTACTTGGAGTCAGGGTGAAAACAAAATGTTCTTTTATCAAACAAAATTACTCTTTCTTTTCCAAGCAGAGAAGCTGCATAAGTGGCAGGGTTTGAGTAGAGCCTCAGCAAAGGCTGGTGGATGTAGAATAGATGGTTTCAGCTGGAAGGGGCCTACAGTGTCCACCTGGTCCACTTGCCTGAGCAGATGTGGCACAGAGCAGTGCCAGAGACCCACAGGTGGTTCTGAACAAGTCACTGCCCAGAGTGAGCTCAGTAGCACAGCCTAGAGAGCTTGAGCTGTGAGCTCAGGGGGCACCAGCTCTCTGGCTGTGTCCCTCAGGGCTCATTTGGGCAGCCCCAAACTCTGCTGTGGCTTGCAGTGATACTGCAGAGGAGCTCTACTCATCCTGCTCCATGACAGCACACCTGGCTCAAAGCAACCTCTCTGATCTGAACAGCACAGGCAACAGGTTGGTGCCTGGACCCAGTGGTTAAGGGAGGGAGAGGCTTCCTTTACAACAGTGATACACAAATGCCTTAGTCAAGGCTTCCATAATTGGATCTTTTAGGAATTATTTTGCCAGGGGTGCTTGCTACTACGTTGAATCAATTGCCCTTGTCCTAAAAAATAAATTGAGGAATCCTCAGCTGTCATCCATTCTATCTGGGGAAATGGAAATATTCACGACCTCCAGCCTTGCCACTGTTTGCTTAAGCATAAAAGGACTCTGAGTTTTCCTCCAGAATTTGAAATAAAGAAGTCACTGACCCCTGTGTGAGATGAGGGGTACCACTAAATCCGTGCAGAGGACTCAATAGCAGAGTGAGAAGGAAACCAGCAGACTCCAGGCTGTCAGGGCTGCTTAAGGGAACTTCCAACAGTATCTGAAGCTCAAGGCTGTCAGACAGAGCCCACCTGAGCTCCTCTGCCAGGCTGCTGCTGTCCCTGCCCTTCCCTTGGCAATCTGAGCTCTCTGTGGGGCTCTTGGTGCCTTGCAGCTCCCTCACTGGGGTGAACTATCTGGTTGCAAGTCTGGAAATAAAATGCTTACACCATGTGGCATTTGCTACCTGAATATTTTGTCCTTTTAACTTACACTCCTAATTTTTGCCAAGGAGGGTCACTTGAGATGTCCTCTGAAAAGGAAGGGGTAGCTGACTCCTGTGGCTTAATTTAGCCCAGCTGGCAAACTCAGTTAGAAATCAGGATCTCCCTTTTGAAAAACAGGTGCTGCAATTGAACCTAAGTATTCTGTGGTAAATAGAAGTGCTTTTTAATTTTCTCCTAAGTACTGGTGGTTTTTGGTTTTTTTAAAGGATCGGGAGTTTGTTTCAAGTAAGACATGTACGTAAATGTTAGAAAGTTTTAAGTGTGCTTAAAAAATGGGAAACAAAAAATGCCAACATCAATGAGAAGTTAAATAGTTTCCCCTCACTAGAGGGTAAATGTGGGGTAACTGTGACAAGAATTTCCCAAACACAGGATCCATGTGATGACTCTGCATCACAGCATATGGCTTACATTAAAGTAAGCCCTCCAATTCTGTACACCAAATAATGAATTCTACTTTTCCAATGACTGTGGAAGCTGTAATTCTCTTATCTAAAACCATATGTTAGAGGGAAAGGAATTCCATTCTTGCTAAGTAATTACTATTGGTAATTAAGTACAGACTTCCCTAATGTCATATTATTTGACAGATGCAACCTATGTTTAGAGTTATGTTTGTGAAGCAGATCGCATGAAATGCTGCTCCTGACCATTGGAATATTAGATTAGGAGGACTCCAAACACACACAGGATTTCAGGCCTTCTGTTTCTTGGCTGTCCTCACTGTTTCACATAGCTGGGCTTTAAGGCCACGCTTTCAACCATCATGAGCAGCCCTGGGCAATCCAGTTTTGAGATCTGAGTTTCAGATTTTTAGTAAAATTTCCTTTAACCTCCAAGACTGTTTAATGGGATGCTCACTGGAGAGGATACTGATGGGTGAGAGTCTAAACTAAGCAATGAAGGCCCTGTCTGGGGAAGAGGGGATGTTTGCACGGTGCCTGAGTTTTGACAAGAGTTTGCTCCAAATAATTGTCATCTCTTTAACAGAAACCCTGGAGAGCTTGGTTGCCTTGAGGCCAGCTGTAACTATGGTGAAAAAAAGACTGTTCCACACCCAATTCAGACTGAACCTGCAGCTTCTGAACTGCAGATGAGGTTTGAAGTGCTCTGCTTTCACCATGTTTTGTTCAAGTGCATCAGTGCACATCTCTCCAGCATAACTCCTGGGCAGCAGCCACTGTTCACTGTCACTGAATGGTGGCATCAGTGGCCAAAATCTGCCCTGAAGGCTGCCAGGTTCTCTGACAGTGTGCCCTTGGATGGGCTCTGTTTCTTCTGCTGGTCATGGAGATGTTCCATAGATTCAGTGGCTGGGGTTGTGTGCTCACTTGGAGCAGCACCACTCACTAAAGAGATCTCCTGGCAGGTGTGCTGTTCTTTGTATTCTGGGAGTGTTTAGAATTATCTGCTGCAGCTGGGCTTGCCTCCACAGGGAGCTCTGAGCACTGGGCTGTGTTACAGCTATGTTACTTGTATTTTATTAATCCTGTTTGACTGGGGGAGTGCCATGTGTGAACTCAGGGAGAAGGCATTTGAGGATGTCTCTGAGCAATGTTTACTGTGTGAGACCTTCTGCAATGATTGGATGTTGTGCCAGTGCCTCATTTCACTGGGATTAGACCAGGACTAAGAGCAGCTCAGAAACATAGCTGCTCTTAGAGTTATTTAATTTGTCAGCTCTCTAGAATGCTACTTGTAAGGTTATTTCATCTCAAGCAGGATCAAACCATTGCTCTTGTGCTTCTAACTCTATTTCTAGTATGGTACATAAAAGGTGGGATTCTCTGATTTTGATATCAAATACTGGAGGTGCACTGCCTTATAAAACTCCTGCAAAACATTAATTAATTCAGGTCCTAAAACTTTAGTTTTGTCTTTATGTTTCTTAAAAATAATCAGTTCCTTGTGGGTCCTACAATATCTTCCTACTCTATAAGGGCATAAATCTTTCTATGTAAATATTACACCATTACAAAGCCATATTTTTTTTTTCAAATTTGAACTTACCTAAGAGGAAAAAAGCATGGATGAAAGCTTTCATTAAGTTACAAGAGGTAATTATAGGTTGGTGGTGTGAATGATTTTTACTTTTTTTGAAAACAGGTGGTCCGCCTCTTCATCCTGAAATCCACATACCTGGAGGCTCCTAACTAAGCATCTGTACACTTTTCCTACCCAGTAATGGATGAGAAGAATACATGCTACATTATCTTTTAATACTTTGAATGGGGAGAGCTCCATGATAAAGCCTCAGCCACCCCCAAGTAGTTATTCCACCAACAGATTTCTGAGTCTTAGGCTACTAGATTAGGCCAAAATGGGAGAATTTGGTTATGTGGGGTACTGATGTGGAAGTAATTTTAAATACCAAAGACAAGCAATTGAATGAGAAAGGCATTCTGTCCTTGTCTTCAGTCTTAGTGCTATAAAATGAGTAAATAGCATCCCTTTTTCCATCCCTTTTTCCATTCCTTTCTCCATCCCTTTTCCATCCCTTTCTCCATCTCTTTTTCCATCCCTTTTCCCATCCCTTTTCTATCCCTTTCTCCATCCCCATTTCCACCCCTTTCTCCATCCCTTTTCCCATTCCTTCCAGCACACTTTAACAGGATGCACATCTCCTGTGGTTGGGGAAGATCCTGTGGGCAGTAACATGAGCTCTGCCCAGGTTTGGTGCTACAGGTGATTCCCCTGTGCCACTGGGGCTACTCCAAACCATCACCCTGTTGCTGTTACACTTGAAATTGCTTCTGCTTTCTCCACATCTTGCTCGCAAATCCTCTTTCCCCATTCTGGTCATGTTTCTCCAGCAGTATTTAATCAGTGGGAGTTCCTGTTCCCTTGACTATTACTGCATAGTGTGGTGACCAAAGCTTGCTTTGTGAGAGGTGCATTTGGAAGAAAAAAGGCAAACCAAAATTGTGGAGTATGTTTTATTCAGTGGTACTTGAAGTTGCAGTTCTCCATGCTGTGCCAATTAGCAGATTTCCATAGGAATCTGAATCTACTGTGATTTTAATGGAAGAAAAGTGTATTGATTGCAAGCAAATTTCTCAGTCTCGTTTAGCCTCTGCTATTAGAAATTACGACTTTGAGCCATATCCAGGTATGAGTCTATCCCATGTTGATTTTAAGGAATTGTTATGTAAAATACAACATTCTTTATTCCAGACAATCTAGTATCTCCTGACTGATGGATAGAATTTATTTGCATCTTTTTCCTCCAAGCTTGTTCTTTGTCCACCTTTGATGTTTTTCATTTGCAATGTGAACAAATTGTGCTCAAGGAAGTGTATGGCTTCCCTTTTTCTTGGAAGAATTCTTGCTTACCTGGCTGATATTGAGAGGTTCATCATAACTTTGGTGTAAATTGGACTGATGTTGATTTATTTTCAGATATATGCTGCTGTCTTAAAGGTTTAGGCCAGTGCATGCTGCTTTTGGCATACAACATGACTTTCTGAAGCTAGTGTTTGCTCCTTATCCTTGTGCATGAGAATTTGAGGCTTTCTCAAGTCCCCCAGTTGAACGACTTGCTAACAGGAGTACAACTGCTTTCAGTTCTACCTTGGTGCCCAGGGCTGTAAACAGGAGAAGCAATTCAATGTGATTTGTGAATATGATTTCAATGGGATTTGTGAATTCTGTTCTGTTCTCTCTCCCATTACATTCACATGTGGCTGCTGTGGTGGGAGTCCTGCTCTCGTTCCTGGTGTCTGCATTGCCTAAAGATGTATATTTACATTTTCCATAGGCATCAAGTTTTCAATGCATTTCCAAAATGCTGGAATACCTAACTAATCTAGTAACATACGTGTGGTTTCTTCTGCTGTGAAAAACTGTGCATCTTCTGTGGTGTAGCCTTAAGTGATGAAAGTGAGAAGAGGACTCTTACCCTTTGCAAATTTTTGAGTTCCAGCAGTTTTTTTGCTTGGTTTTTTGATTTGTTTGTTTTTGATTTTTTGTTTGTTTGTTTGTTTTGTTTTTCTGTATCAAACTGAGGGCAATGTAGAGAGGCCTGAATCTCACTGTATCAATTATAAGCTCATTTCAGCATTCACTCAAACCCAGAGAGAATGGATATGTGGGCTCAGAAACCATTCATATAAACATCACCTGATGCTATTAACACTTACAAGACAAGCATAGACAGTAGATGTAATAGTTTTCTTTTAAAGAGTGTTTAGGAATTAAAAAAGGTTTTCAGGTAGCTGTGCAGATTAATCTATTTCTACCTAAATTAAAAAAATAAAGGAATCAGAGTGAAAGAGGGCAAGTAACTTGAACCAGGTGAACCAAAAAGAAACAGGAATTTTAAGTCAAAGTTCAAGTTTCTCATCACTTGTCTGCAAAGCCTTTCAGTTCTCTCCATGGAATGAGAAAGAAAATTTATTTATTTGCACTTATAAGATTTTTATTGTAAGTTAAATTATCTTTTTTTTTTTTTTTCACTCTAGGGAAAGTCATGTGTAGTAATTGATAGAATGAAAAGAGAAATCTGTGAAAGATACAGCTATGTTACCTGTTAGCTAAAGGTTAGCATTTTAAAATAGGGAGAAGAACCAACCAATTTTTCCATGTGGGGAGAGGAGATATTTGCTATTTCCATGTGTGACTGTCTTCTGTAATTTTGAATAACTTATTATTCCTCCTCTAACACTATCCTTCCTCTTTCCCCAATAGACACCAATACAATACAGATGGCAAAGGACAGAACACTTTCCTGGATAGAACATCTGGCTGTTTCATGATCTTCTCAAGCTGGTGGCTTCTGAGCAGAGTAACCCAAGGGTGAGCTTCAGTTGACTGGCTGAAACCTGCCTTCATCTGCATCAGCTGCTTGCTTTTTGAGGGAGGATTTCTTTTTGAAAAGCCATTTCCTATGGTGAAAAACAAGAGAGAGTTTTTCTTTCAAGTTGTATGGAAAGCTAATATTTTGTATTCTAGCTTCTGTATTTCTGCAGAGATTTGTATGATCTCTCTGGGTGCTGAGGGCTTATGGAGACACCAAAGATATCCTTTGCCAATATTCCTGAGTAATTACCACATTGTGTTTTAATGTGTGCTTGATTTCTTCTTTGAAATTCCATGTATGGGATAGGAGAGCTTGTAAACTTTATTAAAGAAACAAAAACTGTGTGCAGGTTTTAGTTACACTACTCACATATCTAGAAAAAAAGTCACATCTCCCCAATTTACCATTTTAATGAGGTCATCCCATTCTAACTAAAGAACTATTGAGGAAGAAACCTGAAAATATGTCAGAATGAAGCTGACAACATGTTGTATTTAGGCAAAACATTTTACGCACTCTGTCCTGCTTTTATCTGTTTCTTTTTTTCTTTCTTTCTTTCCCTGTTAATGTTCCAATAGTAAAACATTTTGCTGAATAAAATGAACAGGGAAATCTATGCTTAAATTCACTAATTAGTGTTCACTCTCCAACTGTGACCTGAATTATTGTCTAAATAATGTTGATGAAACACCTATTTCAAGAGCTGTCAGGATTTCTCCTTTATTTTGTCAGTGTGTATTTCAGTGTTTTTAGCCGAAGATTAATGCATATAGGATCTGTTGATAGCAGCAAATTGTCTAATGATATGCTTGCCATCTCCACATGGGAAACAAAATGTTCCTTTCTCAACTGCAGATCTTAGGGTCTATGTTTGTATGATAAATAGGACATTAGTGTGATTGCCAATTTTGCTCGTGTTGCTATGCCATAGAAAACGGCTGGATTTCCAATATGGGTGGGAGCTGAAATACTTATCTGGGGAAGCCAAGTGCAGCCTGCTTGCACGAGCCAGGCACAGCAGATTATCCGCAGTGAAGTTGGTGTTTGAATCAGAAGTGTCTGGGATGCACATCCTGGAATGCTCCCACTTCTGAGAGCTAGTTCAAGTGCAGAAATTTCCTGTACTGGCTGCATGCTGACACCTGGGCATCCAGGACCTGGATTCATTGCTTGGCAGGGATTTCTTTTTAATGTCAGGTTTATTGACAGGAAATTACTTGGAAAAATCTCTATGAAACTTAGGACAAATACTGGCAGTGTTACTACATGTACTGCTTCTGACTCATTAGAGAGGGGCTCCCTCAGCATCAGACTTTGCACCTTGGCAATCTAAAACTGCCTTGGGATGGAGCAGCATTCCTGGTGGCACTTGTGTGGAATGGAATCCACAGATTTTTCAGGCTTAGACAAAAATATGTAACACAAATCAAATTTCCCACTCTCTTTCAAGGGGTGTGTATAAGAATAAGAGATGAAAATTGATATCTCTGTTGTCTTTGTGGATGTAAAGGGTTGATCCAAGCAGTTCCCTACAAACCAAAGAATGTATAAAGGGCTGTATGGAAACACACATGAACAAGCTTGAATGTTTCCTGCAAAGCAAGGGGAAAGCCAGAATGCAGAGTTCCAACAGCACCTGCCTGGATCCTCTCTGCAGGGAAAGCACCTGTGGTACCTTTTGGTGCCCTTATTTTTACCTGAAGGAAGGTGGGGAAATTATTACCCATGGGTTCTCCTGAAGCTCTGTGCAGCTCATTAGTGGCCATGTGAGCCAAAGCCCAGTCCAAGAAAGGATGCCTTCCACAGGTATTAGTTACCTTGGGGTTCATTATACTCTAACATGTGGAATTTCACATTGTTAAACACTAAAAATAATAGCCTCCTAATATTGAATTAAAATCACTGCTTTTTAAAAGCTCTTCTCATGCCAAGTATTTTTTTCTGAGTGTAACTTGTAGCTCACATATGGAAGGGAAGAGGAGAAAATATGGAGATGAAGTGGTCTGATCTTTTTCACGGGAGCACCCAGGGATCAGTCTCACTTCTGTTAAACAGCAGTTTCGATTTTTTTCTTCTCAGCCTGCTGCACATCAGGCAATCTGTTCAACTCTCATTTGTCTGTCAGGCATATCAGTTATCTTGGAGCTAGCAGAAGGCTTTAGAGCTATGAGGGTTTTTTTGTTTCATTTGTTTTGATTTTTTTTGCTGGTATAATGCTATTTCATACACATTGCCTCAGTCTCAATTTGGAGTAATTTTCCTCTCTCTTCTGTAGGTACTCTCCTGGAGTTTGATGGTCAAATTTTGTAAGAAATATCTCATCAGTGTTTGTCCTGTCTCTTCCCTAAGTGATTGCAGAAGTGATGAGCAGAAAAGGATGGATAATTGCCTATTGGATTCTGCTTAGTGAAGGGCAAGGTAGTGTCTGCCTGGCCTATCCTCTGCTTTTTGTACAACTCTGTGGTTACAGGGTTTATTCAAGCCTATAACCAACTGTGTTTTACTGAGATGGAACTGTCTGCTTCACTGAGTAGTTTGTTTGTTTGTTTTTTTTTGTGGCAGTATGGTCAGGCTTTGTCCACCCTTGACAGTATAGATGAAATATCCACAGATTTTCTGTTCTGGACCCATTGTATTCTTAGTTCTTGGAGGTTTCATTTAAGGAGCTGGGAGAAGGGAAGGGAAGGGAAGGGAAGGGAAGGGAAGGGAAGGGAAGGGAAGGGAAGGGAAGGGAAGGGAAGGGAAGGGAAGGGAAGGGAAGGGAAGGGAAGGGAAGGGAAGGGAAGGGAAGGGAAGGGAAGGGAAGGGAAGGGAAGGGAAGGGAAGGGAGCATTTTGTGCTCATGTGTAGGATTTTTAAATGTACTTACTGACAATATTAATCTGTCAAGATTATATTAGTCCTGTTACAAACATGTTATCAAGTTTGCAGAGTAAAATTCGTTGTGCCTGCATGGAAGCTGGTGTGAAATTGAACCATACTATAGAATATGTTGAGGCCTTGGAGAATTCCATACATTCTAGTAATGAATTTCATAAGCATTAACTCTTGAAAGTTGTTTAATGTCTGTCTGGCCTTGGCCAGTCAAAGTCAGACCCCAGTCTTGCCTGTTTAAGCTAAAAGCTCTCTGGGGAAGAGAATATAAACCACTCTCTGCATGTGCTTTTGAGGCTGCTTGAAAATTCTCTTTGATGCAAGTTTTAGCCTCATCTCAAGGGTCTGCCTTCTGAGCAGTTCAAAACCAGCTTTGCTGCTTTTTTGAGATTTTACAGTAAAGTGAGGGAAAATCTATTAGATTTTAGGTTATAGACTCTGTGCTAAGGAACTTAAAATTGTGGCACAAAGGTTGGGATGCTTCAAAAGTGTAGGAGGCTGTGTCACCACCAGTCCTTTGGACCTTAGCAGAGAATTTTCTAGAAAAATATCTTCTGCTGTTTCCTCATACTGTGATATTAGAGAAATACTAAAATAGGTGGATGGGGGTTTAGAATTTCAAAATAGTTTCAGTGCCAAAATGTCTGATGCAATGCTCTGGGATTTGGTGAGAATTTGGGGTGAGCTTTTATGGTACTTTCTGTGAGGGTTCTGGTTTAGTCATACATATAGGAAGTATTTTCTCTTTATCCAACTTAGAAGTGCAATTCTCTTTCAAAAAGATTTGTTTTGAGTCGTGGCACTCGAGAGGTTTATACAGGTTGGAGGTGACCTGTGAGGAAGAAGTTCTTAGTGATGCTCTTCCTGTGCTGCTTTCGGGTGACAATTCTTGTACCTGAAATTTTGGTTTCTGAGTCCAAGTTCAGCCCACTAATTTCTTGAAAATAGGTATTTCATAAAGTAGTGGCTTGTGTCACAGGCTAAAAAGCATGTTATTAAGAGGCTTTTTTAGGAAAGGTATATTCTATGTATACCTCCTCTGTGTCCCTGGGGCCTGCTGTTTGATTTCCCTGGGGCAGTGTCTCAAAGGAATGTGTGATATACTCAGTATGTGCAGAATTGTATAGTAGAAACTATAAAGAAACACTTTAGTTGATCCATGGAGATGAGAGACGTAAGGAAAAGAACTAAAAAATTATTCTGTGCCTGTGTATAACATCTCTTGCTGTTTTAAGTAATCAGATGGAATAAATTAAATTATGTGGGCTTTCGTGAAAGACAGCTTAGCTGTCTTCAAATACAAAGCTCCTCTTTAATTAATGTGTTCAGAGCCTTTGTCAGTGTGGCAATACTTTGTCAATGTGGAATAAGTATTTAGCTGGTTATGAATTTATATTGAAGAAGAGAAACTGCAATGTTTTATCTATGTGTTTGCTTCAGCTTTATTTGAGAACTCAGAGCTCTTACATCCATTTGGAGTTATTTTAATATTGAAACTTTTTGTCATAACAACAACTTAGCAAATGCTCTATCTGAGCAATTCATGCTGTATCTTCATATGTGATATTCTCTGCAGATGTGGTTTCTTTTGAGAAAGGGAGAGAGCTCTACTCCCTACTTCCCAGCTGAAGGAAACAACTTTCTCTCTGGAAAAAATCAGAGGTTCAAGGCTGAAATTCCTTGAAGATGATGGCTAATACTTTGTTAACATCCTCTGGTTTTGTGCTCTTATACTTAAAAACAAGAGGGTCACACTGAAAATAAACCAGGCTCCGCATCTGGCTTTTCTTTCACAAAAATCCTCTCGTGGTTATGTGAGTGAACTGCCCACCATTAACCAGTTGCTGACTTTTTTTAACATGCTCAGCCGAGTGTGAAGTGACAGTCTCTATTTTCTGCTCTCCCTCAGTGAATAAGTTGCTTACATCTGGAGCTGGGGTCTGTTGCTACAGAAGATGCTTTCTGCATATTTTCCTCCACAGAAAATTGATGCTACTTAAGCCAGTGGCTCTGGGCTGCTCCTTCTTGCAAACAAGGTGCAGATGGAAGGATGAAGTGCAACTTTTCAGAGTCTGGGGTAAACTTTGTGCAAAATTTAAATAAATTTAGCAAAGAAAGGACCTGTCTTGTGGACTGAGAAGGATTGTTGGATGCTTTGACCCCTGCCACTGTGGAGTCAGAGTAGAGGAAATGGCTCTGGTAATGCAGAACTTTAGAGTATGAGCCTTCCCTGCACAGACATCAGTTGTGTTCCCTGCAAGAAAATTCACTGTATCTGCAGTGGATTCACTTATTCATGCTTGGGAAGGAGCAGAAGAAGAAGATAGGGAGTTAAAACACTTCAGTGTATACAGAAGTCAATGGAAAGATTCATATTAACGTCAATGGATTTTGGATTTGAAACTAAAACTCTATTATATGGTCTCTTCAATAAAAGATCTTCTGTTTTTCTACTTAAGCTAAAGTTCTTGAAGACTGAACTGAACTTTCCCCTCAAGGTGCTTGCACTCTAGATTTATTACAGTTGCATTAAAGCAGCCATTTCTTTTAATGCATTAACAGGCTGCCAGTTGAATAAGATTGTATGTTTGGGTGGAAAAGAAATCTAGAGATGTGCTACAGACAGTGCTTGGAATGGTAATGAGAATGGCAGCTCATTAGGATTAGCAATGCAAAAAAGGTTCCAGTTAATGAACAATGAAAACATTTTGGCAGTTGCAGGGTTGATTATTGCAAGGCTGTTCATGCTGCTATAATTTAAGCATCTAACGTGACTGTCCATTATCAGCTCAGATTTTGAGAGGTTTATTATTCCATCAAAACATTAATTCTGTGCTGAGAGTTGGCATGGAACACGGGCAAGTGACTAAGTTGCATTTTCTGTGCTATTTGTATATTTGATAGAGACCTGTAAATGAAGCCAGCAGCCAAGTTTCTTAGGCCCAAATTAAAATGCCTGTTGTCTTATTCTGATTAGAAGGGCTTGAGAGAGATGGCATGAGCAGATGATGCTGCTGGAAATGAATGTCTCAGTTCATGGGCAAGCACAGCTCCAACCTGTCCCCACTGTTCCAGGCCTGGCTGTAGGAGATGAACCTTGCTAAGCACCAGCTGTGCTAAAGTGGCTCTGGCTGAATTTACTTTTCAATGTAGAATTTTTCTGCTCCCGAGGATGGTGGAGCTTGGCTGTGCTGTTCCCATGGAGAACAAGAGCTTTGCCATTAGGGAAGGGCTGGTTTGCACTGGGCTAACCTTCACAGGAAAGCTGTTCAGGAGAAGAGCAGGGGATCACAGGAGAAATGGGGAGAGTAACTGCTGGCTTGGTGTCCTCTGCATGATAGTTCCAGTCTGACTGAAAATCCAAGGCTTCAGGCTATTTGCTTTCCTGGGCTTCTCATTACTTTGGTTTTAATCTGATGTGAAACCAAAAGCACTTTGGAATTCGCAGTCAGCTCCAGTCAAAGCTGGTTTCTCAGTGTTGGCAACTGCTGTTGGCAATCCCTAATAGAATAAAAATGACCAGAAGTACCCAAAAGTAATGCTTTGTTAATAACTCAGGGATTTTTCAGTGGGACTTGAAGGATCTTGAGTTTAGAGGGAAGATTTCCCTTGACTTCTATTTTCCACTCTGATTATATTTAAAATTTATTTACTTCCATCTAAATTGCACATCTTCTGTCTAATGGGGCTTTCACCAGCAGTCCCCAGTGCCTGATTCCCCTCTGCAGCAGATGGTGTGAGTAACCTGGCCCTGTTTCCACCACCAGTGAGCAGCAGAAGGTGCTGCCAGGTTGTTGAATACTGTGGATGCCTTGTGGTGGTTAAAGTTTAGCTGTAGAAAATTATACTCCCTGACAATTAAGTAGCACAGTTGGTATTAAGCGAATGCGAATATAATTGTCTAGAAAATGGTATAGGGCTCAAATCAATGTGATTTTCTTATTGCTGTGAAATTATCTGTGAAAATATCAGTTCAGTCTAATTCTTTGGTAAACTGTGTGCATTATTGCATGGGCAGAGGATCTACTTTCCCTCTGGTGTGGAGGGGTTTGATCACTCCCTCAGCATATTAATTACTAGGGAGGGGACTATTTTGTGATCACATTTTGGGTTAGAGTTGGCAACATTGTCCCTAGATGTGAGGCAGGTTTGATGTGGTTTGTGATGTTATGGTTTTACCAAGGAGATAGTTCAGCAGTGAGCTGAGTTCCTTCTCATGCTGATGTTGATGGGAATTTTGGACACTAACTTTTTGCTGGATCTTAACCACTCTAGCAAATTATCGGGCACCAAGAAAAAGGTGCAGCCAGACCAATGTATTCATTAGGGTCTGTAAAATAACGATTTTTTAATACATACATCCTGAAACTCTCTTTGAATATTATTATTCAGGCTGCATGAAACCCTTAGTTTTTTTGGGCTGAGGCCTTTGTACAAATTGCTGTCCTGATGTAGATGGTTCATAGCAGTCTGTAGCAGTGGCTCACATGCATAAAGATGCACCAGCACGAAAGGAGCCTGCAGGTCCTCTGACCCTTGCTATCTCTTTGCCTGCTGCAAAGGCCTCCCACGGGGAATTTTGGCTCCTTCCCGTCTGCAAACTATTCTCATCTCTCTTTGATGGCACATTGGAGAGAGTCAGGGCAGAGCCAAAAGATTTGGCTTTAGCTCTGTCTAGGGTGAAAATGGGAATCAGCAGTGGCATGGTACGTACAGGCTGTCTTGGTCCTGTTTCTTCCATGATGGGGAGGAGGGAACTGGGATGCAGAGAGGGAAGGAGTTGAGGTGGTGTCTTGAGTTGCAATGCAAGATGTGGTCAGGGCTGTGTATCCTATCGTCATCTGTTAAACCAGGTGGAGCAGTGTTCTTTATCTTTTCCATGACCCATCCTTCCTCCAGGAGGTATCTCCTGTTAATGGCTATTGAGTGCCACTGTGTGACTGATAAAATTACATCATCCCATTGGGAGGTGCTCCACCCTGGGGGAGGAGAAGCCTTTCCTACCTAGATAAAATCTGAGATTTGGAACATCAGGGCAGCCTTTTTCCACCGCATCCCAGAGGAAAACCAGACCTTTCCTCATAATCTCTGGACCTTTGGAGGAAAACTGCACTGCTTCAAATGAACCACATCTGTCACTGCAGGAGGATGCAGCCACTGTTTAATGGGAGTGCTGCCAGCACCCTGACTGACTGATGGTTGTGTTCTGACTCTGTCAGTATTTTGGATTTTTTCTTTGTAATACTGTATTTCTATGTTAATTTCCCTAGTAAAGATCTGTTATTCCTATTCCCAAACTTTGCCTGAGAGCCCCTTAATTTCAAAATTATAATAATTTGGAAGGAAGGGGTTTACATTTTCCATTTCAAAAGAAATCTCCTGCTTTTCTTAGCAGACTCCTGTCTTTCAAACCAAGACAGGTGGAAAAGATGGATTACAGAGAGCACATAGGAGCTGTGAAGACTGCATTCAGTAGTTTGGAAGTTGTTTGCCTCTAGCCCAGAGGAAGTGGCATGTTAAAAGCTTCCCTCCATGGGACAAGCCAGGGTGAGCAGCAAGCTTTCCTGCTTGAGGCCCCAGTTGTACCCTCAGCCTGCTAGGGACTGCAATCCCAGTGGCATGTTGTTCTCACTTCCTGGCCATGCAGCAGCTGAAACAATCTTGTGACCTTCAAGTAGTTGCTAAGTCACCTAAACTGCGTACTGCACATAGCTGGTCATGACTACTGGCCTAGTCAAAGCCTGGTTTAACTCCTCCTCTCATTTAGTGCTCATGTAGGACAAGGGGAGCTCTGTGTCTGTCCCAGCCCTATGGACACTTTCTCAGCCAGATGTGTGCAGGCTGCCCTGGGGATTCTGGCATGTGGGGTTTGACACCAGCTGCTGTGGGTGCTGTGGCTGTTTGTTCTGTAGAACAATGCTTGAGATCCCTTCAGTGCTTTGTTCAGTGATCAGTGCCAGTTTGTACCAGATGGAACTTGTGAGAGAGGCCTGGAGCTACACAGCCTCAGTTTGTGCACAAATAGTTTTACCCCCTGTAAAAAAGTTTTCCCACCTACCTTGGAAGCGAAGTAAATATGATTAGAGATAGAAAGCTGTAGGAATAAGGGCCCTGCTATGAGGGTGACAGTACAACGGAAAGGGATTTTTGTGAGGATTAGGGGTTGACTTAACTCTCCAAAGACCTGCTTCTGAACTGCCTCTACCCAAGGGTCTGGCATCAGAACTTCATCTTATCTGGCTTCTGTTCTCTCCACAGCCTGCTGCTATGTAATTGCAGAAATTCAGAGTTTGTGCGTGCCTGAATGGCAATTAATCTCTAGAAAATTTGTTCCCAGAGGTGTCTATAAATTCTTACGGAGGGGCAAATACTTAAGAAGCCATTTTATTGAGCTCTTTCAGGGGATTCCCAGCTTGTGTTCTATCCCAGCAGATCTTTTGTACTCTCCATTCTGTAGTAAGGAGTAATTGTTTTTTTTAATTTTATATTTATGCTGGATGTTGCAAACTTACAGCTGCAAAGACAGTATTGCAGTTCATCTGTGCTATGATTGGAATTTAGGTTACTCTGTTGGAGTTGTGCTTTGATGTCAAAAGCAAATGCATTTAGATAAAGGATGATCTTTGAATCAAACAATAGCATGTAGTAGATAAGCTAATTAATATCTGACAGCTATTTTCTTTAATTAAATAAAATACAAATAAATCTTAGCCATTTGAACATGTTTAATCAAGTCACACCTCTATATTTTCCAAATTATTTTAGGGATAAAAGTCAAAATAGCAAGCAAATTTTATGCTATGGAATATGCTTAAATTTATTGATAATATAAAAAACTACTCTATCAATATTAATTTAGAAGCTTATTTCAGACATTTCAATTAATATGTTAGCAAAATAAATTGTAATTGTAAAAAGAAGACTCACAGTGTGAGTTACTGAATTAACAATGGAATGCATAAAGTTGTAAGAAGTTAAAAGGATAAAAGCCTACATCAAAAAATTCTGATAGCTGCATTGTCTGGTGAGATTCCCTCTTCTAAGCCAGTTGTAGCTTGCCAGGATATGACCCCAGAACTTCAGCTGCCCAGCTGTTCTGGAAGGGCCAAGGGCATCATCCCAACACCAAATCACTACTGTGGCCCAACCCAGAGACCTCCCATGGGGTACACTGGGTGCCAGGGGGCTCAGCACTGAATCCCATGTAGTCATCAGAGTGGAAGAGACCCTGATGGACACCCAGTGCCACTGGCACCCTGACAGCAGCACCATCACCACAAAGCCACAGCCCCAAGGGCCACATCTGCTGAACTCTTCTACACTTGAGACACAGCCACCACCTCCCTGGGCAATTTCTACCAAAGCCTCAGTCGTCTGTCGGAGACAACGTGCCTCAGATATGGAATCGGAACGGACAGAGACAGGAGGTGTTCCTCCAGAGAGGAGACCACAGGAATATGACTACCACCATTCTTCCAAAAAAAAATGAAAATTGAGTTTAAGAAATAGTAGTAAAGAAAAAAAAAATAAGAAGAGAATAGGAATAAGAATAAGAAGATGATGATGAAGAAGCACCTGGAACATGGCCTAGTGGAACCCGGTAAGGTTCCTGTGATCCCAATTCTCTAGCTGGCAAAGGTCCCATTGACAGACCCTGGCTGAGGGGAGGAGCTGAGGGGGAGTTTGATCCACTGCCTGTGTCCTTGGGGAAGCCACAAGAGCCCCAC
>VRYO01000710.1:1041937-1100067 GCA_009812075.1 Sialia sialis
GAAAGAAGGAGAAGTTTCTGCCCTTGAAGATAAAGCCCTGAACATTCCAAAAGCCAAGAGGAGGAAGATCTGGCAGTGACATTTCAGTGTCAGCCTTCATAACTTTATCCAGGTTTGTTTTAGTTCCTTTACAGGGAAAGAAATTTAGGGGAGGGTCTTTGGCTTGGATTGTCCTGGTTAAAGAGAGACACAGTGGGAGAAAATAAAGTGAGCAGGCAAAAGAAGGCAGGCCAGAAGGACACCCCAAACAGCACCACTCTGTAACAGTGAGGGGATTGGAACCTTCTTTGTATGAATATCAACAGAAACTCTGGGTTTGATTCAGGTGTCTTTGCCAGGCCACTGAAGGCCTGTGGTGCCCTGTTATCTCTGGGGAAACTCCTTCTTTTTCCCTGTCTTGGTAGTGTGGATGATGAGGCAGGGGGTGCCTCTGTTTCAGTGCATCCAGCAAGCAAGAGGCAGGGCAATTCCACCAGGATGGGAAACCAACTCACATGTGAGAGACTGAGAAAATTTAAATACCAGGAGAAGACCAATTGGGCACATTTCCCATTTTTGCTACAAAAGACAACACTGAAAACGACAGGTGATCATAACCCCCTAATCACCCTAATCCCTTTTTCCTTTGAAAGTTTCTGTGAAATAACCACAACAGCTTTTAAATAGCCTTCATCTTTGCTTACCACAGATCTTTTGAGAGAAAAGTCAGGAAGAGAGCAAAACATTAGTGTGTTGTTAATAAGACATGGCTTGTTGTACATTTTTCCTTTTTCAATTTACAGCAGTAGATACTGGGAATTACCAGGTATTCCTGGTATTTTTCTGCAGCAGGTTTTCTACCATGCTCCATCTGTAATTTTTTTACTTTTTAAGAGACCAATATAAATACACTACAGAACCTTGCAACCACTCCCTCTTATATTTCTAAACCTGAAAAATTTCCTAACAACAGGAAAAACCCTGTGTCACCCCTTTCAGAGATATAGGTTTGGACACATCCTCTGCAGGACTAAGTAGAAAAACAGCTGAAGCTCCAGCAGATCCTTAACAAACTTTTACATTCTGGGTATCAGGAATAATCTGTGTTTGTTCAGTATCTTGACTTTTTATGAATGTAATTATTATCTGTTAATTCTTTTTATCTTTTTGACTTTTCAAAAACTCATGCTTCACAAAAAAAGTCACCTGTGGGAACTGGAGCAAGCTGGGCAATTAGGGCTGAACTTCCTCTATTGCTACACAGAGAATTTTTATTTGACCCCAGGAATGCTGGTTGCTCAAGCAGACTAAACAACTTTCATTCCTTTCAGCTTGTCGAGGATTGGGGTGCTAGGCCAGGCTGGCAGGGTTGAACAGGAATTCCCAAACAGCACTGGGATCATGGTCCCCTCAGCATCCCCTGCTCCACCTGCCCCAGCCTGCCAGGTATCCGGCTCAGCAGTAAAAACACAAATTCTGATTATCTCAGGATTGCTGTACGAGACTGAATGATCAATCTCTGTGGTTCCAAATTCACATCCCAGGTTATCATCTGGGCTAAAGGTTGTATTTTGGGTTAGGAACAGGCTACCTGACCCAGCCCCAGCTCTCTTTGACAGTTATCAGCACCTGAGTGCTTTCAGGAGCTATAGGAGTACAAAGCCACAGATACACCCTGCACCAATCTCTTCACCTACAGACAAAACTCATTTTCTTCTGCACACAGAAGTTCCTTTCCTGCCACCCGGTTTAGATAAGATGCCCAAGTTTTGCCTGGTTGGATTTCAACAGCTGCTCCCTGAAGATGAAGGGACAAGGCCAAGAATAGTTAATAACTTTCTTGACTGGAAACACTGTTGAATCATTTGTTTCCCTCCCCATAGACTGTGCAAAGCCTCCTCAGTGTTTTGAGTCCAACCAATCTTTTAACTGGAAATAGCAACTCTGAGTGGGATTTTCCTATCCTGGCACCAGTTTCTCTCAGAAGTGTCCACCTGACTCCTCGCCAGAAATATGAATGGCATTTATTAAAACCAACTTTTGAGATAGGGGAAGATCTGGATGGAAAATTCAAGACAATAATCAAACTCTGAGTACCAAAGCAGCAGGGTCATCTCTTTTCCCTAATTCACATCATTTCCTGTCCTGACTTTGACTTTAACACTCATTCTTTATAGCAAAAAACCAGTTCTCTGTTGGCTGTTATAGCTGCTACTGTTCTGGCTGTCTTTGCAGCTTCCCAAAGTGTTCAGCCTGAGACAGGATACCTGATTTCTGCAATTCCACCCCATGTACTCATGTACCCCAGTACCTCCAGCCCTTCTCCACAGAGCTGATTCCCACAGGTCATTCTGTGCTGCTGCCTAGGGTAGTTCCTTCCCAGGTGCAGGACCTGCTTTTGCCTTTATTTGATTTGCAGAGGTTCCTCTGTGCCAATCTCTGTCCAGGCCGCTCAGAAGGGCTGCACATCCCTCAGGGGATCTTCCACTCCTCCAAACTTGTATCACCAGTGAACTCCCTGCGGACCCATCAGCCTCACAGGCTCTGCCTGTCCTGCTCCAGCTCCCTGCTCCCAGCTCACATCACCTCTCCTGTGCTTATCACCATTCCAATTGCTCCTGCTTTTCTTACAGAGCAAGAAAATAAGAAAAAATCCAGGTGGATTAACACCAAATTATGCTGGCATTTTACAGAGAGCATGAAAGACAACAAAACTGACAATTTTCTAAAGCAAAAGCACTATTACAGTCACAGTAACACCTATCAGGGAAAAAATCTGTTCCCTCAACTATGGAATAAATTTTAATATAAAGTCCCATCAGCTCAAGGGGGTACTAATTAATCAAAACAATTCTCTTGCAGATTCTTCACAGTCACTTTTTAAAAATGGCAATTCTTTCCTTACTTGCTATTCCAGTGTTGGCACAAAGGAGGTTTAAGCTGATTTTCATGCAATACTAAAAAACAAATCATAACTGTAGTTTAAAATAGTTGGGATTGTTTACTCCTCTTGGTTCTACATGCCAATTCAAATATGGAAAAAATGATCAAAAAACAGCACTACTGCCAAAATGAACACTTTAGAAATGCCAGTCATGGTGCACAGTACAGAGAAATATTAAAATCACTGATGTTTCATACAGTATGAGTAGTGTACAATTGGCAAACTCAAAGTGTGTTCTGGATTCAGATGCCCACACACACCCCAAGTGTGCCCCTTAAAAAAATTAAATACTCATTAGCTGTGAACAGTCCTGAGTGTTTTTTATGAAGATGTTGAGTTTGCTAATTGAATTTGAAGCACAACAGATGCTTAGTTCTCCACCCAAATGTTGCTGTTCCTATATGTATTAGGTATATATATTTGTGTGGATACATACAAAACACTCTTCGGATACCAAAGTAATTTAGAAATATCAGCCAAACAGTTTCTGCTTCCCCAAACTTAGGAACTCAAGGCATGAGCTAAAAACCTCAGCAGTTCCAGAGGGGAAACACTACAGTGATG
This sequence comes from Sialia sialis, assembly GCA_009812075.1. Taxonomy (NCBI): domain Eukaryota; kingdom Metazoa; phylum Chordata; class Aves; order Passeriformes; family Turdidae; genus Sialia; species Sialia sialis. The sequence goes on from VRYO01000710.1 coordinate 1,045,425, forward strand.
CCACAGTAAACACCAATTCTGAATAAAACATCTGAATTTATTAAAAAAGCTTCTAAAAAAGTTGAAAAATACTTTTGGGCACAGCTTCTGCAGAAATATCTTCTTCCACATGAGTCTGCTAACTACTACAGAGCTACTCAGGGTTGTGCCTGGAGCAGCAGGGCAGGGGTTGGACCTCTGAAGTAAATTCTGCCATCATGCAGCTGGGAGATAAGGGTTGGTAAAAGAAAAAAAAAGAACAAACACAACAAACTCCAAAGCCCCACTGGCCAAGTCTCCTGAGAGTCAGAAACCTTGTGAAATGCCACCTTTGTCTTCCCTGATGCCAAAATCCTGATGGGAGGTTCAGAACAAGGCACAGCAGTGGGGAAAGAAGAATTCAACAAACCCAAACCACAAAACTTGTCTTGGATGTAATTTTTCGAGCGTTTTGCAATTTTACTCCCATAAAATCATTCAAATGTCACGAAATTTCCATGGAATTTAAATGAAATATTTAAGCTGTAACCTTTAACCTTTCCCTATTTAGGCAGTAAACTGCCTTTTACATTCACTGTCTGAATTCCAAAGTCATGAACAAATCCTTCACATGGGTAATTTTGGGGTTACTCAAATGTTTGACCCTTCAAAGAGGCTGGGTGATACCAAAGTGAATTAAGCTAGGTTGCTCTGCTCTCTCAGCCAGGCAAATCACTCTTACATCTCCTGCTCCTTTTCTAGGAGAACCACACAACAAAAATGGTTTAAATTAACACAATCACAACTGTTTGCAAGAAGTAAAGGGCTGGAGTAGCCACAGGCCGTGAGACAGCTGCCCTGAACTCTGCTGGGGGGTGCAGTGCACTGAAGTAAAGACAACTTCCAAAAGGCCACAGTGCTTGCACAGTGCTCTGCAGGTGTTTGCTTTCCTTTGAGCCACACCTGCCCATGCACCCTGCAGTCACACTAGCACTCTGGAAGCCCAGTCAGGTGCATCTCAGAGCACAAGTCAGGGCTCTGCATTAATTCCTTGTGCCTGCTGACCAGATCCTCCTGGCCTGGCTCATACCCAACAGGTTGTACAGCACAGCAGTGAGCCTGATTTGGCTGCCCCTGATGTAGCAGTGCAGCTCCTGGCACTGTGAAGGCATTTCTCTTGCTTAGAAATTGTTAGTCAGGGTAAATTAATATTTCAATTGTGTTTTAATACAAGACACAGAAGAATTTTCTAGGGACACAACTGGCTCTTTGTTCCTATACATAAGTAAGTAAAGATGATGCATTGATTTGCAGCAACATCTTGAGCTGGTGCCTTAAGGCACAAAAACTTGTTTCTTGGGGCTGTTCTCTCAGCTGAGAGATAGTGAAACAGTTTAGGTGACCACAGCACAAAAGCTAAGTTGTACTGTGATGGTGCCAGGGCTGCTGCAAAAGAGAAAGTAGGGTCAAGCATCTCCCAGGTGGGAATTTGGAGTGATCTAGTGGCAAGCAGGCTGCTTGCCAGGGATATTGGGCTGAAGGACAATGCTGCTCCAGACTGTAGTGAGATGTTTGCAAGTGGGAAATTTCCCTGACCATTTCCTCAAAAAGTGAAGAAAAAATTCATTAGTGCCTGCTCAGTCTGTCCCCACAAGCATGGCCACTGCTCCCTGAGCAGCTGGAGCTGGCAGGGTTAAACGAAGTTTTAGCACAGGTAAATAAACAGTTTACCAATTCCCAGCGCTTGTCCTGGGACAAGGCATGGACACTTCCCTACTTCACACAAGGTTTTTGGCTGAGTCCTGTCTGCTGCACCTAGTGGTGTGCCTTGGGTCGATGGTTTTCTCACTTTTCTAACCTTTGTGACAGGGCTGACCTGCACAAGAGAGGCTCCTACAGGGCTCCTTGCTGCTGTAATTCCTGTATAGCTCAGTGATTTTGCAGCAAAGTAGAAGCTGCTGAGTCCAGGTCTGATCAGTGCTGTACAAAGCAGAGCAGCTTTTGAGGTGCAAAGGCAGCTCAGGCTGATGTGGCTGGGGCTGCTACAATCTGGTGTATTTTCACCAGAGAAACTGTCTCCCCTGTGGAAGCACCACACTTTTTCCATGGTGACAGCACAGCTACTCTGCAGAAAGCTATTGCCACATCTCAGGGAGGTAAGTTTTCTCCCAGATGGCTTACTAAGTTGTTGTGATATCCTGGGTGATTCCCTTAATATCTTCTGTGACAGAACTACACATTTGCAAACTGTTTGGCAGAAGGTGACATTTGACTCTCTCCCAAAGTTTTTTATAACAGCACTGACAGAAGACAGGCCCCTCAATTTCTCCTTGTCAAAAAAATAACTCTGGAACTCATTGACAGACGAATTGTATAAGGAGGCACTGCTTTCTAAAACTGAACTCATACTCAGATTTCCTGAACCAGCATTTCAATGCCTAGTGCTATTCCAGAAAAGCTGTATTTCAACACAGCATTCTGCTGACCATTCAGAATGCCCTGCACATCAGAAGAACACGTTATGACTACTCATCTCAAGTCAGAGCCTTGCCAGTGGGAATAACTGTGTGAGAACAAGCATTCCTAGCTCAAGGTTACCTGGAGCACAGGGAGGAAGAATGACATGCACAGACACATTTTACATCATATCCTGCCTTGGAAGCTTGATGATTTTTATAGACCAGACAATTATATTTTAAAAATAGAAGGTATCACACAGCACAAGATATCCAGTGTGTTCTGTGGCAGGACTGGAAAAAATAGCCTCTTATAGCTCACTGCCTGAGAACCAACTCTGCTCTCTATGTTTCCATAACATCATTTTCATCAAAATCCCAGTTCCTGCTCTGGGTCTTGTGTGTACAGATTGTGGTCCACAGAGTGAGTGTGCTGTGCAAAACCCAGTGTCTACTCAGTCTGCCTTACTCTTAAACCAGGGAAACAGTCCCTGGAGCAAGAGTTTACCTAATGGACATGGATTTAAGCTTGCTGCATGATTTCAGGCCTTAACACTGGATGTGGGTATATTTGTATGTTTTTTTCCTCTGAAAGCTCTGTGTTCTTCATGTTCTTCATGTGAAGGGATGGGTGGGAGAGAGGCAGAAGAACCCAGGCTGGTGAATACAGCTCCATACAAGTGCTATGTCCAGGTCAGCATAACTTCTGGTACAGAGGTAGAGGTATGGGTACATCCTTCCCAAAATCAGGATCTGCCAGTTTTATTGTCTTGAAATAAACCTCTTGGGGATCTGAGTCACTTCAGCTCATTATATTCTTTTGTTCTTTTTGCTATTTGTGACAGTTTGGGGTTTTTCCAGCCATTCTCTACAGAAGGCTGCTGTGAGCTCTGGGTGGATTTTTAAAACGCCTTTGAAGATCATGATACAGTGAAAAATATACAAGGGAAGAGTTTCATTTTGTTGGACCAGAGCTTTCATAATCATCACAGAGGCCTAGTCTGCAGTTGCATCTGCTTGTGTGCTGGGAGCTGGATGTGGAGGGGCAGAGGTTCAGAAATTCATCAGCTTCTTCTCATCTGCCTTTGGCATTTCTGTGTTACTGGAGTTCCTTCCGCAAAGGGAGTACCAGGAAGGAGGTTTTTGCTTCCCAGTCTTGTTCTTAACTTTTCTGAATTTGCTTCTTTGGGTTTATATTGGGTTAGGATTCTGCTCCACCTGTTATGTCTTCTTTTGAGGGATGCCAGCTCCAGGGATTGAAAATAGCAGACAAAACACAGATGCCGTTAATTTTTTAAGGGACACTGGGGGTGGAGGGACAGTTGTCAGAGAAGCTGTACTGAGACAAAAACCTTGGAACACTTCTAGCTGAGGGACTCCAGGGGCTTTTGGGAGCTGTTTCTGACCTCCATGTGTCAGCTGCTTTGGGAGATTTTTGTTGTGCAGTGAAATTAATTTGAGTTTGCTACTTGTGTTTGCAGTAACTGCTGCACTCTGGCTAAAGGAAACACTGCTGAGACCTGAGGGTGTGTACCAAACATCATGCACAATCAGTGGTTGGTTTGGATTTTATTGATGAGCCTGCTTCTTATATTTACATTTGGACATATTGGAAAGTTCCTCAGTATCCTGTGGGTAGGGGATAAAAAGATCTCCCATTGGGTTTCTTAGTAATTGTGTAAATAATTTAGCTTAACTATATGGCAGCATCAAATTCTCTTCACAAATATGTAGTGACTTTCAAGGAATCCAGCAATCCTTTACCCTCTTCTGCAAAGTATTGCTATACCTTACAAGAAGCCAAATTGATTTCACAGGAGCTGCTAATAGATTAATACTCGATGCATAGAAAGTGGCATTCATCTTTGAAATTAATTCGGCTTTGATTGTGACCTTCTCTTAATATATTTCTTAAAAAAATGTAATTGGATAGCATAAGTATTCAACAAACCAGCTAATTTAACTTAATCTTCCACTGTCCTTACTAATAAAGAAAGCAAATTTCAATTTGTAATTAAGTTTCACTGAAAATCTAACTCTTCATTTGAAGAAGTTTTTTTGTGTGGAGACAGAGATAAAATAACCATTTGCTGGTCAAAACCCAATTTCCCCCTGGAGCAGCCTGCTGTCCTTCATCCTTTATACAGAGACCAGGCACTGAACTTCTTCCTTCTGGGCTGATGTTCTAGGCTGTGCCATATGAATTACATCTGTCAGAGAATATGTGATAGGAGACAGTCCTTGTACTGGAAAGGTTGCTAGAACACAGCATAAAAGGGAATAAACAGGAATCTATGGGTTTTTTTAAAGAACCTGGTTCAGGTTAATAATTTCATTGGTCACTTAGGCTCTGCTTACTCCAGGAATTTGGAAAGCTTTCCAGCATGTAAGGACTGAGCCTAAAATGAGCTCCATTTAATGCTTCTGTTCACCAAGTTATCCTCTAAAGTGACAGGGTTCTCTGTGTAACAGATAGTATTGCAAACCTTGGGAATAGCTCATGGAGTTCTGGCTAATGTTTATCTGTTGTGTTCTATAATACACGTGAGGAACAAAAGCAGTCAGCACATAATGGGACCCAGAGAAATGCACTAGGGATTCCAAATCTGATATATGTTTTGTAGAGAGAGCATAAAACCTGCTCACCAGGCATTGACCTTCTCACCACACTGTATGAGCAGTAGATCTTGCATTCTCTGTGGGTGCTGTGAGTCCAAGCTGAATTGAGATGCACTGATACTGGCCCAGCATAAAAATTGTTTGCTCATTCTCTGCAACCCTTTGTCATGGTGTATGAAGAAAATTCTTTTCCATTGCTGCTAATAATGTACAGCACAATGTGCAGGGAGTGGGCTGGCAGAAACCCCAGCAAGCTGCAGTTGAAATGATGGTGTGTCCCTCAAAGGCATCCAGTGATGTTGCCGGAGTCCACCTTTGCCCAGGGACATACATTTGACTGCAGTCAGTCAGGAATTTAGCAAAGCAGCATCTATGAGTCCTCTGTGGGCTGCATTGAAACCAGCAATGTTCCTGGAAGCTGAAAAATGAATCATTACTTTCCACAGTTCCTGTTTTATGGTCCTACAGAGTCTTTCCTTAGTCACAAAGGGCTGTTTTATATAGGACTCTTTTCCAGTTCATTAGATGGTTAAGATGAAGTTATGCAATGTCTAAAGTTTAAAAACTGCATGAGATTCGGGAGTGCTGAGAGCAGGAGGTAGCAATTTGGTATGAACTCAATAAGGAGCTTTAATGAAATTAGAAAAGACAACACAGTATTGAATTAGCCTGTGAAATTCGTTGCCCAGGGAGCTGTAGAAGTTGGGAGCTCTGGAGAGCAGCCATTGATGTGGATTGTGGAATGCAGTCACTATGGTGGTGTTAATTTTTTCCAGAAGGCTTTTAAGCTACAGACCTGGGATTTTACTACTTATATGTGATTCAGTAAAAGCAAAAGATTCCTCATCTTCTCATTGAAATTTCTTACATTTTCTTGTCTTCAGAGGAATCCAAAAGGCCTCGGAAACCTCTAGAATTTAGCTTTAGGTCATTAGAGTTTAGATTTAGGTCTTTGGAGTTTAGGTCTAATCTAGCTGGGCAGTGCTGTATCTAATGTTCATGCTACATTACATATTTGTCCTGTGAGAAGTTCTTATTTTTCCAGAAAAAGTAAGACTTTTTTCATTTCATCTAATTTTTTTTTTTACAACTTTATGGACAGCCTACTGCAGTTCCACTTGACTATCACAAGGCAGTGAACATGAAGTGTGCTTTGTGCAGTGCCTGTAAGGATTGGGTTTGGGAGCTGACAAGGCTGTGCAAGCCAACAGTTTGTTTCAATCTCCCACTAGATTTAATAGTATAAGTTAATTATTTTTTCCTTTTTTCCATTCAGAAACATTACTGCATCTCAAAGTTAGGAGGAAATTGGATCAGCTTTAGTGATCACTTTATTGGTTTGTCCTGACAGTCTGTATTTCTTCAGGAGCAAAACATTAAGTGTCCCTAAGACACTTGTGTCTGCCAGACTGAATTACTTGCAGTGGCTACTGCTTTTGCTTTTTGGAAATGGTAAAAACTGCTAGTACTCTTTTTTTTTTTTTTTCAGAGAGAGCCAATAGGCTTAATAGGTACTCGGGAAAATATCTTTGTAGGGGCACATGTGAAAAAACCTTGCAGAAATCCCTAAAAAATACTTTAGAATGCATTTTTCTTTCTTAGTGAGGGTGACTTGTATTTGTAAGAATGATGGAGCTTGGATGTTGGAGCAATGAGAAATCTAATATTATATAAAGTTTGACTTTGGCAGTTATACTTATTCTTCAGCACATCTATAATCCAAACACATTTTGGGTGGATCTTAGTGGATCAGATTTTGTGGATCTTCTTTCAAGATTCTGGCTTTTGTTTTTGGATTCATCACAGTGCATCAGGGCATTGAACTCTGCTTTTACAGGTCTCTACAATGTGCTTAGAGGGGAGTGTGTCAGGTGAGGATCTGCTCTTTTAGGTGCTTAAGTGAGTTTAAAATCACAGAAATTCCCAGTTCAGTGGTGATTGCCCCATTCCAGTGAGAACTAGGAAATCTGAGATCCCTAGAACTAGCTGTAGGGAAGCAGACTGAGGGTGATGCTTGGGAGGTCCAGAAAACCATGTAAACTGCGCAAACCTTTTCAGAACTGCCTTCAGCATCTTTGCCCTTTCAGCCTGTGTGCAGCTCTGTGATAGGATACTGACAGCACTCATTTTGGGACCAATTTGAGAGCAGCAACTCTGGCATTGCAAAAACTCATTCTAATTTGCTTTAAGATTTGCTACTTCTTCTACTGAAGTCTCTTATTCTGAATGTCCCTGGCTCAGGACTGTCTGCTTTCAGAGTGGTGTTTGAATGCAATGGGCACCACATTTGAGTTTCCTGCAGGATGTTCATGGAGCTTTTCTGTAACAGCCTTGCCAGCACTGACCTGGTGGGGAACATGCCAAAGCCTCACAAACATCTCCAATTATTTCTCCTTGTGGTGATGTCATACCCCCATTATTCCTCCTGCATGTTTGATTTCTTGAGATCTCACTCTGATTTGTGTGGAGTTCCCTGGCAGGCTCCAGATGGGGTTTGCCCCACGGCAGGCAGCTTGGGTTTCTCCAGTTCCCCGCCTGGGAGGTGGGAGCTGCTAGCCCAAAGCTGCCTTGTACTGCATCCTCTTCCTAACCTCCCTTGGGATCAGCTCCCTGGAGTGTATCAGGGTGGAGAAGATTCTCCTTTGGGAACAGCCTGCCCAACTGGTATTGTTAAAACTTAATGAGTTCATGGGATTGACTCCGCTGCAATTATTTCTTGGTGATGTATAACAAGTAGCTGTTCTAACAGGCTTAAGAAATGTTCCAGAGCTTCATTAATTTGCCCTTCATTAGCTGTGTAATTTTGCTAATGACCCGAGATATTTTGAGGCATTGTCCTGTGAGAATGATGAGTTTCACTGTGGGGCCTCACAGAAGCGCTGCACACACAGCTCCAGCACGTCTTGCTACCAAGAAATTTGTTCTGCCCTGCTGCATCTAATTGTATTTTTCACTTTTGAGCTGAAGTAGAGTCATCTCCTATTGATAAGTGAATAATTATTTCATATAGGAAATTACACATTTAATGGAAGTTTGCATTGTTAGAGTGTTATATGATTAAATTTGTTAATTGTGTAATATTACTGGACATAATGATGCATTTAACCATTAACAGTTTTCCACTGCATTGCCTTTTAATTTCTTATGTAGTGCAATATACATTCTTGTTGCCTTTTCATCAAGTGTTAATAATAATACTGGAAATTAAAGGTTAGAGTCTGGAAAGGGAAGTATCCCAACTGTGGTAACTGCAAAAAAAATTATGTGTGCCACTGGAGACCACAATTGGAATGGTGATGGCTGAGGAAAATATGGTATCTGAAATACTCAAAGAAGTGGACTTTTTCATTTTAACAGAATAAAATAGCAGAAAGAATGGGGGAATTTGTAAAGAAGTGGTGTGAGGGACAATGGCTGTAGCTCTAACCCTGAGGATTCATGTGGGATTTGTCACGTTTCCTTCCCGTGATAAGAGCAGGAGAAGAACCTTTGCGAGGCCTGGACTCTACTGTCCTCAAGAGTGTACATACTTACTTGGCTTGGAGAAAGAAGGATTGGTCCCTCTAATTAATAGGGTGTGATGGAGGAAGCCCTGTGCTCACTGGGTGATACTTGTAGAAGTATAACCAGGATGGCTCAGTCTGCCTTGGCCACTGCTGCTACATGGGAACATGGCTGTTTTCTCAGCTTTTCTGCAGTGAAGGCAGAACCACAGGGCCTGAAGAAGTACCAAAATCATAGAACCATGAGTTGGGAAGGTCCTTAAAGATCATCTCGCTCCCCTCCCCTGATGTGGGCAGGGACACCTTCCACTGTCCCAGGCTACTCCAATCCCTGCCCAACCTGGCCTTGGACATTGCCAGGGATCCAGGGGCAGCCACAGCTTCTCTGGGCACCCTGTCCCAGGGCCTCCCCATCCTCCCAGGGAAGGATTTCTTCCTAATATCCAATCTGAACCTTCTCTCCATCAATGGGGAGACATTCTCCCTTGTCCTGTCACTGTCACATAGTAAACAGTCTCTCCATGGTTTTGTCACCTCCCTTCAGGAACTGGAAGGTCACAATGAAGTCACCCCAAAGCTTCTCCTCACCAGGTGAACAATCCCAACTCTACCAGCCTTTCCTCCTGGCACAGCTGCTCCATCCCTCTGCTCATCCTGGTGCCTCTGGACTTGCTCCAAAGAATCCTCTCCTTGCTGTGCTGGGTCCCCAGGTGTGGATGGAGCTCTGAAGATGGGATCCATCCTGGGGGTCAGCTGGGGCTGGGGCCAGCCCCTTCTCTGGGGCTTTATGTGGCCAGGGAAGTATGAGGGGTGGGCAGCAGAGCTGGAGACAAATGCTGCATTCATGTCCCACCCCTCATTAGACTGGGCTTTGAATTTTTGCCCTGTCTGCAGCTTGTACCTGTAAGAGTCTGACTGGCCTCTGTGTTTTGGGTCCAAGATGAAGATTTCCAGAAGGGTTACCTTTACTGATATTGAAGTAAATCAGCTTCCATAGATCAAGCAGATCAGGCAACATCATATCACTGTTAGACCAAAGTAGAAACAATCCCTAGAAAAGCCAGAAAAGCTTCAGAAACTGACTTTAACACTATCTTTGAAAGCAAAGTCATTTTGCTTCAAGATTATCATCACAATTTAGATGCTGTACATTGTAGTTGGATAAAGAGGGAATTTGGCAGATGAGCTTTTGCCTCTGGAGCCTCCAGATGACTGGAACAAGCTTCCCTTTCAGCTTAAATCAGCAAACAGCATAATCTCCTTTAAGCCTGCGGTTTAAATGGCTGTTTGAAGGAGGATTGTGCAAAATCTATTTCCAGTAATATGGTTACTGGAGCTGAAGAGTATGTGTTGTTTTCATGAGATTTTTGGATGGCACTGTAGTGTGCAATAAATTATTGCAAGAATGATACAATTGATGGCTTCCACTTAATCTTTAGATATATGTGCTGGGCTCTTAGGTAAAACTGAAAGAAACTCTTATTTCTTGGACATTTTTTCACCATGCTAAGCAAAGTAGCTGTCAATGCCCTGAGCAGTCCCTCATGCTGGCTGCAGGAAATGTACTCATGTTTGTTCTGTCCATCAAGAGTCAGGTAAAGGTCCCTCTCCCGACATGTAATGCCAGAGGGGGAGAATTAATTGAAGCCAGCAGTAACAACCTTTTCTCCACTGTGTGCTGGCTGTAGCATTTGTACCTCAGGCAGTGTAGCTGTGTCCTGTTCCTGGTTGGGGTGTGCATTCCTGGTGAAAACTCCCCTTCCATTCTGGCTGGCACAATCTGAAGTCCTGAGTTTCATGAAGTCAAGGCCAGAGCATGCTGCATTTCACCTTGTCCTGGGTGCCCAATCTGACACCAGTAGAGGCTGGGAGCCTTGAGCCTTCTCCCTTTCTTGGGCATAGTGTTCTTGAAAAAAAAGCCACTTCATGGGCTTTGGTGACAGAGTTATTTTGTTGAGAGATTAACTATGTGTAAATGCCTATTAGGAGTACAGGCAAAGAAATTTCCTGAAAAGCTGCAGGCAACACTCAAATATTTGAGCTAAATCGCAGGTTTCTGCTAATTAAACACTACATGTTCTCTGTGTTTGCTAGAGCAGTGGTTCTGCCAGGAAATAAATTTAAAAAGCATATTTCTCACTGGATTTCCCCATCTTTATTGCTTCTGTTTTCAATGTGTTGGAGTACTGGTGGACTGTGCTTCCTTCTTTTCTGCCTTCCCCCATGCCAAAGTTGAAGGCAGAAGCTGGAACTATCTTTTATAATTTTCCAAGGGAAGGATGAGCAATTTATGTTGAAATAATATGATAATTATTGATGGGGGAAGAAGATTATTTTATTTTAAAACAAATGCTGCTTCACTCATGCTGTCATGAGCACCAAGATGCATGTGGACAGGCCAGCATCCAGGCACTAAGGCAGCGTCTTGGATTGTAACACAGGATGTGACCAAAAGTATCTATTCCATTACCACCTGTTGAGACCAGGTGGGGCAGTGATCCTTAACTCTGTGTGAGATATCCTCTGTTAATGGGTCATCTGCTAAAACCAAGTGGGGCAGTGTTCTTTATCTTTTCACAACCCATCCTTCCTCCAAGGAGTTCTCTTCTGATAATGGCCCATTGAGTCCCACTGTGGGACTGATAAAATTCTATCATCCCATTGGGAAATGCTCCAGTCAGGAGAAAGAGCCAAGCCTTTCTTACCAAGATAAAAACTGAGATTTTGGGACATCAAGGTACCCTTTTTCCATTGGATTTTCAGAGGAAAACTGGACTTCTCCACTTCATCACTGGACCTTTGGAGGAAAACTGCACCTTCTACAGATGCTCCAACTGAACCACATCTGTCACTGCAGGATGATGCAGCCATTATTCAAGGGGACTGCTACCAACACCCTAACTGATGGGGTGTCAGGCTGTATTCTGACTCTGTCAGTGTTTGGGGTTTGTTCTTTGTAGTACTGTATTTCTATGTTAACTTCCCTAGTAAAGAATTTTTATCCCTTTTCCCATATCTTTGCCTGAGAGCCCCTTGATTTCAAAATTATAATAATTTGGAGAGAGGGGAGGTTTACATTTTTCATTTCAAAGAGAGGCTCCTGCCTTTCTTAGCAGACGCCTGTACTCCAAACCAGGACAGGCAGGTTTCCCATGTGGATTCCTCAAAATAAAGAAGAGCACAAGCTATGCAAGCTCCCTCCGTCTTATTATGCACCCTGCAACCTTCCTAAGGTTAATTAAGTATATGCTGGTTTTGAATGTGCCTGGATTGAACCCTTCAAGAGGTCACAGTAGTTGTGATCCTTTTGTGTATTGTTTCCCTCTTCTCTCCATTGGTAGGATTTATTTATTTTCTTATCTAGGTGTTGATTTGTCTCTCCTCCTACCCTGTGTCTTCCCATCACTTCATGGGTTTAGTCTGTATTTCAATGTATTGCCTTTTGCTTAACTGGACTATGTTGGATCCTGACCTGCTGTCAGCACCTGAAACCCTTTTATCCCTCTCCTGTTGTTCCTTCTGGGGCTCCCACACTCAAGTCCTCCAACCACTCCCCATTCATCCTTCTCCCAACATTGTTACTTGATATTTCTACAAAGTGGCCATATGAGTTCATTCTGTACCATCCCACCACGCTACGCATCCCTGCGTTCCCCTGCAGTCTGCTGTGTATGGCAAGTTGCATGAGCATCTAATTTATTTATCATTTCATATTTCAAATAATTAAGTGAATTGCTGGCACTGCACAGATAATGTCTGTAGATCTTAACAACTGATCATGTATGGTTATGGTAATCTGGAGAAAATGCAAATGAACTATGAAAACTGCTTCATCTATAAATAAAACCATTTAGCTTCAAAGCAGTATTGCCATGGAAATTCTTCTCCGATAAAGTATGGGAGTGAGGCTTTTCTCATTTAGATTTCCTGAGCCTTTTTATTTTATGCTGACAAGATGCCAGAGGGAAAAGAGCTATAAACTCAGTATTGCATATTTAAAGGATGGTATTTTATTTCATCTTCTTCATTCCAAATCTCTCCATTTACAGTACACAGCCATGAACTGAAATTTATAACAAATGAGGAAAAAAGGATAGGATATTGTTGCCAAGCTAAATCAGGTGCTTACTGAAAACTTTTGACTTTGTTTGGAGGAAGCTTCTGTCCTCTATCTGTAAATACACTAATTTCACACTCATAAGCTGCACCTGGTTATAAGCCACACTTCCGGGTAGCCAGGAAGACCACGGAATTTGTCCATAAATAAGCCATATAGGTGGATAGGCCACACTTTTTTTTTTTTAAAAAAACCAAGGATCCATGTGCAACAAAGTAACGAGTTAGTAACAGAATCACGTGATCGCGGGGTTTACTGTCAGATGCTCAATTTGCAAACAGTTTTCACAGACCGGCAAAGCCTTTAAACGCGCCCCAGGTGCCCTCCCCGTGCCACAGGCCCTGGCACTCCCACCACTGGCGCTGGCTGCCACGGCTCCCCGCCTGCTCGGCAGCAACTGGGGCTCCCCGCGCTGCCCAAAAGTGGCTGCTCAGCAGGCTCGGCTTCATGTGAAGCCGGCAGCGACTCCGCGGCAGCTCCCTCCCCGGCTGGCTCGCACTTCCGAGTTGGCATTTCGCCTGAATTTGTCCATAAATAAGCCACACCTGGTGATTAGCTGCACTTCCGGGATTGGCTCAATTCTTCAGTGAAATGGGTGCGGCTTGTCAGTGTGAAATTACTGTACTCTTCCAATCAATATCTCTCAAATGTATTCAGAAAGCTTTTTCTGAACCACACACAAGTTGAAGAGCCTCTAAGATAGATACCTGAGAGAAAACACACTTAACTGGTCTATGAGCTGGTGCACATGGAATCCAATCTCCATGAATGCAAGGTTCAATATCTGCCTGTCTTGCTGGGCTTTGCTTTCTCCATGTGACAACAGCCCCACTGGTGTTGCACTGAGAAGGCAGAAGGAGCTGGTTAGAAGCTATCTTGGATGTTCCTGTGCAGCTTCATAGCAACCTGAGTCTCCTGTGCCTTGTGCCTGGTAATCCCTGCACAGCAGAGTTAGCAATTATCACCTGGTTTTGTTTTCCTGAACCTATAATTCTGCTATTACTGCATTTGTGTGATGGCAGTTGTGTCTAGGTGAGGTAAGTGTATATTATCATATTTCTGTGGGGTTATTCAAAGCAATTTATAGTGTTTCTTCTGACAAGGTTTATGCTAAATTATGTTGTCCTGGATTGGATATAAAGTTGTTATAAAATCACCCTTTATTTTCTTTATGTATGTGAGTTGGCAGAAGTGAACCATACCAATTCACTGCTTGGCTTCTCTGCCTGTGCTTCTTGATTTCATAGCAATTATCTGTAACTGCATTTACCCTCTCCTAGAATGACAATTTGATATTTAGGTCTCTAGATCCTATCAGACTTTGGTTTCTGAATCAAACACGGACTGCTGGATGAAGGTCTTATATGGAGCTATGAAATGTTGTATCACCCTTTTCATCCTGTGCCTCTCTGTGGAAACTCCTTACACAGCTGCACAATCTCCAAATAGATCTGGATGTAGAGCAGTGCAGTGATACGAAAGGAAGCTATCTAACAGCCTATTGCAAGGTGTGGAGAAAGAGCTTTGTTCAATTTCCATTTTTTAGCATACATTAAAAACAATCAGGCAAAGCAGCCCATCAGTGTTATTGGGAGAAGCCTGGCATCTTTATGAGTTAGCCATCAATGCTTAGGATAACACTTCCCTTTATTGATCATAGACTGCTGCATTCAATTAAAATGAGAAGTAATTTAATGAAATTAAATCCAGCTCACTGGGGGCAACCAAGCATGCTGTGCACATCATGAATGTCACCCAAAGGAAAAGTTCCCACTGGTAACACATGCACTGAAGCATCCGCTGCTCCCAGCAGGAGCTGGCTGAGTGCCCTCTGCTGCCTCTGTGCACGCACAGATTGCTGAGCCCCAATCAGTGAAATCACCTGCTGAGTGTGCACCTCATTTTACCTTCCCATGGAGACAGGAGGAGGTGCACCCTTCTTTGAGGAAGAGCATTGCTGGTCCATCATGTGGCCCTCCCACAAATCCACAGCAAAGAGCAAGAGCCCTTGCCTTTTGGGTCACTTGGAGCCGGAAAGCAGCACAGGTCCCCACGGCTCCTCAGCAAATGAAGAGTCAATTTGCAGGTTCCCTTGAGAAGGTCATGCCTGACAATTCAAAGCAGAAATCTTTGTGGATAAGACAGCAGACTTTGGAAGCATCAAAGCGTTCAGAATGGACCGTTTGGTGGAACACTCAGAGCAGGAAGCCTTTGGCTCCTCTGTGACCCTGGCAGCTCTGGATGCTTTCAACACACCCCTTTTGGCTTTTCCTCTCCTCAGCAGATGGTGTTACTCGTTCTTGCAGCCCTCCTCACGCAGACACACACAGGCACTTGGTTTACTGGTGAGCCACAAAGTCATTTCAGTCCCACAATACTTGAGTTCTCTTTTTCTCACCTGCAGAAATCAAAGTATTCCCATACCTATCACTTAGCAGTTACTCCTCAGAACAGTTTGTTTCCTTTTCAAGTGGAAGTCTAGAGATTTGTCACCCTTTGAGGATTAGATGAGTGATCACCAGCCTCTTGCCAGGAGCACAGACAGCTTTGGCTCAGTGCTTTGCTGTGCTGTGCAGCAGTGAATTAGACCACCACTATCTTTTGTGGGGAAATGCCAGTATGACTCCTCGGAGTGTCTCCTGTTGCCCCAGGAGAGAAAATCATCAAAGCCAGATTCTTCTTTTTTCCTTTATCTTGAGAAGAGGAATTGCAATAGTGAATTGTCCTTTAGCTTGCCTTCCTTTTTTTTTTTTTTTTTTTATTCCCCCTGGAAAAAAATAGAGATATTTCACCTATGATTATTTGCATTATATTTTTTTGCTACAATCTTGATTGAACCAGGCCAGTTGTACTAAATGCTGTGCATACATGTAAAACAATCCCTGGCCTTGTGCCTGTGAAGGTCAAATAGCAAAAGAAAAATCTTCTTTGAATGCGTGGAGGAAAGGAAACATGATAACAGAGAATGTATTTTCTTCATCCTCTGAGACTAGTTCTTTTGACTTGGTAATATTTAATTTTCTGGACAAACATGGTGCTGGTCAGCATATCCCTGACTGCACTGAGGGTTCCTTCTTCTAATGAGGAATTAATCACAGCTCACATTGGTGCAGTTTTATATTTGGCCGTGAACTTCAGGCAGAAGCAGCTCACATTTTATGGTTCTTTGATTTGTAAAGTGTGTAAAAATCAGCAGAGTGAAGATTGTTAGTGCTGTGTATTTTTAACTTACAGAACCACAGTTTCTTTGGCTTTGTTTAATCTTCCAAATTCATGGCTTGACTTTATGATGCATTCTTCTCAGGAAAGAGGAGCTATAATGCTTTAAAGCCTTATGCTGAGGCTTTACCTATTGGAAACAGTAACTTTGTTGTGAGAGCAAAATCATTTGTCTGTACATAGTAATTCTGTGTTGGAAGCAAGAGGGTGGGGAAGAAATACAGTGAGAGACATACACTGAACTAGTTTAAGAATGAAACTGGACAAAGCTTTCTCTATAGACAGAAGTGTTACTTTATCTGCTGAACATTGATTTAATAACATAGGAACCCCTCTGGCAGCTAAAGATGGCTATAAAACTTTTATGTTACTGTTATCACAGAATCATCACCTGAAGTGTGGATTCTGTTTAGTGATTTGTTTTTTTAATCACTAAATTGCCTCCAATTAATTTTCTAACAACAAGACTTTCCATTTTTTCCCCTTTTTTATCCCAGCCACATGCCCTGTGGAAGCCAAAGGGCTTCCTATGTCTTGAATGCTCATTCTAGTGGCAGGAACCTTGAAAATAATTCTTGCCTATGTTTTTCGCATGTTTCTTTGATTAGAGAAGTATTTTAATGATCCTAAAGAGGATGTTTCCATCTGACAGCTGTGGCCAGATGTACATCACATCTCACATCTTGGGAATGCCACCCTCAGGAATTACAGACCACTGAATGAGGAAGCCTCTTGTGGGAAGCATCTGCAGGAAGTCCTGGGGGAGGTGGTGGTGTTTGGACCCTGCTATTTACTCTGTCTCAAACCATTTGCTTGAAGAACCTCCAAGGTGTTGCAGGCAGAGTTTTACTTTGGGTTTGTTTATTGCAATGTTATACTTTGGGAATTACAGCATCCACCTGCAAGTTAGTGTGTGAATTTGCTTCAGTTACTTTATTCCATTTTCTTTACTTTTTTGTAGACAAATCCACAATTCTTTATTTTGACCTTTTCTTCTCCTCTTGTGCTTGCTTTATGGTAGCAGGTTGTGGTGGCTGGGCATGAGACACCAAATTCAGCCTTTAATGGAAACAAGACAAGACAAGATGAGGAAGAGAACTGATTTCCCTGGTGTCTAACAGGAGTCTTCCTATTACATATATGCTAGTCTTTAACTATGTTGCTGATTTGGGGCTTTTTTTGAGGAAAGATTAGACTTCTCCCCCTGTGAGAGTCATGGGACTGCTGAGCTTGGATGGCATGAGGAGGAGTAGGAAAAGAGCTTGTTGCCTACAACAGTATCTCAGGAATGTAAGGATTCTTTGGAAATCAAATCCTTTCCTCCACATCCAGTTAAACTGTGTGGTGCTGGGTGTGTGATAGAAGAGAGGGAATTGCAGCTGCCAGCCCAGCTCAGCCACCCTCGCCTCCCCATGGTGACAGCACGTGGGCAGAGCTGTCTGGGAGATTTTCCTGGTGCACAGCTTAGAGCAGTGGTGTGGAAGAGCAGTGATGTGCTCCTGCTAAACAGACCATCCAAGCATCATGGGAATTGGCTTCAGCTTTCTGGAGCTGCTCATGCAGAAACTTGTTAAGAACTCCAGAGGGTGAGTGCTGTCTGCCTGGCGTTACACGGCTGCTGCTTCTGTATTGAATCTATGCTGGGTCTTCATGGGTTAATCATTTACAAGTGTGAGGTTTCTTTTGACATGCTTGGCCAAATCTAATGTATAGACTTCAATTTGAAGCGAGCAGAGTGTTGAAAAATGAAATGTTTTTGAAAGTTAAATTGCAGTCATTTATATGAAAATGCCTTTAGGTAGTTCATTCCCCCCCACCCCCCAAAATATACTAATTTTATAGCATATTAATAATTCATGTGCATATTGGTTGCAGACATAAAGCACAAAAATATACATTCTTTATAAAGCACAGATTTTTGAAACAAATAGGAATTGCTACTATCTGATGATAGCAATGTTTGATTAGCTCCATACTATTTAATTGTTGATGAATGTTCAGGAGTATTCATTGACACAAATAAGAAACAGGTTCCCCTGCAGTGGTTTGCAGGAAGTCCCCAGAAACACATCTCCTGTAACATCAGATTTATAGGCATATTAAGATCCATGTGAGGCAGCCAAGTTTAACCCTTGCCTGCACTCAGGGCGGGGTGCTGCACTCTGGTTTGCTAAGCCAGAGTGGGAAGAAGATATTAAATATATGGAATAACATGGAGAGACACTTCCTCTGGACACTGAAACAGGGATCTCCAGTGAGTTCTTGATTTGTGATGAGTGATTCTCTATCAAGAGTCAAGGAGGAGCATGTCCTACCCTCCAGCTCCTGCAGCACAAACATTTTATAACAGGGCCACTAAGGGTCCTTTGGCACATTACTGTATTAGCATTGTCCTTACCACTATACTGATGTACAGAGGGTTTTTGACTAAACATCCTTGTGCCATTAAATATTAAGATATTATTTATCTCCTGTCCACAGGTGCTTGCTGTATACAATAATGTATACAGTAACGTCCTGCTCACACATGGCTGAGTTTTTGTGGTATAAAACAGACCAACATCCCTCATCTTGTTAATGTTGTCAGAGCTGCTGTCTTACAGAGCTGAGAAAATGCCTCCATTTGAGGTTGGGGTAGATTCTGCTCTCCTGGTAGGACTTAAGCTATAAAATGTGTTGGATCAGGTGGATACCTTGATGCCCCACCCCAGAAGGAATTGGAGAGTTGAGTGAAGAAGGCCACAGGTACATGCACAGCTCAAGTGTGCTGATGGAGCTCAACTTTTGCTGTTCTGGAGCAGGATGTAAGTCACTGCCACTGGAATGAAGGACTTAGTGAATTTTACTCTGGGTCCTGGGTTTGAATTTATGCATTAAACTCAATACTGATTTTTCAGAAATGCCAGAAGTTAATGACTTGTTTGCTTGATTTCACTTCAACTCCCATGATTAGTAATTAAATACGGCAGTGGAATGCAAACCTTATCCAGGGAATGGACTGTGGAAGAAATGGTCATTCTCTTTCAATCCTGCTTGCCATAGAAGACAAGGCCAAAGCAGTTAAATTTTTGTCAGGAGTGTTTCCCCTTTATCTCTCCTTTTGCATTTGGGTGTAGAATCAGGTCACCCTTGGCATGGAGCAGATGTGTCTGGTCAGGGGAGCGTGGTCATGTTGGAAAGAGTGATGGTGCACGTGTGGACATTGGGAGGATGAGGCCCCAGAAGAGTGTGTGGTGCCTCTTGGTATGCAAGTCCAGCTGCCAGGATAACTGTCCCTGAAATAGTGTGGTGTGATGAATCGACTCTGAGGAAATGCTGGAGACAGGAGAAGCAGCACATGAAATATAGGAATGACTTCACATTGCAGAATGATGAGGGCTCTTCTGAAAAAAAAAGATGAAAGCTCTTCTGCTGCAGGTGAAGCATGCTGGGAAGAATTACTTCCCTGTGATTACTCCGTGAGAAATATTTAGGAATTTTAATCCATCAGTGCATTTTTGTCAGCTGTTAGAGGCACTGGGGTAACTTTATTCAGAGATACCTTGAAGATATCAGTGTACTATTTGAAGAAAGGAAGTCTGAGCCTGTCACCTCTGTTGCTGATAAATATCAGCCCATTCAAGGTCCTCAAAAATTTTCTGCAGAAGTTTTAAAGTTTTCATTAAAACTCTTCTTTAAAAATATTTTTCAGTAAAATAATAATATTTACAATTTATTACAATAACTTGACCAAGCTTGCATAAACACATTTCAATAAAATTCTTACACATTAGTTTTCTGTGAAAAGATTTCCAGTTATCCTTCCTAGTCTTACTGGGAAAATAGAGCAGCATGAATATGGAGTAGAAATGGGAGAGATTAAGTTATACAACATCAGTTTGAGATGCTCAGTTTAAGTGCCTGTGTTTTGTATTTAGAAAGGTATTTGAAATAAGTCATTTTTGTGCGCACAGCCAAACTTTACAACATCCCCTTGGTAGTGAAAAGCTTAGGCCTGCCTTAGTAGAGAAGCTCTATTTTAGAGGCTTTTTCCTCTTGAATTCATTTATTTTCTGGCTTTGGATGTATTGACTACAAGACACGGTGTAAAATGTTATATTTGCAAGCATTTTTAGGAGAGAAAGTTCAGATATTTAGGGCTGCAGACAGAGAGGCATTCAAATTTTTTACGTGCAGTTCCCAAATATTCTTACTCTTTGAAGAAATGGCCAAGGGAAGTTTGGCCAAATGCAGCTATTTATTATATAGGTTATTTCATGGGTCTGCTTTTTAATTTCTTGTGGTGCTAGAGGCTAAGTGATACAGGCATATTTAAAAATAGAACAATGATGATAATTGCAAGTGTTGGGGAGTATATTTTAGAAAAGAGGACTGCAGCAGTATCTTTAAAAACTAAAATGAGTTCTTTAGCTCTGTGCTGGATTTTTGCTCCTGTGGTCTTTTACTGAGGTGTATTTGGTTTTGAATATGCCTTTGAGGACTCTTGGATAGTAAGAGAGTATAATCAAATGACTTCAGGGTTGATATCGCTTTTTCTGTGGATTATCTGGATGTGGCTGCAATAAGAGTGTTGTTTTCCTCTGGCAAATCACTGCTGTGTTCTGCCATGAAATGCCTGCACACTTAAACTTTATTGCAAATTTAAATTACATTATTTTGCTGGACAGTAATTCCCTGAAGCATTATAAACCAAATCATTAATTGCTGTTTCTAATGTGCGCAATCCATTGGAAAACATTAAGCAACACGCAGGGTTCCCTTTATTGTTATTGGTTTTTCAATCCCTGAGGCAGCATATCATATGGAAACTCCTGGGCAATCTCAGACTGACATTCTGTGCTTCTGACAGAGATGGCTTTGGGCTGCAGATGCTCTGGGACCGTATGGTATCTGCATATTGTCAGCAAGAATTATTATGAAATAGACTATTTTGGAGGGGAAAGATATCTGATCGTAAATATTAATCACTGCAGCTGTAGTTTGAATTACTGTAAATGTGTCATCATGGAATTCTAGACTCTTCCTGTTTTCATTCACTGCTGTGTATTTTCCATGCTGCTTTATAAGTAAAAATCTGTTCTTCAAAGAACTCTTTGGTAAACCTGCAGATTGTCTGTATACATGCTGAGTATTTTCCTGACAAGAGCATCTGAACTAAGATGCACTGTACACAAAAAATGCAATTCTCATCAGGAGATCTAAACCAGTGGCTTTCCCTGCAAAATCCTGCTGTCTCGTTTTACCTCCAAAACTCTAATAATACCAACTGTAGGGATGAACACTGCTTTTCTACCTGAGCTCCACTGACACCAGGGCCTCACTGAAAACCTGGTGCAGTCTCTTGATTAAGCCTGACTGCAAGGTTTAGTTGAACTTGACCTTTCCTATTTTTCCTGCAAATAAGTATATTTCCAATTCCTTGAGAACATTTGTTTGAACAAAGCTGCCTATTACTGGGTCTGCTGGAGTGCTGTGTGATTCTTGCTTAGGTGCTGCTTTCTTCCTAAAGCCCCTTGATCTCAATAACATCTGCTGAAGGATTTCTTTTGTGGGGTCACAGTCATGTTGTTCACAACTCACTCTGCAGGGGCCTCTCTTCTCCTGGGTGATAGCTTGGCTGTAGATTGTGCCTGGTTTGCATTTCTCAAGTGAGCCCATTTCTGCTGTCCATGAGGTGCAAGAGGAGAGTGGCCCTGAATGTCCAGCTCGGATGTAGCACGTCCAGTGGAAACTGGCTATCTGCACAATTTATTCCCAGGAATCATAGATATAGTATTCCAGGTGGGATCTCATGAAGGTGGGGTAGCGGAGGAGAATTAGATCCCCTTCCCTGCTAGCCATGCTGCTTTTGATCAGCCCAGGACAAATTGATCTTTGCTTGCACTGGGCTGTTGAGCCTTCAGTGCTGATTTTAAACTAAGGCTTTTGGTTTAAGAATAGGTAAAAAGACTGGGGAGAGGGTCTAAATCCTTCAGTGCAGCAGATCAATTTTTTTTTTATTTTGCTTTTAATTTGTGACATTAAATGACAGCTCTGTGTGCCTGCTTGCAGAGAATTGTCTGCATATTCTGTAGGGCTGATCAAATAAACAGGTGTCGTGTTGGAATAATGCTCCTGATGACAGAGCTCTTGATTGCTGTCTCATACTGAGGGTGGTAAAAGCACTTCTGAGACCTTGTGCCTTCTCAGGTATATTTTGGTAGAAGCTGCCATGGCACTCTGGGCACACTTGCTGTGAGGTGAATTAGGAGAGATTTTGATGCTGAACATGAGGAGGACCTCCTGTACATTCGTAGCATACAAAAGTGAGTGTCAATAAATTGTACAGGAAATTCTTCATAAAACTATTTGACATATTTGAGGCAGACCTCAGATTAAACTGCAGGAATTAACAACAGGAGCAAGGCTGAACCAGGATAGAGTCTAAATGCCTGTTCTCCAGTAGGGTAGGGACATGTGCACTGGGCTGCATGTTTTGCATGTATTGCTTTAAATTACTGTTTTACTGAAAGTAAATCTAAAAGACCACATGTCCAAGAATCTATTTAATTTGTGCCATTAAGAAAACCTGAAGGTATTTTAAATTACTTCAAAAGATTTAGCATGGAATAAGCAAAGTAGCAGAAGAGAATTCTTCTCTGGGAGGAGCCCAAGTGAACCAATCATGGGTTCCCTGTTTCCTGCCATGAGTTTTATATTGCAAATATAAATGTGGTGACAAAGAGGATATGGACAGAGGGGGTGCAGAGCCCAGTCTGGGGAACACCCCCAGGGTAATGAGGATTTTCTTAGTTTAATTCCCCTCATTATTGACATGCCAGGGTGCCCTGATTTTGTCTAAAACTACTGCCATTCTGCATCTTTGCTAATTGGGCTTCTGCATGTTCACACGAGTCACAATTGTGATGCACAAATGATGGATGAAGTACTTTAAGTGTTAAGAAACTATATTTTACATTTAGCAAAATACAAATATATTTATCACAACCCCCCCCAGGAAGTTGAAGTTCATTATAATGGGCATCATCTAAGCTGTGAATATAGCCCAAGAGCTGGCTCAGCACCTCCTGCAATATGAGCTTCTCACTGCAGTTCTACTGCTTTGCAATTTGCCTCCTTGTTATTTATTTTCTTTCATCTTGACCTCATCCTTTTTTTGCAAATGCTAACAAGGCAATAATTGATGCAGTCCAGCCCAGGACCAAGTACTCTGCTTTTACTGTTGATTAATATAAAAAAAGGAAAGCGTGTGTATGAATATGTTGAATACTTTATTCTTCAATATCTGCATTGTGTTATAGTAATTTTTTTCTTATGCAGAGAGCTGTAAAAGTTCAGGTGTTGGATTGTCTACTGCAGTAGGATTGTACTGAGACAGGGTCAGAATACTGAATTGTGGTGAGTTTAGTGCTAGCCAAATTTCCAGTGCAACTTCTAGAATTATTTTCTCTTGTCCTGCTGTGAGATAGGATTAGAGGAAGGTAAAGCAGTCTCAGACTTTAAAGGGTATAGAGAAAAACTTTATTAACAAAACTAAAAGAATAATGAGAATAAAACCTTCAGAGCACTTCTCTTACTCCCCCTTTTTTCCTTCCCACTGACAGTGTGCAGAAATAATTCAGTCAGTTTGTCACCTCTAGAATAGTCTTTCTTCAGTTCACTTAGGGACAGGAGTCTCATCAGTCTATGGAGACTTCTCCACAAGAAAACAGTTAGCTCGTGGTTTTAATGTCACAGTGAATCAGCCACCTGGGAGAATGGAAATCTAATCACTGTGTAAAAGTCCCTCCCCTTGACTCACACTTTTCCCCATTAAATTGTTTTCGAGGGCTCAATCTTTGGCCAATGGGGTACACTTTTAAGGATGGGCTGCTCAAAAGCAAAGATTCTTTTCATCTGTCTCCAAGATCACCTTCATCTCTGGGAAAAGAGTGAGGGCACAGGGTCTTCATCATGGGATTGCAGCTACTTAAACATCTGCTTGTTCAGCATAGATGCTTTTGCTCACATCTACAGTTTGAACGCTTCATCCCCCTTTGCTTTTGAATGAGTTACAGGGAAGCAGTTTGATGTATCAATGATATCTTTTCCATAGCCTTATAAGAGGATTTCAGCCCAAAAGTGAGGCATCTTCTCAATCCCTCCCATCTGGGACCTGACTTCTACTTCACTGACCTTGGTATCTTCATGTTGTTTCTGTGTGTCTCACCCTGTCCTTTTCTCTCACTCGAGAGAGGAAGGTCTGTAGGTCTCATCTGTGCAGTGAAAGAGTTAATATCTCACCCAAGGCCTGCAGATATCTATGTGGTCCCAAGCAGCTGGAGCTGTTTATGGTGAAGAAGTCTTTGATAGCCGCACTGGTGGTGGGAGGGAGGATAGGATCTTCAAGGAGCCTGGCCAGAATAGCAGTAGCCACTCCAGGAGGAGAATAGCTTATGAGGATAGTATGGAAGGCAATTTTCCTCAATGAATTACAGCTGTACTGATTACTGAGAAGTGGAGACAGCCTTGCCTGCCCAATGAGGATGGGGGTTATAAAAGAGTGGGCTAGCTAGCTGAGAGTATGTTGTGGTTGAAGCTTGAGACCTAGAGTCTGCTGGCTGTGCTGTGAGGAGGTAAGGGATAGATGGTTGTGCAAGAGTAAGGTGTTGTGTGAGGGATAGACAGGGTTTGGTATATGAGCTAGGGATGGGTTGGGTTTAGCTAGTCATGCAGAAGGGAACTTGCAGAGAGGAGAGAAAGAGTCAGATCTATGTGGAGCTTCCTACGAGGGAAGGAGTCAGTGCTGTGTGAAGCGGCGAATGAGGGAAGGAGTCAGAGTTGCCTGAAAGAAGGCATGAAAAATATTTATAAAGGACTGATTTTGGTGTCAGTCCAGTCTGTCTTGACAGAATTACTACATGCTCTGGCTGCAGAGGTGTCTTCCAGCTTTTGTTGTGTTCAATCGTAGCCATTGGGCTGCTGGCTTTCCTTCCTCCTGCCTGGCAGCTGCTGGGGCCGGGCTGTGAGGGCCTTGGTGGAGGGGCCTGGCTTGGCCTGGAGCTGCTCCTGGGGCTTAGTGGATCCCAGCTCAGCCTGGGCCAGCAGCAGGGCAGAGTTTAATGTTGATAAGATGCCAGTAGCCATGGCCTAGCCTGGCAGTGGGGCAGGGTTTAGTGCTGGTAAGATGTTAGCAGCCACAGCCTGGCCCAACCTTGGCTTGGGCCCACAGCCTCCCTTCCACTGCCCAGCCACCAGGCCATGAGGAGAAGACCTTCTCTCTGCAAAGGTCATAAAGCAAGAGCTTATACTGGACTTGTTCATTTTTAGCACGTGTGCTCACAGAGGTGTGTTCAGCTTTCTCAGTGGTTTAACAGGCTGTCAGTTCTCAAAGGTAATCACTGATTGGTTTTTGTCAGAAATGGGGGAAGCTCTTAGATGCTTCTCTCAGAAAAACAATTTCCATTGATGGCTTCTTCCCTTTTTTTGCAAATGTCAAGTGTGCAAAACCAGCACAAGGACACGTACAGCCTTCATCACAGATAGACCCTGGATTCTTATTTGGGTACCCAGATGTTTGAGAGGAAAAAAAGAAATGTCTTGGTATAATCAAGTCTTTTGAAATAATTAAGCATCAAAAACCTGTGCAAATCCCCTCTTTCACCCTAAAATAACTGCTTGCTTTTAGTAGTAGGGGCGAGATTGGAAAATGCATGTTTTCAACATGTGATTTAAATGTGACAGAGTATTGAAAGAATAAACAGAGTCCAAACTTCTTCCCTTTCACAACTCCACTGGTTAAACTACAAAAGGCTCCTCTGTGATGAGCCAAACTATTAGAGGGTGAAGTTGCAGGATGATGCAACTGGTTCAAATCAAATATTCTGTGAATAAAAACTTCCCCTTAGGAGTTTTCCCCTGTGTGGGGATTTTTCTGGCAGTCTCCAAATGTCTTAGCAGAGAGGAATTTATTGAAGTCTTTCAGAAGGAGTGCTAATTTCAAGGTGCTCACCCTGCCTTGGGATGGAAATCCTGTAATTTTTGCCCTTGTGTCAGTTCTGGGGTACACTGGTTATATCAGCTCATCTGTTGGTCCCTGGTGGTTGAGTAGAGCGAGACAAACAGAGCTCTGCTCCAAAACTGAGTTGTTTGCTGGATTTGCCAATTTTCCTCTATGGTTCCCACAAGAATATGCTGGGATAAATTAAGATGGAATTTCTGGAATAAATTAAACTTATGCATGAACTATTGTATTTGAGGTTGGCTGAGGAGAAAGAATATGGCTTAAAAGTTCAATGATCTTTTTCCTTTATCCCTGAAGGCTTGCTCCACTGTTGAGGATTCCTTAGAGGCCACTGAAAAGTGCCCTCATATGTAGAAGAAAAATGTCCTGTGGAGTCATGGTGGCGTATGAGAGGATCAAGTATAGGAAAGCAAAGATTAGAATTGGAATCTACTCTTTTAGACCTTGTAAATTCCCTGCAGTGGGATGGTATGTGCTCATTAACATGTCCCATTGTGATGGACTCTCAGGTTTCTTCTATCAGCTCCAAGTACTTTCTGTGTATTGAAATTTCTTAGCAGCTGTTCCTCCACACTCTGGAATTTCCCCCTTGGATGTTTTTATTTTTGTGAAAATATTTTTTGTCACTTGGTGGTTTTAGGGTGATCAGCTTTTTGGTAAAAATTTGGATTAAATTTTGTAACTTGGTTAATTGATTCATTCTTGGTAACTAGCTGAAAACAAAACCAAATTTACTTTGGCTGTGGAAGCAATTGACATAGGAGAGTGAAAGCATGGATTGCAGAGCAAACCAGTGGTGAGTCCTGGTTCAGTAAAGAACTGCCCAGAGATGTGCAGAAATGCTTTGTACCATCCTGCCCTCCTATCTAATGAGATTGGATACATTTTGAGAAAAAAATTGACTTTACATTCAACTAATTTCAAACTTTGGGGGAAAGAGGTAGGGATGTATTGAGATACTGCAATATTTTGTTATCCCTCTGATTTTGACGCTACCCAGAGCTGAGTGAAGTAAAGTACAAGGGGTAAATGAATTCTTAACACTTTCAAATGACAATCAGTGTAGGAACTCAGGCCCTCTCCCCTTAGAATACCTCTGAGGAAAACTTACCAGTCATCTCTTGTTATAAAGTTGATAAACAGGAATGAAAATGGCAAGTCAGTTGGGCAGGCCCAGTGTAACTGCTGGGTTTATTTAAACTCCCAAGGTATGCAGCTCTTCCTGCAGAGTGAGACTGAGCTGGCACCCAAACACTTGAAGGGAAGGCAGACTTGGGAGCAAAGCTGTGTGGAACAGTAAGATCAAGAACCTGTTGTGAGAAGAATGATGTGGTAGCACAAACCACCCAGCATCTCATATGTGGCTGTAACTGCACTGAAAAAAGGTGGATGTGAGCCAGGATTACTAATGGAGAGCTGAGGGACAGAACAAGGAAAATATCTTCTTTTAGTTTGCAACTGGCCATAGTAATTGTTCTAATAATGTTATCCTACAGTTATTTATGTGCAGCAGTTCTGGGCTTGATTTCATTTTTTTAGTGTGCTGTAGAGACAAAGATAAGAGAGAAACCATATGCATTTTGATAGTTACCATATGACTCTGGTTCTCATCCCCCAAATTCTTCCCATTCCCCTCATCTTTTATAGGAGCAAGAAATAATAACAGATGTATTTCTTTCCATAGTTTTAAATTTTGAGGTTTTAGCCCACTGATGTTCCATCTGCTTGTTACCATGAACTATGGGAGTGCTGCATTTTCTTGACACTGTTTAGGATATTCTAAAAAGAGAGAGCAGCTAGGAAAAATTAATAATTGAAAAACATATAACACAAAGTAAATGTGCTTCACCTCCAAATCCCAGGTGTGGATTTTGGGGTACTCCTGTGCCTGAGTGGGGCGGTGGCTGAGGGCTGGGCACATTGTCAATAAAGACATCAATCCAAGAGGTGTGCAGGAAAGAGGATCCGCAGATTGACTGTGGACTTCACTGCAGGAAGATATGCTCAATGTGGGGCTTTCTGTGGTCTATTCAAACTGGTCATGGTATCATATATTCTAAATATGCATCCTAACACCTGGTGCTTGGTTTTGTATCTGTTACTCCATAAGAAGTAGTAATAAAATGCATGGAAGTCCCAGTCTCAGGGGAAATACAATTAAAATTAAGCATTCAGTGTGGGAACTGGCCTGGTATGAGAATTTTGGCCTTTCTACTTGCAACTCCTTTCAGGATGCTGTTTATTCTGTTATCATTGTCCGCGTGTCTAGTGGGGAAGGACTGGCTGAAATCAAAGGCAGATTAGTAGGAAGGTCACAATCCAGCCTTTCATACCAGAAAGGCAAAGTTTAGCCACTCAAACTTTTGCTACAGGCTTTGCTGTCTAACATCTCAGTCTGGTCAGAGGGCACAATCCCAATTTCATCAAATTCTCTCCATCCACTTTGGTCAGACCCTACTCAGACAAAGCCAAACTGATGTCGGTAATTATTTACTGGTTTACCAAATAATTGACATTACAATAATGTCACAGGAGAAAGCTGATGTTTAACTTGAGCTGAGCTTGTGAATTCTGACTTTTTAACTTGCATTTGGTCAAAGGATTGTCCTTCTTTAGCCACTGGGACATTGTGTTGGAACAGGAAAATGCATCTGCAGGCATTCCAGCACCTTTGTTTGTAGGGCAGGCAACTGCAAAGATGATTCCATACCTGTGTTGTGCAGATATTTGCCCATTTTGTGCACATTGAGTGATTTGAGAAGCTGTGCCATAACTGGTCAGTGACAGTTTGCAGCCTTTTAAACATAACTTCAACTAGGTAATTTCCCTAAAATGTGAATGCTTATAACTACCCTCTGCACTTGGAAAATGCCTCTAGTTGCTAACAGGGAATTTATGTAGGTGAGGATCTGCTGAGCCCTTTATGAGCGTTTAAAAATAAAACTACTTTGAGCTACTTGCTACCATAAAAAATTATATAGAGTGGCTAGCTCTACCAATAAGTAGACAAAGTTTGATTGCTGATGTTTTTAAAATGTATTTTAATAGACCAGTGAAGTGAAAGGAATTTTTAATATTTGAGGGGGAAAATAGCTTGTCATTGGATACCTCTGTATATTATGTATGATCAGAGGACTGTATCAATTGTTAAAGAAAACATTATATCAATAATACAGTATATATGTATATAGTTTATATAATAATATATGGTTTTCATAAATAAAAATTAATGTGAAGCATCTTTCCAAAGCTGAAATAATCTATAGCCAGAGTCAAGAAAATGAAGTTTCCTGAATGGCTGCAGCTCTGGAGCACAGGAGGGGCTGTGGCTGTAGCCAAGGGGACTTTGGCCAGGCCCTCGGGCTCCTTAGCTCTGCTTTCCTCTCCTGGTTTGTTGGGAGAGGAGCTGGTGCTGGCTATGTACAGCAGCAGAGCTTTCCCCACAGTCAGGATTTAATCCAGAGCCCAGGGAAATCCCTGGAAGTGCTGGGCAAGCACCTCTGGAACATTAGCCACCCCAGGAGTGGGTTTCAGTGCTCACCCTTCTTTCTGGCTGTCTTCCCAGTGGTGTGAAAGGGAGTTGAGTCTGATTTAGGACTGCTGAGTACTATGGAATTTCTCTCTGTTCCAGCCAGGAACATTTTGTGGTCACTGGGAATCTGTCTGCACTGCTGAAGAGTTGCAGTGAGATGTCCATGTCCTCCCATCCTGTGACTGGGAGAAGCTGGCATGTTTTTCTCCTCTTTATTGCAATGCTCTAAGGTACCTGAAATGGCAAAGCAGGTGCAGTGAAAGATTCACTGAAGGGAGACTGAGTGGTTGCCTGAAAAGTGCTTGTTCAACTTACAGGACAGGAACAATGGCTACATCTCAGCATTTTAAGAACACAGAGCTACTTCATGGATTAAAAGGCAAATCCCTCAAAACATGCAGAAATAGTTAGACACTTGACAGTTTGTCTCCAGACCACCTAGCAGGGTAATTTTGAGGAGACAATTGTTTCAGTAAGGACAACTGTGGATTTGAACATTTGTCT
Source organism: Sialia sialis (assembly GCA_009812075.1). NCBI lineage: Eukaryota > Metazoa > Chordata > Aves > Passeriformes > Turdidae > Sialia > Sialia sialis. The sequence continues at coordinate 1,075,336 of VRYO01000710.1, forward strand.
GAGACTTGTTTCTAATCTCTAGCATTTGCAGCAAATCAGTTTGGATTTTTTAAGTGTTCTAAGACAGTGCTTCTTTGAAACATCTGTTAGGGTACCACCCATGCATTAATAAGCTTTGCAGGTCTGTGGGGATGTAGAAGATCTCTAGAATGTTTCTAGTTGGCAAACTTTGGATTATGGAAGTCATTATCAAAGTGGGGAGTTGAGTTCATTAAGAGTTGAATTTTCAGTGGAAGTCAAACGGGATTCAGGCTTGCAGTCATCTGAAGTTCATTTTTGTTAATTCCCCATCAGTAGGTAAAAGTTTCAGAAAATTATAAGTCCTAGGCACCTGGCTCATTGCTAAAACCTTTTTGTTAAATGAGATCTATAAAATTCCCGGGTCAGTAAAATATTGAAGTACATACTGAAGTCAATCCTGTCAAATCCAGCGATTAAGTCAATGCCAGTGAGTTTTGGGCATATACCTAAAGCTAAAATGTGTCCTTATCGTCTTAGTGAGGGAAGTGCTTCATTCTTTAAAGTTTTCATGTGATTCAAGAGCAGAGCTGTGGTCAGTACTATTTTATCTGAACATGTTTAGTTTCTTCCTTATGCTGTTCCAGTCTCTCAGGAAAACTGTCCATCCTCCCAGCAGAGCCTGATCTGGTTCTGCTCCAGAAGTCAGGAAACCACATCAATGCTTTGGCATAAATGCTGAAAGAAAAAAGGCATGAAATTGGTCTTGAGAAGAAATGGGAGGGCTTTAATGATCTTCTTGAGCATCCTATGAGCAGGCTTGTCCAAGTTACTGAAATGCTGAACTGGAAGGCAGTAACAGTACCTCAGTAATTGTAACCAGGAGGCCCATCCATTTGCCAATAAATGTAATGCAAATAACTTATATGTAGGGACTTACAAATTCAAGCAGAAATGAAACTCCTGACCATCCCAGTAGAGCTCTGGAGTCTTCCCCTGAACATGGATCAAAGGAATCCTCTCAGCTCATGGTGCTGCCCTTCAAGTCTGTGTTAAAGTAGGAGCACAACTGAAAAGATGTTGAAGTTTTGCCTTGTCCAGAATTTTAAAAATTAATGTTTCACTTTATCAGTGCTCCCTCAGATAAATGTTGCCTCCAGCCTTCTTGGCTTTTATTTTCTGATGCTGCACTATGTCCCTGAGCCATTTTTGTTCTGTGGCAGCAAGGCTGCTCCTTCAATCACTGCTTGCAGACATTTTGTCTGATTCTGTGGGAGACAGCATGAAAACCTCTGTTTTTTGAATATTTTAATGTTACAGAGTACAATAAATAATAGAAATCTCACCTAAAGAGGGGGGAGTGAAGGATGAACAATAAAGTCAGCCTCTTAATCTTCTAATCTGATTTTATTATGGCCGTAATAGGGGCAATTTCAGTTAAAAGGCTCTTGTCAGACAACAGTAACTGTAGGTTAAAGCTGCATAGGAAACAGTCTTGGTCAAAGGCAAGTCAGGAATTGCTCTGAAAAAGTGATCATTTGCTCAAAGCTCCCTTTCAGTTAAAATGACCAGACTTCAGTCTAATGATCAATAAAGAGAATGAGTTCACAAATGCTGCTGCTCTATTAACTGATGCTTTTAAAAAGAGCAAAAAACTTTTTTGGAGGATTTCTGGAAATAAATTTCATTAACCACACTTCAGAATCAGGCACATTTTAAGAGGCTAATTCTCCCATTACCCTTCAAACCCTGAAACTAGGGTTGAACTGATGTTTTGTATTGAATCTCCAGGACAGATCTCTGTATAGCACAGCCACAAATCACCTTAGGTCTTGTCTCATCTTCTTCTGTATTGCAGATGCCTCTGGCAGTGGGATTTTATTGCTGGTCGTACCTTAAGCATTTATATCATTTTGATATGACCACTTGAGCACCGAAAGAAGTATAGCTCATTGTATTTGGTGCAATTAGCTACCTCCTTTCCTGGTTTTGTAAAGAATAAAGAAAAAATGAAATGATTCAAGGTCATGGAAGATTTGTCCTTGCTTTCTGTAGCACTCTGAAAATATTTATTTGGATATCTTTGGCTAGAGAGTGTAGAGGAGCTAAAAAGTTGGGCATCTGCTGAAGCATTCACTGGAATACAGTGAGCTGAGTGCTCACTGGGTGTGAGGAGCTCCCAGGAGTGCTGAAGTTCTTAAGAGGCCCTGGAACTCTGAGCAGTGTGAAACTCTGCTAAATGTTGTTTCTGATATAGCCAGAGTGGTGTGAAGGATTGGCTTTACCTCTGAGCAGACACAAACTGAACTTAGAGATTTAAGTACTAGTGATAATACACTGCTTGTCTTAAGGCGCTCCTTGTAAAGGGACATAGATTTTAGCTTGGTAGTCACACAGTGCCCACAAGATTTAGGAAATGATTTCTGAATGCCACATTCAGCAAGGTTTTTTTGCAGTACTGGGGCTCAAATTACCAGCCATTGTTGTCTGAACAATTGCATGTGCTTTAAAATAACTTTAAAAATGTATAAATATGATTTTCTGACATTTGGGCTTAAATAAGAGTTCTCTTGCATGGCAAGTTTGATTCTGGAGTGAATTTTTACTGCCGAGTTATAAACCCCTGGAGTAGCAGTTTCTAATAAAAATGCTGCCAGACCCATAATGATAACAGCACAGTAGTGCTGCTGTAATAAAGAGAAAAAGGGACTCATCAGACTTGCTGCTTAAATTTTTTTTTTTCATATAGTAAGCCTTTGAGAGAGGATCCAATGCTGATGATATTCATGGAGTACTACTGAGAGCTATAAAGTTGTTGACAAATATACAGTCCTTCTACAGAATACCAAAAAATGAGATTTTTCATCTGGCAGTTCAGGAGTTGCTGGTGACAGAGGACACAGTGAACATTAAGTCTCAAAATTATTTATTATGAACACCACATCTCACAAAAAAAGTGCAAAAAAAAAAGCAGGAGCAATATTAGAAAGCATCTGAGTGGAAAAACTGATTATTTTGTTATTCAGTGCCTGCGTTGCAGGACATTTTTTATGTTAGTTATCAGCAGCACTGCACACTGTTCAGAGAAACTGCTTTTTCTGTGTTGAAAAATTGTTTATAGGTTACTAATCTGATAGATGTGAGTTGCAATGGTGTTTGTTAGGCTTAGGCAGATAGGTTGAGGTTATTTTAATCCCCCCAGGATTTCTGGGTTTAGTACTGCCCGGTACCTCCCAAGATATGGGAGGCAGCTGCTGATTCCAAGAAAGGCAAGGAGGAGTGGAGCACCCCAGCCCTGCAGCACTCCTCTGGGATACAGAACTGCCTCTTTGTGCCCTTGAGGTCTGCTGGCCACAGCTTAAGGCAAGCTGAGAGTTTTGGATTTGGCACTGCTGAGGGTGTTTGCATGCAAAGTCTTCCAGGAAGAGCAGCTCTGGTCCCTGCAGAGCCTCTGACTCACCTGGGAGGCAGAGTGTGTGTTGCAATTATGCTGAGACAGACAGGACTGGCACCAACACCAGTCCTTTAATAAAACTTTTTATGCCTTCTTTCAGGCAACTCTGACTCCTTTTCTTAGAGGCAGCTCCACACAGCTCTGACTCCTTCTCACCTCTCTGCAAGTTCTTCCTTCTGCCTGGCTGGCTAACCCCAACATGTCCCTAACCCAGCCACTTAAACCTGTCTGTTCCTCTCACAGCATCTTGTCTGTCCCTTGCAAGACCATGTCCCTTCCTCCTCACAGCACAGCCAGCAGACTCTTGAGTCTGCAGCTGTAATTAGCTAGCCCATTCTTTTAGAACATCCAACCTCACTGGGCAGCCATGGCTGTTTCTACTCCTTGGTAGTCAGTACAGCTATAATTCATTGGGAAGGATTGCCTTCTGCACTGTTCTTAGAACTTATCTTCCCATAAGCATGTCCTAGAGGAAAGGCTGGTGGGAAGTCATCTGCTCCCAGCTGCCTGCCCAGTGCCTCCAAGCACTGCAGCTCTGCCTTTGCAGGGCTAGAGGTTTGTGCCAGAGGCTGCTCAGGGTCTGTAGCTGCAGCCCCGAGTGCCTCCCTCTTTTCTGCAGGGCTGAGTGTCTGCTTTTCCAAAGGGGCAGTCAAGGGAGCTGGTGGGGTGTGGGTGTGAGGAGCTCCCAGGAGTGTCACACTGGAGCAGTAGAAGGCACTGCAGCCTCATCCTGGAGGGTCGTTCCTGGCTGTGAAGCTCTTTTTGTCCCCTTGAAGTGAGCTACAGCACCCAGATTTCTATTTGGTGCCAGGTTACTCCAAGCCTGTCACAGACAGTGCATGGGCTTGCTCAGCTCTTGTGTTTAGGAAATGACAGAAGGTAGAACAGTGGTTTAACTATTGAAATGACATCCTGAAAACTGGCTTGGGCAGCAAACCTGCTGTTCCTAGAGGCGTAGCTGCTCAGTGGTGGTGCAAATATGACCAACTTTATCTGAAATAAAGGTATGGCATCTTTTTGGGTTTATGGCTTGTTTTTGAATGTTTCAAAATCAACCTGACATAACACTTGTACACTTGGAGTTTGGTTTTTTTTTCATTTTGCCATTTCTTGTGGGTACCTGAACAACAGAATTGTATCACCAGACATGTTCTTTCTGTCTGTCTGGGCAGATCTGTATGTCTGAGTGACATAGAATCTGGATGTCTTGCAAGCATTTCAAGTCAAAATTTGTTGTCTTCTTTAGCTGCTTCCTGTCTTAAAAGATTATTGGCATTATGGAGTGTTTAAGTATTTCCTGTATGCAACAGTACTGTCCAAGGAATGCATTCAGGCAGGCAATAACCTGTTGTACTGCCACAGCTGCTTAAAAACTCCCAGAATCAAACACTTGTTTGGAAATCCTGCTTCCTATGATAATGCCAGTCTGTCTTCAGTCTCTCTGCCTGCAAGGTGTACCAGAAGTACTCTGAGCAAGTCTGGTAAGAAAATATTGAACCAAGTGCTCAGTGCTTGTGAAGATTGGCTAGATGTTGGTTTCCAGCCAGGCCAGTAGCTGAAAGGCTTTATTAATGTTCAGAGTAGGTGGTTTCCTGCAATGAAAATAAAGAGCAGGTTGCTTAATGGGCAAAATAAACCTTATTTTAATTACAAGAGCTCTGGCTGCCAACATGCTGTAATTATTTTTGGTTTAAATATTCTCCTTGTGTATGCCAGGTCCATTTCCTTCTGTTTTATTCCATTGCCTGACTTAGATCTACTATACCACAGAGCTTGTGGGAGTGTTGTTGGTTACAAAGTGAGTGAGTTGTGAGAAGAGACCACAGAGCTGTGAAATGTAAGGGCAGAGCTGAGCAGAGGTGTTGGCTGAGGGGGCACATCTGATCTGCACCTTAAATACAGAGAAGCAGTGTATCCAAGTGTTCTGGAACAGACTATGGATCTTTGTTTACATTATAGACATCAGAATTTAGGGTCTGTTGTTGAACTCTATTTATATATTTATTTGATGTTTGAACTCTAGGTAGTTTCCTAGGGAAAGGGAAAAAAACCCCTTTCAAATTCAAGGCTAAACCTTTGATAAAGGTGTCCTGAGAGCTGTTTTCTAATACTGGGAAAGGGGGACACTTTAGAGAGTGCCTTCAAGCCCATTATACATCTACAAAAAATATAGTGGTTTGGGTGGGGGATTTATGTTGGAATTTCTTATAGCACAGGCTTGTTTGGCAATTATCAACTCCACCAACAAGTCTACCAATGGTTTGGCATTAGTAATGAGTCTAAAGGGATATAGGAATCTTGTTATGCTTTGACCTTCTCTAGGGATTGCTGAAATACATTTCTGTTGAAATGCCCCTGAGCTTTAGTTCCTCTCTGGCTCCATTGTCAAACATACACACGTGGCAGCACAATGGGGAGCCTGAGATGGAACATCCATTTCTGGGCAGCTCAGAGGCAGGAAGCTCATTCCATCCATCATCACCCTGGAAAAAGATAGAAGGCCAGTGTAAAAAGATTGATCAGCAGTGTTTGCTCAAAGAATGGAAAAGGCAGATGTAGAAATAAAGAAAAACCTAATGAGAAGCAGCCTTGGGCTATGTGAACCCATATCCACCCACATGCCCTGCCCCCTTTCAGCAGCTGAATCCTCTGAGGAGATATCACTCTGAGGACTGCCCACTGGGCAGTGTCACAGCATCAAACACTGACACAGACAGCTCAGTCTGTCTTCAGCCTCAAAGCCTGAAAGTGTTCATCCTTCTGTGGTGGAGGAGGAAGACTTGAGGGACAGCTCAGCATCCCATCTAGGCTACCTCACAAGTGCTGATGCCTGGCATCCTGAAGTAGGCAATTTGAGATAATTCACCTTAGCAAACTGCTCCTCCTAAATGATGCATTTTCAGCCCACTGGAAATTCTTGTGCAGCAGTGTTTCTCCTTCTAAAGTTCATTAATGGTAGAACTATCTGTGGAAACTTGCACTTCAACGCACATCAAGTTCCAGAGGAAGGTTGCTCCATCTCGTGCCTGGCTTGCAGCCAGACAAATGACAAGGAAACTGCTTCCCTCTGCAGAGGAGCCTTTGCTGGCATGAGCACACACAGGCACTTCTGAGTGCAAGGAGATGATGCAATTCAACACAAACACTTAACCATAACTGCAGCCCTCAAATCTTGCACTCCTCTTGCTTTAATTGTAGCAATTACATAGGTGATGAAAAGAGGGAAAAAATAATCAGTTCTTCATGAGAAGGTAACATCAGATGCATATGTGCACTCTGCTCAGCAAATTCCTGTCTCTGAAAGCACTACTACATGTGGAACTCTTATTCTGTTGCAGGACTTAGATCTAATATACCACCAAAATTCATTCCAGGCCACCCTTAGAGGTGGTGATATGCACAGTATTTCAATTTGAGAACACAAAAGTGGCCTCCAAAAAGGGAGAAACCAACAAATTAAAAGCAAAAGTAGATGCTTGCCATGTGTTTGCAATTGAGACTGCAAATGGGGAAGAGTATTTCAGGGTCAAACTCTGGTCAGTCACACAGAGCTTGACTGTGTATCAAGAAAGGGGATTGCCACTTGGGGGCTTAGAGGGTTAATGTGGACAATCAGGGGTAACAGACACACCATTTTCTGGGTCTTTGCTTTCCCTCTAGGTTTTAATGCTGAAGCTCTTTTCTCACCTGAGTGGGAGATGGTGTGTTGTGACTCAAACGTCAAGTAACTTTTCTTTGGACCTGCCTGATGTGCCTGAGTGCAACCTTGAACCTGTCAGCCAAGTTCAGGTCCCTGAATGGTTCACTTCCCTAATTGCTAATGAAGTACAGGAAGGAACCATGGCTGTTTTCCTGGCCTGTGGTGCAGACTGCCTTTAAACGCAGCCCCAGGTGCCCTCCCCGTGCTGTGGGCCCTGGCACTGGCTGCTGCGGCTCCCCGCCTGCTCGGCAGCGACTGGGGCTCCCCACGCTGCCCAAAAGCGGCTGCTCAGCAGGCTTGGCTTCGCGTGAAGCCGGCAGCGGGTCTGCGACAGCTCCTTCCCCAGCTAGCTCGCATTGCTTCCAAGTATTCAACAGTGTTGGTTTTTCTAGAAGATGATTTTTAGGGGAAGGTGACAACTCCAACTCTGGCTTTTTCTGCCAGTCTTGATTTATCACAGGAAGCTTAAGCCAAAGTTAAAGTTATAACCTTCCTGCCAGCCAGCAGGATAACCTGCACTCAGTGATTTTTTTTTTTTTTCATTTATTATTTCATTTATTACTGTGAATTTCCCATTTATTACATTGAATTTTATATGAAAGTTTTTTAGCCTTGTCAAGTCTGCTTTGCAATGTTATTCCACTGTTGTGCATCTGGAGCAACTTAGTATGGCAAACTTTTATAGAGTTTTGAAGGACCTGGACATATTAGTTGCTGTCTTTTTGGAGAACTCCTGCTAATGTCCCTGCTGCAAAAAATAACTGATTCCTGCTCAGTTTTCTGTCTCTTGGGTATTTATCTATGTGTGACTCTTGCTTTTGATTATATGGCTGCTTAATTTCCTTAAAAGCTGTTGTTAGGTGGACCTTGCCGAGTGCTTTTGCACTCGATTTGCTTTTTGTAGAAATTTGATTTTTCTTTTCTTGTCCTTGACTCAGGGAATTATGAAGCTTCTATCTATGAAGTTATGTTTTTTTTTTTCCCCAAATGCTACATTTATTTGTATACCTCAAAATGAATTCTTTTCTCTATCTATTTGCCTTGGAGAGTCATTGGGCTTACTAGTCCCTATTTTCCTTGATTTTTCCAGGAATCATAACTCCACTTCCAGCACCAGGTTGATTTTGATTAAAGGGCTACATATCACAACTGAGTCAGAAACCTTTCATTCTTAGTTCTTTCATAACTCCTGCCTTAAATCCTCTTCTCCAGTGGTTTTTACCTTCATCTGCCTTTCTTACCTTTTACTCGCAATTCAATCTCAGAAAAATCCTGAGATAGCCTAAAACCTGGGCCTGGCCTTGGAAGCTGAACTGTTTGCAGCTGTTCTCAGGCACATCAGCCACAGTCATCCTGGTCAGTACTTGCAGGTTTAACACTGGATGTTCCTGCACTTCCCTGGGGGGCTGGTGTGATGTAATGGAACTGAGAATCATCCAGTGAGCTGGTCCCTTCTGACCTACGTTTGGTCCAAGCCCTCTACAAACGCTGTGTTGCATAAAAGAAATGTGCACATCTCTCTGCAGGTATGAGGGGGCAAGTGTAGAAACCCACCCCACGTGAGCAGATGCTCAGAATAAACAGCTCAGCCTTTGATTACCTTCTGTTGGTTTAACCTGTGGCAGCCAAGATCAGGTTTGAAGTCCTAATTTCAGGTGAGTCAAAAAACTCACCAAAATGAAATCACTTTGTGGAGCAGGTAGAGACTTAATTTACATTTCTAGTGCTTTCATAACAGGATGTTCCATTGGGACAAAAAGATATTGAGTCTCATTGAATCTTTCATGTGTGGATAGTGTTTAAATAATTGATAAATCCTATCCTTTGTTGTAGACTTACTATTTTTTTTGTAGTTTTGTACCTTCCTTTGAAAGAAGCAACATTAATCAGAAGTTAAAAGTTTAAGTTATCTCTTCCTAAAGACTCAAGGGAAATGAAAACAGACTGATAATTTCTTAGCAGCTGAGGAAGAATTCCCTGAACACTGTGACATGATGAATTATTGGATCTCTGCCATATGGGGAAGGAGAACATTCCTGGATAGGGATCACCAGTGCACGAAAGAGAAGGATGACACATTTCTCCTTTATAATTACCAAATAGGGCAGATGGGGAGGCACAATTATGCCATGCCCATAAAAAATTTGCACAGGAGGAACTGAATCCTTAAAGTTCTGTTACGTGTACCAAAGGAAGAAGCAAATAGGATGGGGGAAATTGCCTGTAATCTAATGAAAGGGGTGAAGGGGAAAGTATCAAATAAACACATAGAGGAGATGTGTTGAATTAAAATTAAAACATGCATCTTTTAGAGAGTTGTTGGTAAGCATTTCTCCTTCAACATGGAGCTCTTCATCCCTCTTATTTACTTCCTAACATGAGAGAAGTAACTCGACCTTTCTGAGGTGAAAGTTTCCCTCATTCCCCTGATCTCAGCTATTCTAGGATGACACCAGGGAGTTTTGTGGTGGAATTATGAAGAGACATGACCACAGTTTGTGCCATAAAAACTCCTTAACAGGAGACTGGAGTTTTAACTATGGTATGCTGTGATAGGAAGTTATTTAGCTGCCACAGGTACAGGGAGCAGGTTTGCTGGGGTGCTTGCAGAGCAGGAGATGCTGTGTCAGCAGAGCATGTATTAGGAGGCAAAATATTCCTTATGCTCCTCTGTAGACAGAATGGTAGGTGCAAAAGACCTCTACAAAAGTGCTAAAGAGAAGTATGGGATCCCTTCTGTATTTCATCCATGAGTACTGATGTCGGCATTTCACAGCAGAAAAATATATCAACTTGACTAGACATAAATTGTGTTGTATTAAACCTCCCTGCCCACGGGGAGAGCAAGGAACTCTGTGGGCTTTGCTGACCCATTTCAAGTCAAAAGAGCTCCTCAGTTGTTCAAAACAATCTAGAGTAATCAAAATTTGGACCGAATGTTGAATAAATTGTCAAATTTATTGATTTTTATTTTTTTTTGGCCTTAGTTTGGGACTTTGACAGACCCAGGGGCAAGGCTTAGGACTTCTGAGGAGTTCAGGGTAGATGCTTGTATATGGTCAGACCTTATCTAGTCTGAAGGATAAAGGGCAGGAGTTGTGGTGCAGAGAGGGTTTGCTGGTCCATGGCAACTTTTGTCTGTTGTGTTGTGTCGTGTCAGCGAAGAAATGCTGGTCTAGGGGTGTCCCTTTAAAGAGAAATCAGCCTCTTTGCTATTAAAAGTCACTAGAGTGACAGTGCAGCCACATGTCCACTGAATCCTCAAGTGATACTTTTAGACAGATACTGAGTAGCTCTAGAGGAGGAGGATATGCAGAGGCATTGAAGTGTTTGCTCCAGTTAAACAAACCAGATTTTGAAGCTCTGCCTGACCAAAATCACTCTGGTGCAGTTATTCCCATATGGATTCTGTGTTCCAGGGTTTTGGATGATTTCATGCACACAGGAGAAAACTTCTGCACAGCCATTGAAATATCCAAGAGTAATCTCCTCTGCTTCTACAGATTTATGGACCCCTTATTTGAATGGCCAATCCTGCATTCTGCACACCTCAAAGAAATTTATTCCTCTACCCCATCAAGTCTGATTTTTTTTTTTTTCCTTTTTTTTTTTGGGCAGTTGTGTGCAATACTCTTAAGTGTTTGTGGCACTGGAGAGGGAAGCACATAATATCAGACTAAAGAGTGGAAGTTATAATGCTCTGGCAAAAGTTAGCCCAAATTATCTTATGAACCCTATCTGCCATGTTGAGCAATGTCCTTCTGTACGGGCAGTGAAAGTTTGATGATTACATTTTAAGCAGAATCACTTAAGATAAAGAGTTGCAAAACATTAAACTTGTGAATTGGCTGTGATAATGTCTGCAGTTAAAGATAAGTGGTTTGCTCTTAGGAAGACCTGTAGTTATTTCTTGTGTTTGTCCCAGCCACAAAGCCTTAAACTTTGCCTATTCCTACACCTTGTAGGAAGATCATATAACAGTAAAAACAAAGGCATTTGTGGAAGAGTCCACAGCAAGGCCCAGCTATGATCTGTCTCCACTGGACAAAGATATGCACTGTTTCTCCAGCTGTTGCTATGTGCAAAAAAATACAGATGATTACATGTCCTGCACTGTCTTGTCCTTCTTGGTCCCTTTCATATTGAAGACTGTCTTTATGTGTAAGTGTAAAAAGAGTGTGGACTGGAATTTGATTAGATCTGTTAGAGAGGAGTCTAAATGCTAGTGTAATTGGGGGAGCCTTTGCTAAAAGGTGTCTGGCAGATATTTTCCTTCAAATGAAAGAAAGTATCCTGCTAATATTTAATCCCAGTGATTTTTGGGTTTAGATTCTCATTTTATCCTCTTTATTGCTTGGGATCCATATAAGTTAATGGCTCAATTTTTCTTCAGTATATTAAAGCTCTGTAATTCCCTGCTGTAGCTGCTTTGCCAGGCACTCATCAGCCTCATGCACAGGCAGTCCCCAAGGTGTACTGTATTGCACACCGTTCTTCTTGTTTGACACTTGCACTCATCAGCATTTAAAACTCTGATGTGATGGTAATTAAACCTGGATACTCTCCAGCTTTTTTAGTGGCTTAATCACACTTTGCACTTTTGATGAAACTTAGTATTGAATACCAACAGCAGTGCTGATTGCTCACAAGCTGTAAAGACAAGGACAAGACATTCTAAGCCTTTCCTACCTTATAGCATTTTCCATCTTCCCCTGTATTGTGAAGAAATAGCATCTCTTAATCCTTTGTGTGTTGAGTTTTCCTTCGGCCATCATTCTGCTGCACACGAGCTGAATAGAAAAGCTCAGGGGGCTCTGTTATCTAAACATCTCAATGAGACAATTTGAAGCTGCATGAATCTGGAGTTACAGTGCAGTTCTCTCCAGTTGCCTATGAATAGCCTTTCTGCCAGCAGGGAATTTGATTCTATCTTAAACGATTTTATTCATATACTTAATAATGTTGGACAGCTTGAATACATGGACTTTTCAGCCCTGCCAATAGATAGTGCTTCTTTGCTAGGTTTCATTTGAACACTAACAGGAGAGGGCAGGAAACAAAGATGCCTTCCCTGCAAATCTCATGTTCTGGGGCAGATCCAGCCTTGCCATGAGGAGATATAATCTCCTCAGACATCTCGGAATTTGGAGGTTCATTACACACAGTGTGAGATGTGTAGGAGACTGATATAATGCCTCCCACTCTTCTTTCAGTGCTTTGTAAAAAACAGTCTTTCCTTTGAAAGTTATGTAACTTGCCAAAATAGCAAACAGCAAGTTAGCAGTGCCAGCATAGAGCGTGACAGTGCAAGTATAAGCAATTTGGGGTGAGCTGCATTGCAGATGAATCAGCCTATTCTTTTTTCCCTCTGAGACTTTCGCAGAATTAAATGCTTCTCTGGGATCAGAATGAGTGGAGGGGCCTAATACTTTTCTCTTTGGATAATTCATTAATATTTTTCCTGAATAAAAATCACAAAATCCAGGCTATCTAGAGCAGCAACGTGAGGAAGGTGAAATCCACCAGAAGTACTCAAATCCCCACTCTAAACAGAACACCACCATCAGAGACTTTTGCTATGGCACAGTTGGTGAGCTTTAAACCAACACGATATTAATAGTGCTGTGGCATTCCCTGGTCAATTTAGTTGAACCCTGTATCTGCAGCTCTTTTAAAGCTCTTTGTGTGTGTGATATGCACACAGACATGTGCACTCAGTTCTCTCCTTCCACTCAGAAACATTCATTAGTGTTTCAGTTCTCTTGCTAAATGGACTGTCTTGGCTCTGTGTGTGCCCCATCCATCAGAGTATAGTGCATCTGTTTTGCATAGTTTAGATTCTTCCTTTCAAAGCTCAACAAAATTCCGAGTGAATATTTTTTTTTAAGTGGGGAAAGCTCTGAAAACAGTCAGGGGTCACAGTTACACCCCCATCCTCTTTACAGTGTTGGTATCTAAACCATGTATTTCAAAGGTAAAGACTTTCAGCTCTGGATGCTAAAATTTTTTTTTTAATTTTTTTTTTTTGGTAACAAGTGTGAGGAAGGTTCTGTTCCCAGTTTCATGTCCTTTTCCAGACATGCCAGCCAGATTGAAGTTTAGAGGACTCCCTCCCACACATGTATCAATCTGTTAATAGCAAAAGAGAATGAAACCTCCTATATTTAATAAAAGAAAAATCAACCCCCTCCTATGTCTAGCTGCTGCTAGAGAAGCATTGTCCCTCCAATCCTGATTTAAATAACATGTCTTCTAAAACAAGATGTCATCTCCTTGTACAATACAAGAGAGGCTGTAATTATTATTGTAGCCTCTCTCGACCCCAGAAGCTAATAAAAAAGTCTAGGGAGAGGCTTTTTCTATCTGTTGTTCCACTTCAGATGAGAAATTGGTGAGTTAAGTGTGACTTTGATGCTGTCCTATGTATTTATGAAGAATTTACAAAGGCCTGTGTCCCTGAACACAGCAGTACTCAAGAAAGCTCTCTTAAAAGCTGTTCTCGTTGGACTTTTCCTCAGGCCATGTTGTTAGTGCTTGCTTGCTGTCCAAGGTTTATCTCTTCTGGCTTTTCAGTGCACAGTTTTGCTTTCCTTCTTTTTTGATCATTTCCACTGCTCAGTGCCTTGTCCTCTAAGTGTACATTCTGACATCCTTGGGAAGCTCTCCACGGAATATTTATTTTGTTTGCTGGGGGATTCTAACAGTTTCCTTGCTTTACTTTTGCCTCTCTTCTCTCTGGGTTATGGTGGGCATCAGCAGGTTTGTATCACCCAGAAGAGAGGAGGGTCTGCACTGTATTGGGGCCTGAGCCAACATTTATGTGCAGGGCAATGGAGATCTCACCCTGTCCTTTGATGTGGGCAGTGGGCACACAGGAGATCCCTGAGGGTACAGAGGAGATTGGATGGCTTCTGGGGGAAGCTCCTTGCACATATAAGTGGCAACTGGCAGACACCTAGAAACATTTTATCTGAAAATGTGGAATATGCAGGGCTGGCAGTTCTGAGTCAAGGCTTTTCCTCCTAGTCTGGCAGGTACATCCATCCAAGTCAAGGAATTGCAGTGTCCAAATCACTTGAACCTTATGGTGAGGTAGACAGTGGGGGAAAGAGTTTCTGGTTGTGTGGCTGTTGAGCTTCAGCTGGTCTCTGGCCACCTCAGGAAGCGATGGAAGGAGACCAATTAGTGACCCTGAGTGTTGAAGCAAGAATCAGTCTGTGATACACACGACTTGTGTATTTGTACAGCTGTCCCACAGCTTTTCTTTTGAGCCACTGGGCATCTTCTTGTAACCCTAAGAGTAGCCCTGAATCTGGAATGCTTCTGAAGATCTTGCTCTGTCTGTATTTGCACTCAAATGGATCTGGGCAGCTACCAGACACTTAAGCAAATGAAGTTCATGGTCTCTGGTAATGAGAATGATATGAGAATGTTGCTGTGGGCCTGATATTTACATCAGAGATGGGATCAAACCCAAGATGCAATCTCAGTGTCTTCACCCTGCATGTGTAAAACATCTTTCCTCATTGTCTTTTTGGATTCCTAGCACAGAAGTGCAGTTGTTCAGGTCTGGAGTGCCATCAAGTCTTCAGGAAGGCTCTGTCTCAGATGGTGTCTCACAAAACTTGGGTGGGAAATTAAGAGCATCCTTTGAAACCTCCCATAAGTACCCACCACGATAAAAGGGACTTCTGTATTGCACTTGACTTTGCCACAGACAGCAGTGTCATCTCCTATTGCCTTGCCCATGTGAAGCACCAGTGTGTTGGAACAGGGATGAAATTTGTTATGGAAGGCCCAGATATCTCTTTCAGCCACATGGCAATGCCTGGGACGGGAGGCACAACAGGAGTACCAGAGTGCCATGGCATCCTAGAGCATGCAGTCCAGAGGTGATTTGAGGATATTGAATTCAATTGGTGGAGTTAAGAATTTGAGCTCTTTATTCTGGTAATGCACAGCTCTGGTCACAAATGATGGGTCTGGCCATGCATCGGTGTTTGCACATATTGACTCAAGTTAAATATCTCTGTGACTGGAGATAAAACTGTGTGTTGCACAGTTATAGTAGTCATTTCTGTTTATTTTTTTTTCTGTGTCATGTTGCTGAGCACATGATACATCCCAGATCTAAGATTTAAAAAGTGCAGTTTTCCTTTGCTAATGGAATAAGTTATTTTAGTATAAAGTACAAACTAGGAATTGATGTCTGTTTCCTGTTGGAAGATAAACAAAGTCCATTCAGGGAAATTACACTGAAAAGCTACAGAAATGGGAAAACCTGCAGATTTTCTTAATGTAAGTTGCTCTAGATGCATCGGGAATACAGAATCAGCAAGGACAACAGACTGTTTTGTGGAATAGATGTGCTGGTTCCTTGCAAACTCATAAACAGGCAAGAACAAGCAAAGATTTTTCAGATAATGGTCTCAACTGAGAGCAGCTAATTGGGCCAATTAGCTCTTATGATGTAGCTGCCTTATAACTAATTTCAGCAGCCTGTAGTGGGTGATGATTTATGGCACTTGTGTGAGCACAGTGAGCAAAGGTAGGGCTGCAGAGTTGTGGGGAAGTCCAGAAGGGGAGCTCAACTGCAGCACAGAACTTTGCAAATCAGGATGACAGCAGAGAGGTTTTGGGTCTCACACCAAAGCCAAGGCTGGAGGGCTATGGTCTGGCAAGGTTCTTGAGGAGTGTTGTGAGTCACTGGGAGGGTGCAGAGGCCGCTCACTGGGTCAGACCTTTCAGAAGAGCAGCAGGAGATGGGACAGGGAGCCCAGTGACTCCATTGCTGATTTTTTTTTTTTTTTTTTCCCCTGGTGGAAGCAGTGGGAGAGCAGCAGTATCCACCATCCCTGATTCAACAGGGTTTGAGACACTGCCATAGCCAAATCCTGATGAATAAAGCCAGATTTGAGAGTGCCTGTCTCACAGAACACTGATCTAGGTTTGAGTGGGGCTGGAACAGGAACCTGTTCCATTTATTTTCAGTTATGGCCCTTGGAGATAAGTTTGAGTTTCAGAGAGGTTGCTAATGATTTTTAGGTGAAGAAACTCTGTCCCTGAAAAGATTTCTGGTATTGAGAGAATGGCAGAGACCATGAGGTCTAAAAGCATGGGGAAGTGGGAGAAAGCAGGAGAAAACACAAGCCCTAAAATCAGCAATATGAGAGGAAGCTTTCCAGTGTCACAGGTTGGAGAGGAAGCTTCACCTTTCTGAGGGACTTTCTTGATGCCTTGAGAGACTCTCTGGGTCAGAGGCTAGGTAGAGTTAAAGGAATAAAGTAGGGATTTATTAAAAGGCCTTCAAAGGGTTCATCTTGGGCAGTACAAGAGCCTGGCCATGGCTACACCCAAGGTTGATCCCAGGTCAGGAGTTTTCACACTTGGTCCATTTCCATATCGGGGTTCATTGTCCAGTTCCAGCTCCAGCTTCTGCAGTTCTACCCTCTCAGATTCTCTCCTCAATTTGCTGCTGTTTGCACTGAAGCTGCAGTGGTGTCCTTGGTTCTGGGATTGGAAAAAGGCTTTTTTGTGTGCCTGAGCTGTGAGGAGAACTTGTAACACTTTATATGAAGTTGTACTAATGCAGTAGAGTGTAGAAAATATGAAAACTAAAACTTAAGGCATCATGCTGATACTGAGTGGGATGTTGGTGCATGTTGTGTACTACTCCAGACCTCCTGAGCAGTGCCAACTTCCAGTACAGACAATCTCCTTGTCTTCTTTCCTTTTCCTGAAAGACTCATCATTTTCCTCACAGATGTTGTAGGCTGCAATTTAAGGGATTGATGGTAGGAGGATGTATATAATTATAATGGATGTAATTATGGAAAAGATGATCACATAAAAGATTAAAGAGCAGAGTATTATGAAAGATGGCTGAAAGCAGGCATTTGCCATAGTTCATGTTGGTGTCTGTGTTTAATGTGTTGCCACTTCATGAACGACAGAGATGGGCAAAGTCTTGCTACCCATAACTGGTAAAGTTAATCAGAAAGATGGATGGCTCAGTGCATGTGCATCTAATTAGAAAGGTGCTGCCATGCACTTTTTGGACAGAGAAAGGGAAATATGGGCAGCACTGCTATTGCACAGTAATGGGTAATTATAGCAATGAAAGAATCCTAGTCAGGAAGCAGTGAGAGAAACATTCTTTAACCCCAAAGGCTCTTTGTGGAATATCCAGATGTATGCAGAGTGACTTTACGCTGGATATCAGGAAATGCTCAAAGGCACAGGTAGGGAACAGTGAACTGTCATTCCTGTAATAATTAAATGGTATTCTGGTCTAGATTTCTGAACAGATTTTCTAGGAACCTCTTAAGACAAAACTTATTTTTTTTGAGAATGAAAATTTAGTAAAGCAAAGCTTTGGCAGTTAAAGCGATTTCTAAAGACAGAGATCTGAGGAGGACTTGAGCATCCTTGGTAAGGAAAATACAGATGGCAGCCTGCAAAGGGAGAAGGGAGCCCAGGGTAATGCTTTTGTTTCTTCTGTTAGAGGGTAATTTTATACAGATTAAAATGGCTTGAAATAGCCTGAGTAGCCTTTGTGATGGGGGGAGGACAGGAATCTTTCACACTGAAGCCTGGATGCTGCTGATATCCTGTCAGCTTCCACCTTTCTGTTCATGGTTTAAGTAGCCTAATTGCTGTAGTTCCATTCAAGTCATTTATCTTCCTCTTACTATAAAGATAGTTTAATTCAGCATTAATAGACTATTTAAAGACTGTTTTTATGTTTGTATCATATTGGTGCTTTAAAATTATTTCAGAGCTAAAACTTCTTGAAAACTATCTGCAGGTTGCAGCTGAAGCATGTAAGATAAATTGCAATCCATTAATCTGAAAAGAGGAAGAAATTATGATAAATGCAACACAACATTAACACTTTGTTCTGGCTGGTGTCTGTGCTTTTTATGGCCTGTATTTGCCTGTGGCATCAGGCTGAAGGGAGACTCTGCACTTCCCCAGGACAAGAACTGCTATGGCCAGTGAATGCCGCCTGGAGTCTTTGGCCTGAAGTAGTTTATTTCAATGGCAGTTGTTTCCTTAAGTTGCATGAATATTTCCACGAGTTCTTGGCATATATTTGTATTGATATTTCACTGATGGGCACCTCTGGCAGCCCTGCTGATGTTATGTTGCAAAGTGTAGAAGGGAAAAAAACATGAGCAAAAGAACACAGGCATGCCAGTACTGTCCTTTCATCTCACTCATGAAAACATTACATTTTAGATCTGTTCCCAGCAAGACTGGAAGTACACCTGAAAAATCTGTTCTTGTCTTGTTCCTCTTTTGCACCATAACATTGTACTCATTATTCCAGAGCATGTGGAATAATACCTGCAAGACCCATTCAGCTCAGATAGTTCCCTGTGATTATGTCCTGAGCAATGCCAAGAATCCTGGAGTTCAGCTAAAGAAAGTGAGTTCCATGTGTGAATCTGGAGTGAGAGCAGTGAATACAGCCCTGGAAATAGTCTATTCCTGCTCCCAGTGCCCTTAACACATCCATATTTCTTCTCTTCCCTACCACTAAGACTGACAAAGGCCTTTGTAACATCTGAAATGAAAAAAAGATATGAAAATATTCTACAGAGGGGCTAAGATAAATCATTGCCACACAGTAGTCTCCATCTCAAAGTTTTGAAAGTATAGTTGCCTTTAAGGTGAGGATTATCCAATAGTATTTTGATCACATCCCGAAGCATACAAAGGAAGAGGATGTTGATGACAACTGATGGAGGAGGGAGCATGTGGGATGCCTTTCACCATCTATGTGTTCTTTTGTTGAATGTTTTTCTGGAGTCCTGGCTACTCAGGAGAGTCACTGAATGATCCTTATAGTGTTGCCTGGAAAGGCTGACCTGGAACAGAGATTAGACAGAGCAAAAGGAATAAAATCAGTATTTATTGAAAGAATTCACCTTGGGCAGTGCAAGAGCCTGGCAGGGGCTACACCCAGATCAAATCCAAGATGGATTCTGGTCATGAGTTTTACACTTTCATGAGTTTTGGTTCATCTACATTTGGGGTCAATTGTCCAACCACAGCCCCAGGCTCTGAAGTCTCAGCCCTCTGGCTTGCCCCCTTTCCCTCACCATTGTTCCTGCTTTTTGGGTATCGGTTTTCATTGATTCTCTAGCTAGAAAGGGATTGTTTTGTCAAACTACCCTGTGAAGAGAACTTGCTAACACCCAACATGAAGTTTCAGAGTTACACACCGAGCAACAGAGATTCTGAAAAATGTAAAAGCTGAAACCCAAGGCATCAGTAGCAAGGGGGACAAGAGGGCTCCAGGGGTGGAATATCTCTGGTTGAGCTGAAGGTTTATTTTCACCTGAATAGAGTGGAAAACCAAAGGAGGATTTTGGGTTTTCTCTAAGCCAAGTACAGTCCACCAAAAGCTCTTGTGTGCATGAACGGGGTGGGAGGGCTGTGGATAGAAGTGAGTTCAAGAGCAATGCAGCACTTGAGCAGAGGGAGCTGCCTCTGTTTGCTGCTCACAGGGCACAGAGGGGCTCAGCTGACATGAGCAAACCCCTTTCAGCTCAGCAGGGAGTGTTTGAATAACAGGAACAAATCCGCAGACATCCACATGGAACACGGGGATTTAAAAGTTTCTGATGTGTCAGCCTGTAGGTCAGATGCTGTTCTTTCTGTGCTACAGAGCTTGAAAAGAAGGAAGGTGGTTTGGAATCGCTGGGATTGCTGTGGCTGGGCATGAGCATCGCAGGGTGATGTGGCTGATCCTTGGGCACGCTGAACCTGGGGCTCAGGGCAAGGGAACTAAAGCAAATGGAGACTCTGTCTCTGAGGCAAATGGAATTGGTGACAATGCTCCAAGCTCTTGGGCTTGCTGAACGATCCTGGTGTTTGGCTGCTTTGCCTGTCAGGGCAGGGCAATGTGAAAGCACAGGCTGTAACCTGAGAGTCTGGGGCTGTACTTTTTTCCTCTATCCTGTGGATGCTTTTCTATTTGAGATTTGCCTCTGAGGGACAGTTCCTATAATAATGTTTCCTGCTGGCTTTATGCCCTTGCTCTTCTTTTACACATGCAGTTCTACCCCTACAAAGCACAAGCAACTAAATAATACATTTTTCAATTCTTTTTGGGCACAGTCTTATAACATGAATTTGCAGAAGTGTTTTCCTAAGGAGGTTTTAGGTAGATTACTGTTTTCTCTAAATTAGTATTTTTCTGCAGATGTGGGCTTTAAATCGCTTTTCTTGTGGATTATGAATCTTGTGAATTGTTTCAGTGATGCTTTTGGAAAAACAAATAGATAAAATAGAAATACGAATTTTTTTGTGCCAAGTCTTGATGGATGTTTTCTTGTTTCTGGGAACACACAGGCAACTGGCTGATGTTTTCTTCCTTTTCTATTTTTTTTCTCCAAAGCTACTGAGAGGTAGTCCAGCACATACTGCAAAGCTGAAATTTATTTGTTGTGCACAGAGCTTAAATACAAATACTGTAATTAAAACTTATGACCTACCTGGAAAGCTAAAACAGAGCTGTACATTATTACTGAGGCTTGGTGCCTCAGTGCAGTGTTTCAGTAGTGACACTCCAGATCATCCAGGGGAATTCTAAGGATGGGCAGCACACTAACCCTATGCTTTGGGTTGCCGTGGCAGACTGGCTAAAGAGGACCATGGGGTTTAGGGTGCTGTATCTCTCCACAGCTGTTTCACAATGTGTTAGAAATATGTCCATTTAAAACACCCCCTTTTGCTAATGCAAGCGCTGCCCTAAGAGTGTTCAGTGTCCAGTTCCCAATTCCCGCTGGAAACTTCACCGTGTATATCCAAAATAATTTTCAGGGATCTTGTCCAAAGGCTTTTCAGTGAGTGGCTGTGGTTACTCCAGAGGTGCAGCTGGATGGGAATTTATCTTGTAGCATTTCCCTTGGCCAGGTGCAGAATGGATGCAGAGCCCCTCTGGGAATGCATGACCTGCAGTGTAGGAAGAGAATTGTTGTCCTCAGCTGGCAGCTGCAGAACTCAGGCCCAAAATCTCAAAGAATTTAGGAATGTGACATCAAGCAGGTGTTTGCTCTTTAATTTTATTGGGTGGGGTTTTTTGCAAGTACTTGAAAGAACTCTCCTGCATGAGCTGAAACATTATTAAATGTGCTTTTTAGGACTTTTTTTAGCGTCACAACTGGAATGGAGCTGACTAACAGCTAATTTCAGTAGAAGGGGCCTGAAACCTTCCCAATGATCACAGGGATAGGCAGAACAGCAGTTGATCTGATTAGGTGATTAAAACCCAAGCATCCATGACAAATAGCCCTTCAGAGGAAGTTAGCTTTTGTGGGAACAACTTGAACTGACCCTGAGGTAGAATAATTATGCTGAAATGACATGAATTGCCCAGCACACTTACATATATTTTAGTTTCTTGCCCTTCTGATTGTAATTAAGTGCCGCTACCAGATCAGAAGCTGTTTTAACTCATTTGGAAATAAAATTACTGTGCCTACTGCACTGTGTAAAGTTTAGGAAAACCTTAATGAAACAAATTCTGTCAAGGGAGGCTGCTTTTCTCTCCCTAAGTACTTAGTTTAAATCAAATGGATATGGATTTCTAACTTAAATTTATTCCCTGTATTGTGTGAAATCTCTTTGTGGGTAATCATTGATTCAACTAGCACTGAATATTGTAGTGCTGAAAATTCAGTTTTTCTTATCTGAGAGCCCTCTCCTTACACAGGTCCTTGCTACCAGGGCTCATCTCAGCAACTGTTCATTTACCTTCCAAAGCATTAAACCTCATTTCATGAGAGTGTATGCACTCATCTGGGATTTGTCAGTGAACTGACGTTTGTTACAGAACTTCAGGACCTGAGCTGTTTACCTGGGAGAATCGTGCCTCAAACCCAAGAAAACTGCCCACAAGCTTTGGTTTTGCACAACTGCTGTCCCTCTTGTACAGACTGCCTTCTTGAGCTGTGAATTCTAGTAAACATGAGAAGCCAAATGCAAACGGACCTTATTAAAAAGAGAACAACAATTATTTTTTTTCTGTAAAAGACACTTTGATTAAAAATTGAATTTTGATTTGATGTGATTTAATACTATTTCCCTCAGACAAAATTTATCATTTTTTTCCTTATATTTCTTATATTTCTTGGGGTTTTGTTCTGATTCATTGAAAGCTTTGTGCATTCCAGTAAGATCTGTATTCTAGGATGTGATGGTTTGTGTATCAATTCAGCTCTTCTTTCTCTGCTTCTTATGTTTAGATATTGCTACTGCAATCAAGGGCAGGACTATAAAAGGTCAAGATATTGAATGAAACCTCTGAAGCATGAAAACCCAGAGAGGGATAGCTGTAACTTTCATGTTCTCTTTAAACAAAAATAGCAGCATTGTTTTAATGAAAACTGTGTAGGGTGAAGACCCTGGTGAGCATAAGTTACAGCTGGAGCACTCAATTCAATTTTATTGCTGTAAAATCAATGAAAACACCAGAAAAATGAATTTTTGAGTTAAATCAGAATTAAATGTTCCCACTTCAAAATTGTAACCTGCTATTTAGAGTGAAACAACTTATGAAGAACAATGGATCTCAACTTAGAGCAGGAATTTTAAATTCCGGCATTTTGGTTCACTTCCCTGCCTGCCTTAAGTGAGTGGCTTCTAAAAGCTTTGTGTTTATTCACTTGTATTTGCTCAACCTCAGTGCATACACTGGAAAGCTGGGGAGCTCCTGCTGTCATTGCTCTTTTCTTTCTTGATCACTTTTCACTAATGGTGTTTTTTTTCCAAAAGATACTTGGTAGTTCTCTACTAGGTGTTTGTCAAGACCATGCCTTCTTCATTGTCATATTTTGCAGTATGTTCTGGATTCATTCCCCAGTGTGTTCTCCTGCAAGGCTTGCGTTAGGTGCCACGAGGGAATGTTCTCCTGGCTGTGACTAACAGTGGCTGCCAGCTCAGGAACAGGACACGTTCACCAAGTTGCTGGTCCTGTCAAGGCCTTACACTATTCATGGCACACTGCAAACAAGAGATAAGTTGTGAACATTCAAAATTTTGACTGCATTTGTGGGAGCACAGGGTTTTCTCCAGCTGGGCTGTGTTGGCTGAGAGAATGAAGAGCTCTCCTCCTCAGCCAGCTGTGCTCAGTGTGAATTTGCTCATGTGGCTCATCTTTGGCACAGTGCCCCAGTGCTGCAGGCAGTGCCCCAGCACAGGTACAAGTTGTGTCTTTGCAGCTTGCTGGATCTGCTTAGGTTTGGGGATTTCTCATGCCCTCAGGCAGCAGCAGTGGTAATGCACAGAAGATAATCTCTGAAGAGCACTGTTGATTATCAAAAGGAATGTTTACAGGTGAGTAAGTATGGATGAGCCTTTTTTCTTGAGATGTTGTTGGGAATATTCATATCTCAACCCCACCATGTCCTGAGTACTGAGCAGAGCACTTCTCTGTGGATGAGGTAGAGCTCCAGGGTTCACCCTTAGGATGATGAAAGTGAGCACTTTCCCTGACCCTTTCCAGTTTCAAATATGGAATTTTTTTAGCTCATCCTTCACCTGCGCTGTCTTCACAGCCCTCCTCCTTCGTTCCTGACACACGCTCACAAAAGAATACACAAATACAGGCTGAGATCTCTGGGAGGTTGCACTAGACTGCAAGGAGACTAGAAACAATCAAAGTTTATCTCACTGGCTTTAGAGATACAAGCTCTTGCTAATTTGTAGACCTACTGTGATTTTTCATTCCATTGTGCTTAGAAAGCCAGTCCAGTCCAGAAGAGTTGACACGCAAAAAGCAAAGTGAGGTTATATGGGTCAGTGATGTGTGACTATGTTCACATTTACAGTAATTTCACACTCATAAGCCGTTAGAAGTCACACAACTGGGTAGCCGGGAAGACCATGGAATTTGTCCATAAATAAGCCGCACCAGGTGATAAGCTGCACTTTTTTTTTTTAAGCAAAGATCCATGTGCAACAAAGTAATGTGTTAGTAACAGAATCACGTGATCGCGGGGTTTGCTGTCAGGTGCTCAATTTGCAAACAGTTTTCACAGACTGGCAAAGCCTTTAAATGGAACCCCAGGCACCCACCCCATGCCACGGGCCTTGGCACTCCCGCCCTCGGCGCTGGCTGTTGCGGCTCCCTGCACCACTCAAAAGCGGCAGCTCACTGCCTTGCCTTGTGAAAGCGGTGGTGACTCCCTCCCTGGCCAGCCATGGCTCTGCAGCAACTCCCTCTCTGACTGGCTTGCACTTCTGGGTTGGCATTTCGCCAGAATTTGTCTATAAATAAGCCGCACCTGGTGATTAGGTGCACTTCTGGGATTGGCTCAATTCTTCAGTGAAATAGGTGTGGCTTATCAGTGTGAAATTACTGTAATTGTTATCTTTTCTCTATCAAATACTCTTCCTTTCCCTCATCTATCAAATACTCTTCCTTTCCCTCATTGAATCATTCTGTTGGTACATAAGAGAAGGTGGGGTTTTTTTTAAATCTCATGTGAATTCTGGAAAAGGAATTTACAGTTCTTATTCAGAAATGCCCAATAACCAGAATTACTGAGTATATTTCACTTTGAACTTCACATCAGAGATTTTAATTACAGTAATTTCACGATTATAA